>JAPMOR010104843.1:1326703-1384145 GCA_026543865.1 Argiope aurantia
TGTTACGAAATTTCTTTCCTACCGGGGTTCGTTTGGATAGTGGAAGTGATAGGGTGTGTAGAACGCTCAATTAGCAGGCAGAAGTAGAATAAAAACAACGACGTTTATTTACACGAAGATACACAGGACAGCACAAAAGCGTCAGCTATATACAGCACAGAAGACGATTATCTTCACCCGAGACGTGTAGCATACAACAGCATACACAGCAGCATACAACCAGAATCTACTGCAGACAGTAGCGCACAGCTCAGTTCAGCACCAGCTTGACTCAGTCGCTTCTACTTCTCCGACTCTGGCTCGGATTACCGACTTGACTTCTCTGGCAGTGCAGCTCCTTTTATAGGTCTCAGGAGGCGGGGCTAGAAGCCTCTCAACCAATCAGGAACGTTCGAGGCGTATCTCGGTTCCTACTGGACGGATCGGGAAAATTCTCGAAGTTTCGGGTATAATCTATTTTGGCGCCAAAGTCGCCAAATTGGTCGCCAAGTCGCCAAAAGGTCGCCAAGTTTGTCGCCAAGCTCTGGGACCCCCGACACGACGCCCAGACTCTGTTCCATAGAGATGACTGTAAAACATTCTTTCCAATGATGGAACCAACTATGCTGGGAAGCAGCATTACGGATTCGTAACAATATCGTCAGATACCATCAAAAATTGGTTGAATCTGTACCACGACGTTTACAGGCCATTATAAGAGCCAAAGGACATGCAACTTAAGAGTGACCGTTTGTTTCTATGCGTGATATTGCAAAAATTTCATTGGTGTATTCCCAATTTTTGAGACAAAATTCTGCGTATGTTTATTTAAACAACTTCTGAAACTTTTCAATTTAGAAGTTTTTCGTTAATTTTTCTGTATTTCTACTCTAAATGAAACCACTTGTTATGTATAAAAATAAAAAGATGTTTGCACTTCCCGGTAATGTGTTATTTATATTCAAAGTCGGATTTATCAAGTAAAAGTAAGGTGTAGTCTCAATTTTTTGAGCCACTGTGTGTGTGTGTAATGATATCTCTAAATCTAAATTAAATACTAATTAATTTCCCAATCTTTATCTTAATTTAACCCATATTTTCACCGTAAAATGTTCTCTTATTTCCTGATCCAATTCCAATTAATTAATGCTATATGAGCTCTGTCAAATGCTTTAATCAGCATTTCCGCACTCTCCGAGTTGAGGGATAAAAATCTGCCATGCTAAGCAAATTCTTTTAAAAGATGTCTATATTTCCCTTCCCTAAATCGGCCTGCGTAAAGAAATCCCTATCCAAAGCTCATAGTATACGATCATTGGGGTGAAATACTTCGCGCTTTTTTGCTCTTTTGCATTTGTAGCGCGATGCGAACGGACGTGAGTTCATCGTCGCTTCTTTCCTGTACATAATTTATGCCTCCCGGAATGGAATAAAGTGAAGTTCTAAAAATTCAAAAGTGTATCTCTCTTCGGCCACGAAACCGCTTAAAAAAATGTGTTTACATCACGTGCGTGTGCGTGTTTCGAAACTGCAAAACGCAACAAGACAAATGGATGAAACTTCGTACGCGATCTTTGCATAAAAGTTTCAGATTCCCATAACAAAACCGTTTCAGGGAAATCTGAATGCGGCTGAACAGAGAATAAACTAAATCTGAAATGCAGGGAATCAGATTCATGAAGTGAGATATATGATTGCATATCTACAAATATAGATTTGATGCAAATTAATATCACGAGACTTGACTTGAAAGTGCGGAAATGTGCGATTGAAACCATTCGGTCAACGAGAAGTCTCTCTTTGCATTCGGGAGCTAAACACAAAATGCGCATCATTTTGTCCAGAAAAGAACCCTCCAGTGCTTCAGGACAGTCATATGACCAATTGGCAGTTTTACCATTAGTGAATGTTTTATTTGTGGATTTTATTTTTAAGAGTGCATAGGTGCGTATGGGTAGTATGATACACATTGGACCCTCCACTGCCCTCCTGATCTTTCAACAGGTAAGAGAAACGCGCACAAATAAGAGATGCTTTAGTTTGCTCATTCGAAGTGCTTTTTAAATAATTTCAACTTGTTTTCCCAGAAAGTATGCTAAAGATGAACCATCCTACTTGTACCAATAGTTGCCTACCATCACCAAATACAGAAATTGTTTCCCCATTCCATAATTCTTCACGGTAACTGTCGGTTTTTATCTTTTGCACCTGCCGCTAATTCTATGTGAAATTCGGAATTGCTTTCGAATTTGGGAGCACTGCATGCAGTTTTACTATCTCGCACGAAATACAAATAACGAAAATACTGCCATTTCAGAAACATTCGTCCAAGAAATTTTTTTCACCTTTCAGAACATTTTAAGTGAAAGAAAATATTTGTGGAATGACTTCGTCCCTATGAAGTCATTCCACAAATGTGCCTGAGTTCACCAGCGTACGGGATCTTTCTCAAATGAATGCAAAGTGTGACGCGTTTTGAGTGTCCAACCGAATTTAACCGGCTGGATAAAAAATTTGATATAAACTATCATTTTGGTAACCCGACGAAATGTTAAATTCCATTCAACTGCTTTGTTGAGTTTGGATTAGTGATATTATTATGCATACGGATTTGGAACAAATATTTTGCCTGTCTAAGGATTTGAAACCAAATGCTGACAAAAGTCTATCATTTTGATGTAAAAATAAAATACGGCAATTCATTTAGCTAGCTTTGGTTTTGCCTTTGCAATGTCCCCATGAACGTGATGGAACAAAAATCTTATCCACCTAGCTCGCTCTGTTTTCGAGTGACTGTGTCCATATACAAAGAGACATAATGCTGGAAATGGCATTCAAAATATTTATTATTTTTTAGGACAAACTGAATCATTTATTTTTTTCCCCCAGGAGAAAATTGTCAATAGCAGATTTCCACGCCACACTTCACCACATTTGATGAGCTTAGCTTAAGACACAGAGCAGCTTCTTCCGGACAGCAGATAAATCGGCTTCCAAAATACGGGAAACGCTTTTATAAATATTCCAGAACTGTAACAGGCTAAATCGACTGGTTAGCGATCGATACCTTCACGGAAGATCCGACGACCAGAACACACTTTTCTCTCCGCGCTTATTTCTTCAGTTTCTCATCCACGAAAGAAAAGGTCAATAAATTTCGACGTTTTAAACTTGCTTAGAAATATACCAATACAAAAGCAAAAGCAACAATTATGTTCCCGTAAGAGAGCATGGCGCTTCAAAAATGCTCAGATGAATGAAATTTGGCATGCGGTTTTTTTATGCCTAAATTGTAAAACTGTATCAGCGGAAAGAGGGATTGCCCTCCCCAAAATACACACTTTTTTTTTTAAATGATGCTTTTTACAAAAATGTCTACTCTTTGCACTTAGTAATTCGTTGCCGAAGGAAATGTTGCGCCTAACAACATGCTTTTCGCTCTGAATATTTAAAATATTCTATACATATTTGCTTGTAAGATTATTATTTCTAAAGAGGCGGATTATGAGATGGACTGCGATCTGATATTTTTAGGCACGCCAGCCATTTTGCTAGCATCCCTCTGCCCTCCAATCTCCGGGAAGGCGTACGACCGTCGGTGTCAGATTGAAGAACAAAATAGATATCCTTCGGTTTCGAATCCGGAACATTACATCTTCGCTGCTCATCGTCGTGTGTGGATCATTTCAAAAACGGAGGCATTTAGCTTGAAGTATTTTATTGGTATTTTCTCGCATGCAATGGTTATAGACTAAATTAAGAACTCTTTATCTTTGGTACACACAATATTGTTGTGTGTTATTTACAAACACAACAATAAATAAACAAACACATTTTTTAAAAAAAGGAAATATAAAAATTAGATACAGGAAAATAAAATCGCAGCTTAGACGTCAAAAAAAAATCTTTTTTTTCTCTCTGCATCATTTGTCGCGGCTTTTGGCCGATTCCATCAGAATGTGACATCGATGGCAACAGAATGTGTCTTCACATTTCCGCAGGTGTCCAAGGAAATAAAACAATATCAGGTTTCTGCATAAAGAAATAAGTAAACTTCCGAAAAGATAATCGTTTTTCCAAAAGACTTTTATTCTTCCATAAAAAAATTAACAAATAAAGGAAATCGGGAAATAACAAAACAAACAGAAATATCTGAAACTAATAGAAATATCGTAAGTCAATTGGAATTTTAATCACATCTGTGCTACTAATAAAGATGAATGTATGCGTGTGTTGGCGCTCTTGGTATAAAAAGCTGCTAAATTTGGCACAGATATACATTAAAAGATGGGAATATGCATCATTTTTTAAAATTTTAATTAATTAAAAATGAATCGATACTTTATTTTTACAGCACTTTAAAATAATATATATATATATATATATTAAAATACCAATCTAATGGTCGTGAAATGTTTCCCATCATTTCGGCAATTTTTATAAAATACTTTCTTGCCTTATTTTCAGCAGATTACACTGCAACACTGAAATCGAAATCATTTTCATTTTTCATCATGTTATATTCTTTCCATTATTGAAAGCTAAGGCGGCAGGTTTCTGCTTAATATCTAAATAGATTCCATTACAATAAATATGAAATTGCAGCACTGCATCAATTAGGAAAAAGATGAAACGGGCCATTTCAAGCAGGATGATGGTATGGGATATAATTCGATCAGGATGGCTCAAATATACAATGAGTAGAGCAGGTGTTAGTCTATTAAATCAATAAAGCTGTCAAAATCTGCCATGAGGAAATCACGAATAATAAATTATACAAAAGAGATTATTGAAAGTAAACTTAATACGTGAACCAACTGGTCGCCAATGGCCGCTATTGTCTCTATGATTTTAGCATTATAGAAGATATAATGTTACTAAAAATGTTCGGCATCATTCGAATTTGTTGGTGTTTCTATTGAAGCCGAATTAGTTTAGTCTTTTTTCACATTTGCAATTGCTAAATTTATATTATGATTAAAATAATGCGCATTTAAATAGAAATTAAAATGATTTCTTAAGTGTATAATATGAAAATAAAAAGTTTCGGTTAAGTCAGCTGTTTCTTAAGCAAGCGGTATTAAATAAAAGACAATCTTACATTAAAGAAATACGTAAAATCTTCTAGTCATCTGTTGGCAATCATATGGTTGCCATAAACTGAGTTTACAGTTTACTTTGACTTTCTTTTCACATTTTCACTTCATTTTCATTATTTTGTAATCCCGTATTTAAAAAAAAAAAGGAAAAGAAGTCCATTCTCTTATGTAGAGATTGTTTTCTACTCATAATTTGCAGACTTCATAAAGTATCAATGTTGGATAAGCGAAAGGGACTGTTTATACCGTATTTTCCAGCATCTTTAACATATTCTGTGAGAGGTTATTTGAAATATATTTTAAACACAGTTTGCGCAAAAGGAAATTCTTACAACTTTTCATGAATAGTGATATTATAACATAATCATTGTGTAAAATATTCCTTTATATTTAGAGATTAAAAAATTAACGTGTTTTTTTTAAAGTAAAGCTATTAAAAAAGCAGAGTAATACTATGAACTAAGTATATAATTGCATACAAATATACACATAAAATACCACTAATAATTGCTAAATATTTTTCATTAATATTGAAACAAAGTTATTAAAAATGGTTTTTACACCACCATCATTTGAAAAATATTATTCGATAGCTTTCAATGCAATATTTAAAATTATTTCATTATACTACAATTAGAAGTATTAAGAAAAATACATTATATCGTTATTACGTTACATTTCATTTTCGGACGTAAAATTGCCTCTTGATACTGATCTTAACATTCCCCCCCCCCCCGACTCTTCTTATTTTTAATTTCCCATTGCAGAAGCATCAACGACAATCACAAAACCTTTACTAAAACTTTGTTTGCAATGACGGAACCAGGATTGTACATTATTTTTTCTTTTTGTTTTCCATAGTAAATAGGTCCATTTTTGTTGCAATCCTCTAAATATCAAGAGTCACAATACAGTTTCATTTATGCCCGGTCAAATACTTTTTATACAATGTTCTATAAGCTGTTGAACCTTGTATAAAAACTATTTAACCGGGGATCAACCATATATCTTAGCAAGAGCTGGTGAACATTTGTTTTTCTTGGCTAACATGTTTTTCAGGTTGTAATCGTCTTATTTAATGATTTGCAGTTATATTCAAAGACTTTACAAATGCGTTCTCCGTCAGCGGATTTTCTCTTATTACCAACCACTGTACTCTAGAAATATTTGAGAAATTCCGCACCGTTTATTGCCTTCTTTCTACGTAAAAATATCGACTGGCGGTTTTTCCCTTTCCCCATTAATAATAGTGCTTATTTTGCAAAAATTTAAATACGAACGATTTCGCAAGATTTTTGAATTATAGAATAGGGATATTTTTCATCAGAAAGAGAAAAACATAACTTTCAATCCACAGCTTTCATTATTTCCTCATTAATCCTTATTTCACATGATAAAATATTGTCCGAAAATTTTTATTCTAAAACATTTATTTAAAAAAAATATCGAAATAATTCTCAATACCACAGTATTACAGAAAAGAAAAGCAAACTTTAAAAATGAATGCATTAAAAAAAAATTCTTAGATTAGAATGGATACCCTATTTTTATACTCCATGTTTACCATATAGAATACAAAATGACTGAATAAGGATATTTTAAAAGGTCACAGAAAAAATTTTTCTTGCATTTACTCTTCAAGAAAACATCATGTTTAATATTTATTTCATTTCATGCAATACGCAAGTTGAAAATTTAAGTTTTATATGTTCAAACTTCTAGCTTGTAACAAATATTAACTTAATTTTAAGTTGCATTTTTGTTAACGTAATAGTAAAACATGGATAAAGGCTACTTTTTTTTTTTATCCGCTCATAGTTCGCTCCTGAAAATTAAATTTTATTTAAATTTTATATGAAATATTTTGTCAAAAATATGCTTAAAATTTATAAATATTGATTTAAAAAAATTATACTGCAAAACGATAAGTTAATTGGGTTTTTTTTTAAAAAAATTGTGTAAAAAATTATTTTTAGTGTTGCAATATTTTCGGCAGTTAAATCGGAGGAAAAAAATTCTTTTTAATTAATCGAAATCCTAGAAAGATTTCAAAAAAAAAAAAAAATCCCTCCACGTAGCACTTTTAAAAGTATAGAAATGCCAACTTTGGCACGTCTAAATCCAACGGTCTGAACTCAGAAGCACACATTGCAACTAAAGATAAAATATATTGTTGCAAAATATGCTTCAAATATTTTTTTAATTGATTAAACATAGAAAAAAATCAGGCTACAAAATAAGTTATCATTAAAAAGATAATTTTTTTAAATTTTCAGAAAATAACAATAAATTTTTGGGCAGTCATATTTTCGAAAGTTATTCTGAAGAAACACGAAAAATTCTCTTCATTTTTAATTCAAGTTCCAATGAAAATCGCTCACTTGTGCAATTTTTAGCCTCCAAAACACATATGTCCGCCACGTTTGTCACCCAGCTCAGCCCGCACGCATCTTTATTATAAAACAGAGATGCAAATAAAAATTTCTTTTCACAATTTTTTTTCAAAATTCTTTGAATTTTTTTATTTTTTCTAAACTCACTAGATTTTGTCAATAGTGAACATTTCCTGGCTTGTTGAACAAGTGCATTAGCTTTGTGTTCAATTTCGTTTTCTGAAAGAAATCTGTTTGTGTGTGTGTCATAGATATATTTTATGGTTTGCATATATATTGGTAGATATTTCTTTAGCCACCTGTACCTCCAAAAATAGGCGATGTTTTAAATAGGTGGATGTTTCGGACGTTCATTAGTAAGTGGAAGCCACCAAACTGATTTAAGTAACAATGATAGACTTTGTTTTGTGACATTTCCTATTCAAATTTCCTACGTCAGTATTTCCAGTAATACCTAATACTCTTTCATAAGCTGTTTATTCACTAGAAAAAATGAAAATAATTTTCAAAGCTCTTCTATTTTTTAAGTTTATTGTCTTCAAATAAATTTTTAAAAATTTGACCCAATCTCATTTTTTTGACATTAAAACGCTCAAATGGAATAATTTGACCAAAATATATAGTTACATTATGAGAATAGTATCTTCATCTTTTTATCACTTCTGAAAAACACAAAACATTTTTCCTTTTTTTTTCTTCCATTTATTAATTTTTTGCCGAAACAACGTTTTTTACTGATACAAAATTTATTGGAGATCTATTCATTGTGAATGTTAATATTTTTAAAACAAGCTACTGACTATCGTGTTTGAAAATTATATAAACTTATCGGGTATTTCTTTTGTCCTTCAAAAATTTGTTCTATCCTAAAACCTGCATTCATTCAATCCATTTCAGAAGATGATGCATTATTAGAAAAATTAAATTGTCGTGAGCACATTACTGAAGAAATAATTTTAACTGAGAAACTTTCTTCCGAAATTTTTTTAAAACACAATAGTTTATTTTATATTGCATGCATAAGAAGGTAAAAGTGCGTCATCACTCCGGTGCATTGGAAGAAATGGATCCATAAGTTCTGCAACACACATTTGAAACCAGCAGAAAATGTCTCCTCGATGTATTATTCTCCTTCTCTTTAACACAAAAATAAGGGACCTTGGCCGCGGAAGTGACGCGCAATTAGACTTTTATTTTCCAGCACATGATGATTTTGTATTTTGAGTTTTTGTGAGAGTTACGTTAAAATAAACAATTATGCATTTTGGAAATTTTTTAGTTGGCCAATAAAAAACTAAATTTCGCACAAAATTCTTTCTGCACAAATTTTCTTAGTTAAATTTTTTTTGATAGAATACTTAGAAATAAAAGATAATTAGTTAGAATTTTAATATTGAGAACCTAAGTGTTGGTTATTTTTACATTGAGTGTATATTAATAATGATATATAATAACATATTTTTCTTTTATTTAAACATGAACAGGGCCTTTTATAAAATTCTTAATGTATTACATTATTCGTCCACAAATAAATTCACGCTCCATAATGTTTGTTGTTAACTAATATTAGTTTTACTCGTTTTGGAATGACTATTTTTTGTCTCTTTTTTTACTTTTGATATAGTAAATTGAATGATTAATTTTAGTTATATAACATACTAATTGTTAAAATTTTAGTACATATTTAAATTAAATTAAATCTACTAATAATACTACTAAATAAAAAAAAATTTATGTAATACATATACAAAATTAATTTTTTCAAGATATCAGATTTTAAATCCATGATTTAACTACTTAATATTACTTGTTAAATGCATTATCATGTCGGTTTCCTCTTTTTTTTTTTTTGAATGAAGAATGAAAGAAACTAAAGTTTTATTAAATCTGCAGTATAAAGGGTAAAATTTTAAAAATTATTATATTGACACAACGCAAAGTTATAAATTGTAACATTGCTTTGTAACATTGTTTAAATTGTAACATGCAGACACTTTATTAAAGGTGTTTTAACAGAAATATTTTCTAACCATTTTTATTCATAAGAAACCAAGTATTTTTATTATATAAATTGAAACTTCCTTTTCACTGCAGTCAGTCAACGTGTTAAGAGATGCTATTTATAACTTATAATAGCAACAGATATCGCGAGAAGTTGTTGCCACTAAACTTGAGAAAAATCTCACGTGTAAAAATAAATCAAGATATGTGCATCGAATTCTTACTTTTCAAAACTGGAGTGCCCTTTTTATTCTGTGAGAAAGCGGACGAAGAAATACAGGAGGGCACATAAAAAACGGATTTCAATAAAGGTTAGAAAGAAATCAAATCTTCGAAGGAACTCCTACTTGACCGAATTTTAATATGGCATATTTTCTCAAATGACGATTACAAGATCCGATCACAGGGAGTCCTAACAGAATTTTCTGGTTTAATCGAAACACAATTGCAGACTATAAAAAATTTTTACATATTGTAATCTATCTATCTATACTTATAATAAAGTTCAGTGTGTGTGTGTGGCATTCTACGGGCATTCTGTTCGAACCACATCTACCAAATTCGGCCAGTGTATACCTTGGATCTGGGAGCGATTTTTTTTTTTTGAATTTTTAATCAAATTTTTAAATAATTAAAAATTAGGGAAAATTTTGGTGTTTTTTCCGCTACAACTTCCAAAAGTAATACAGCACAAAACTGATTTTGACATCATATTGAAGTTTAAAAGATATTCTTTTCAATGATACTAATGTTTTAACCAACAAATTAAATTTCTATTTTTAATAAACTTTTTAATAAATAATTTAATCATATTTTTCAATAATTTATTCCGGTCAAGATAAAAATTCAATTTAACCTGCACTAGCACGTTATGCGTGCACGGGAAAAAATTAGCTTTTATCTACGAGTTGCCATCATAATGACAAAAACTCAAATTAAGAAATAAGTTAATCATTGCTGCAAACTTAGAAAATTTTAATTTTCAGTACGTGTCTCTGTGAAATGAAATAAATAAAAAATATAATATTTTCTAAAAAATAAATGCATGGCAAAGTTTTCTTGATTTTTTTCTATATCTACATTATTAATTCAATAAATCAAGCTTTATTTAAAGCAAACATGGTTTAATAAACATATCCATTTATTTAAAAGTTGATAAATAAAGTTTTTTTATTTATTTAAAAGTTGAAGTGTGTAGAGCATTTCGCAGAACATGATTCCTTAGGACAAAAGGACTGTGTAAAATTTATACTTCATAATTTTTTCATAAGTAAATTTATTGACTGAAATAAAATAAAATATTTTGATTTGCAACATTTAAGTATTTTGAAAATAAAACTGAAAATTGAATTTTACGATGAATGAGAAAATTTTTTTGATGAATTCTTTAAGAAATTACATAAATTACGAAAATTATTCTGGAGTGCACATACAACGTGAATGCCGAACGACTCTGTTTTCAATTTCCATATTTTTTTTAAAAAAAGGAAATGGTTGGTTTCAGTAAAAAATGTCTTTACATTCACTGCAATTGAAAATTTCCATTCTAGTTTGAAGATGAAATTTCATGGGTGCTGACAGAAAATGAAAGACAGAGACAAGTAGTGCAATGAGCAGAATTGTTTAAGGCCTATATAATAGTATGACTGAATTATATATCAAAATCTGAAGCTTCAAAATATTTTGGGGAAAAAACTATTAAGAGACCAAGTTATATAAAATATTTAATTGAAAATTTTAGTGATCATTAATACTGGCGAACCGGCTGGTCGCCAAAGGCAGCTAATATTTAATATATAAACGAATATTTTGTATTTAAAATATTACTTGCATGCATGCAAATTTGATTCGTGATAGTTTAACTCTATTATAACACAATTCAACTTTTGCTCACATATATTAAAATATAAGAAAAAATTTATTATTTTATTAATAATTGCATATTTTTAATGAAGCTTTTGAGGTAATCCATGAAATAAGTTAATTTTTCATGAATAAAAAAATAATTTCGGCCCGAGCAACACCGGATGCACCAGCTAATTTCAAATAAACTCTCTTCCGTCGAACAACAGTGCCTAATGGATTCTTTCAATTAAATGCGAACTGCACGCCCCCAAACATGACAAATGGGCCCGCGAGAGAGAGGACACGGCGAGTGTTTCGAGAGAAAAATATTAATGGGCCAGGGGATAAAACGAGGCGAGCTAAATGAATTGCATTCCCATTTCCTTATTATTTCTAATGAAATGAGACATTTTTAAATAATATAATCTACTTGCTGGTGAGGTAAATAAAATCACGCCGTTCGCTCTCAAAGCAGATTATTTGCCGCTTCTATTATCAATTCTGTGGCAGCGTTGTTCCGAGTGAACAATGAAGCTTGACCTGAGAGTAGAAGGAAAGATTCTGAATATTATTAAAAACTTCTTAAAGACGCGGTTTTACAAATGCATTAAAATGAAGGAAATATGTTTTTTTTTTTTTTTAAAATTAGAAATCTGGAAGTCAAAGCTATAATCGCAGAAGCGCGATGAAGAAATTAAGACACAATCAGCCTCACCATTGGCCTTGTGCGTAAAGTGCCAGCGTGGGCGAGGAATATGAAGCAGAGGAAAAACATCCTACATTATTTCATGAGCTTTTAGTATAGCTGAAAAATTAATTGATTGATGTTCGCTTTAACGAGTTGTTGGCTGGTTAACGGATGTTATCCTCCCCTAAATATGACCGGTTTCTCTGGAAGTTACCTACATACTTCGAAATCGGAGACATTTACTGTATCATGGTTCTCCAAAGTCACTTCGATTAAAAAAAGATGTCATATCCCCTCCCTACCAAAAATCATTGACTTAAGGACTTGGTTAGATGTATTTAGCCGAATAGGAGCAGGACGACCGTCAATACAAACATTCACTATATTATGAATTTAATTTTGAATATTTCTACCAGCTTTTTATGTTTTGATGACTTTTGCATCGACTTTCTCATTTCCCCTTATACAAGGAGGTAAATTCTCAATTCACAAAGTGAGTGCTAGATGCGTTGAAGCGTTAAGAATAGAAGAAAGCCTTGGTATCGAAATCAGGATCCACTGATATAATATCTTCATAGAGGGTGTCAGTCAAAGCCAGGAAAACACATTTTCCTATCTGT
Source organism: Argiope aurantia (assembly GCA_026543865.1). NCBI lineage: Eukaryota > Metazoa > Arthropoda > Arachnida > Araneae > Araneidae > Argiope > Argiope aurantia. Next base: position 1,339,329 of record JAPMOR010104843.1, read on the forward strand.
CGATCAGAATAATCTTGAGCACGATTCAAAATCAAGAGACAAAAGTGAAAAACCGCCAAATCGAATGGTGGGTTCTTGCGAACTAGGACGGTTGTGGGAGACAAAAAATCAATAGATTAGATAAATGTGGCACATTAGATAAATGTGGCATATTAATTAAATAAAAAAAAATCCCATTAATTCTTACTTTAGAAATGTCACTAACCATTTCACCGGTAGTTCAAAGAATGATACTTAAAAAATAAAAATAAAAAATAAAAACTCAAATATAGCTGCTTCTCTCCATTGATATAAAATACACTAGTAAAAGAATGGTCTTAACGAAATTTTCAGTTTATGCTAATATTTTATAATTCATCATTATATATATTTTATAATCGATTTTTCTCCCTCTAAAATACATAAATCATATTATGCCACTCATACAGAAACAAAATGAGTTAGAATTTAATGATAATTTAATCACTAAGTTCTAAAAATATTAAAATACTGTAATGTCATCAGAAGTGCCTAATTATACTGAATTTAACAAATCCAACATTCAGCAGGTGATTTTAAAAATGATTGCAGAGCTTTTTCTTTAGAAAGATAAAGAATACATAATATCAGACTCCGAAATATGAACTAATACTGAAAAATAAAGCAGAGTTCAGAATGCCGCTTTCCCATAAATTAAAGACACTGAATAGACGAGCCAAACAATTATTGAAAATCAGAATTTACAATTGGTTTATATTATTACATCAATGAATTACCTTACTAACATTTTCACGAACTTATTTTCAAAACTTTTTTTAATCAACGGGGGGGGGGGATTCCGATCCCTTTGAAAGCTCCATTAGATATTTAAATAATATAATGACGTTCACGTGCCTAATCGTAGCCAAAGTTGTCGTCCTTCTTTTTATTGTATCTGGAAATATTTTTCACCATTGCGCGCATGAATAACTTATTCGATTTTAGGAGAAATTGACATGACATCAAAATTCTGTACTTTAACTATTTTAATTTCTTATCTCTTATAATAATTAAAATAAATGTAGTAAGTGTGTGTGGGCGCGCACGCTTTTGCGCCTGTTAATGCTCTGCAGAACAGACTGCTTGATTTAGAGTTATCAAACTTAATGAAAAATATTTTAAATGTATTTTACAATAATACTTTTTATTGTTGAAGTGAAACTAACCATCTTCATTATCGCTACTCTATTTTATCCTGATCGTTTTTCTGTCGCCAATGACCAATATATGAAGATTCCTCTTATTTTGCCCTGTTGAATAGGATTCAGGGGATGCTTTTTAAAAAATTGAAATTTTGTAGCACTTACAATTGAAGCTTAACTTCAGAATCAAGAAAATTATTTAAAGAGTCCCACTTTTAAACTCTGCTGTCTGTTCTTATAATCTACTTAGTTGCATAAAAATATGCAGCGAAAATGAGGGAAATATACAGCATAATGAACAGAATGGTGTAAGGCTTCCAAAATGCTATGGATCATATGCCTATGAGAATTTAAAGTTTAAAAATATTTGGCTGAAGAAACCAATAAAGTTAATTTGCACAAATGACTCAATCGAAATTTTTAGTTATTATTGACCAAATGGTTACTAAATTTGGCTCATTTCTAATAATAATAAAAATGAACGAGTCTGTGTATCTTCTACAGAGCCCTCAAACATTGCATTCACATTTATACAATAAACAGAAAGAATAAGCACCGCAGAAGAGATTTTTTTGAATTTTTAATCTATGCATAGTATAAAATGAAGTCTCCTGAAAGCATCTGTATGTTTGAAAGTGAAACACTCGAGAAATATCTAACTGACATTGGAGATATTTGTACCATTTGTAGGGCATTTATTGGAGAATGTTTTAATATATTGAAGTCATATCAAAATAAAAAAATAGTTTTATAACTGCTATTTTAACTTTTTTCCTACCATAATTTGCGCATGCGTAAAACAGCAGTATCTGTACTTTGCACTTATCCGCGCATGTGCGAAAACTTCAGACTTCGCATGCAAATAGCAAGAGCTGTGGCATGCACATGCGATATATTTCTTTATATACGTCTGATTTTAAACAGCGATTCAAAACTCATTACGCCCAAAAATAGGAAATCCAACCTTGGTCAGAGCACATTAAATGACAAAAAGTTTCATTTGTACCGCGATAATGAAAATGTAGAGAAAGAAACGTTCGGTTAGCGAATGTCAGAGCAAGAATGTCCACATTTAGGGAAGTACTTCTGTTGAGCGAAGTAACCGCCTCTCTTTAAAGCGCACTTTAATTGAATTACAAGGAAAGAATGCTGACTTAAGCGAAGAGTGTTTTTCTCATGTACTATTTTATGTGGCACTTTCTAAAAGTACATCGAAAAAAAATCTTTTCGTCTTGGCACCAGGAGGAAAAGCAACCAATATAGTTTACAAAGAAATATTACATAGTATATTTTTAAATTTTAAAACAGCTTTTTAGTGAATTATTTTGTATATGAACTTATCATATTTTTATCTTTTTAACAGTCTAAATATTTCTGAATGTGTGCTATAAAAATTATTTTGTAACTATTTTTGATGATTTCTAAATATATTTTTATGTTTGATGTTGCGTGACATGCTCATGCCATATCGAGAGGAGGCTAGACTTAAGTTTAAAGCTAATTTTTCCTCTTGGATGTTATGTCACGGGCAACGCTGTGCGGGTACTGCTAGTTTGAAATAATTAATTGAAAATTAAACAAAAATTTAATGCTTTTCTGTGACAAATTTCGTAAATATTACAAGACAAACATTATTTTTACTTCATCTTAAACTTATATATATTCAATGATATCAATTTTTTTTTCATATAACTTTATTTTTCAAATTTATATTAAAAAAAAACTTTCTAAATTTCAACGTGATGAAGAGCTTTTAAGGTCCGCACATTTTAAAACACGTTTATTGCATCGCTTTTCCAGTCGTATGTTTCGCTTTCTGTTGCAGAGCGCTGATTGCCCCCCCCCCTTTATTAAATATGATAAATTTTTATTGAATAACTTCTGATGTAAATCATGAAATGAGTCGTTTATTTTGAAAGTGGGACAAGTCCATTTAAAAAAAAAATGAAGATAATGGTAGCTATAGATAAAACTTGTTATGATCTTTTTATGCGTAAACAATTTAAAGTAAAAAAAAAAAAAAAAATCAGATTCTAGTATTTTGGAGATGGAAGTTTTAATTCTTAACAGTACTGAAAATCTGTTTATTTTGAAAGTCGTGCAAGTCCGTCTTAGATTGAAATTCTTTTTGACCTAATATATTACGGCAAAATTTAGCTCCGGTTGCTGTATGGTGAAGGAAATGTGGCCATTGGATATCATGTCTGAAATCTAGGGTGTTTCTATCTATCTATCTTTGACAATGAAAATCGGTGACTGTACAGTATTTCACAGGTAATAAAAAGCATATCTTAATTTTGTGTATCGATAGTTAATATGTTTACTTCCAACACCGATTATTCAGCCCAGTGACAACGAAATAACTATCACTGATCACAAATTTTTATAGTCAGGACATTCATTTCTACCGAACGATCGTGATTTTGGAGTAGTAGAACTGGCAATCCGGAAAACCAGTTCCTTGTATATTCCCCGGGATTACTATAAAGTAATACGAAATTGTCGAAAACATAATGAATGCTTAATACATGAAATGAAACACGGAAATTTATTTTCAACCCAACCTCTGGAAAAGGCGGTTTCAAAAAGAAAGAAAAATACCGATGGAGGAACCGCGAATTGATTAACTATATGCTGGATCAGATTTACAAGGGATGCACCATACAAAATGTTCTACAAAACTTCGATAGAACGAGATGCTGAATTTAAAATGATCGATTTGTCAACACAACGAGGAAGGTAAATAATTCCAAGTTATTTCAGAAATAGAAAATTATCTTTTAGGTATGAAAAACGGAGACTTACTACATCTGAAAAATACAAGGATATGATGGATTTATTACCATATATACCTCCCGTCCATCATGGACATTTTAAAATGTTAAATCCTGAATAAAATTCAATTTAATTATACTTGGGTATAAACTGAAAATGTATAATTTCATTGAAATTTTTAATAAAACTGAATTATTGTTATGTCATATTTTCTAAAAAAATATTCTTTTTTTTGTTTCATTTTTTATCAAATGATTCAATATTTATAAAAATTTGAATAGTGTTTTGTTTTTATTGTTAAAAAAAGGCTGCTGCAACTGAAATATTTCCCAATTAAATGTACGTTTACAATAATTCATTCATTTTGAAAGTGAGGCAAGGCCATTTAGTTATAATAAAATCCTTATTTTTTTAATCAGCAAAGTAAACACTATTGGATTACAAACTTACATTATCTGGTACCACAAAATACAAAAAATATATCTATTAATATTTACCAATACTTTTAAATTTATTAAAATTTATCATTTATAATTTGTAAATATTATTTTTTAATAATAAATATTATTTAATTATAATTATATTATTATTTAAATATTATTTAATAATAATTTATAAATTTATTATTTATTTATTACCTTTAAATATCTCCCAATAACAAAAAAATGGACTTGCCCATTTTCAAAATAAACGGCTCAAATATATTCTGCAAAATATATAGAACTTCGAGAAATGAATGATTCTTCCTCCAGTTCTTATATTTTTCAGCAAACACGTTACTGGATAAGTTGAGATTTAATCACTTCCTATTGCGAATTAAAACAGAAATTTTATCCGAGATGACAGGCCATTAAGGAGGTGCATAGAACAATAAAAACAGAACGGCGTAAGATTTCTAAAAAAGTTCATTAAAATGTGATTGACTGTCTACAATATCTACACTGTTAAAAGCATTCATTACAATGATGAAATGAAAGAAAAGCAATGCCATGTGTAAAAACGTCTTGAATATGCTCAACACTAGGTTGGAAATCCCGAAGATTTTTGTTATTTTTACCGACAAGTCAAAATCTAATTTGTTTGGATCCGAGTGGCAAAGAGAAGGCGCGGCACCCAACTGTTAAACATGATTTATGGTATGGAATGCAATGGGAACTGGCAGAGTTGGAAGTTTAGTTTCATCGAAGGGGCGACGGACAAAATGGTGTATCTGAATAGTCAAAAGCAGAATTTACCAGGCACTGCTGGAAAATTGAATTGAAACAGAAACTATTCCTTGATTCGAGATAACCATCCTGAGCAGGATGCCTCGCATCATGAAAGAAGGGCTATTATATAATGTACTGAAAGTACTACCCCATTCCTCACAGAGTCCTGATTCGAATAATATAGAGCATCTGTGAGCGTATGTGGACGAAAAATTACCAGCGAAGAAAATAAAAGAATAAAAATGCACAAAAAAGTGTTTTTCAGACAATATGGGACAGACATCACCGAAAAGTGGGTCCTTTCGACGAATAAGGGATTAGAAGCTGTTATAGCAGCAAAGGACATCACACGAAATATTAAATACTTTTCTCTTAAATTTAAAAGTTATTTTTGTGACCTTGTATAAGTGTCCAAGTTTTTTTCTTTTTTTTTTTTTTGATAACGGGCGATATCATCTTAATGTTCTTTAAATTTATATTTATGTATTACTGAAATCAAATCAAACACTGATTTATTTTGGAATTGTCTTTTTTCTGAATTTTGTTTTATTTTAAAAGTATAATGCAGTGCGAAATTATCAAACGGTGAAATCCTACAAGCCCGCAGTCCAACTGCTTTATTATTATTATTATTCATTATATGTGCAGGCTTTGTGTATTACAAATAAAATATGCTCTTTTTAATGTTGATTCGTATCCTTTTCAGCACATTTTATAGCTTACGCGCAGAATTTGCTTTTATGTGATCGCTGCGCCACGCAATTCCGAGGATTTTCGGTAGTTCACAGCATGAATAATAAAATGTATTCTTTATAATGAAAAAGCTCCCCACTGTCATTTTTATAGATAGCACAGCCACCAGCTCCCTCGGGCATGACTTGACAAAGCTGATCTACATACACTGATGAGCACATGTTTGCCTCACCTGGGTCAAACCTCCAGAGGTCCTTCAGAGGCAGGTTAGCGCTTCTTCCCCCCAGCAGATAGATGGAGCCAGTCGGAGAGACGCACATGGCGTGCTTGGAACGCGAGCTGGGCGCTGGACAGCCATCGGACACCTGGACGTTAGACCACATAGCCCTAAACAAAAGAAGACCCTTTTAGACACTTACAAATAAATAAAATATATACCAAGTAGCGTAGAGTGAGGATGCGAAACAAGATACAAATATCAATATTAGAAACAATAGAAAAATAAATCAATTTTGAAAGCATTCTTTCTCTTATATAAAATATCAACATTCCTATCATAAACTTGATTCATAAACAATGAAATTAAACCATTGAAGCAATTACTTACGAAAAGTTTATTTTACGTTTCCTTCTTTAATGAATTTTTTTTAAACAACATATTTTACAACAAATAAAAATAAATCGAATCGTCAGAAAATCAATGAAGTGGACAAAACGATATTTCGTCTGACCATTGGAGGGGGGGGGGACTTTATAGCTTTTTAGGTTCTAGTCAATTTTCTTGTTATATATCTATAATGAAGTGAAAATTTTAAATATTTCCATAAAGTTCGGTTCTTCATTACTGAAGTGGTGAAGGTGAGGGGGGTCCCAAAAATGTGTTTGCTCCGGACCTCGATGAGGCTAAGTCGGGCCCTGGAAATCTTTATTTGTTGGGATCATGAAGTTAGGTGATGCCTTTGAATTCCGATATTTGTGGAAAGGAGATTAGAAGAAAACTGACCTAATAAATATTTGGCAACTATTTTCACATCACAGAAGCCTTTAAATCATAATTTGAGAAAGAAATATCTCAATCCATTAACAAGGTTATAGACGATGGAAAAATGAGGCATTTTCCACCCCATCCGCCCCCCCCCCAGTACAGAAAGTGATGTGACATCAACAAAGAACACTTGCATATCATTCAAAATACTTCTACATTAAATCTGATATGAAAAATACGAGTTAAATTCCATTAATAAAAAGGAATTGGCTAACACAACGTTAAAATACCACCTGAATTCTGAAATATGTTTTGCATCGTTCGAAGTCAAGAATAAAAGATTCAAGAAGCGCTTTCACTTCTGCACTTCACACCTTCAGCGATCGATCGTCAATAAATTCACTTTCAGTATAATGTATTCAATCAAAAGACGCTAAAATTTTCTACTTTTGAAGCTCTTTTAAAGTTATTATTGTAAAATTATTAAACATTTTAAGATTATTATAGCATTAGTCTTTAAAATTTTATGCCGTTTGTTTAGTCATTATGCATTATTAATTAAAACTGTTAAAATTTAAAAATGAAGCTTTCTTCTTCATTCTTAGTTTCAAATTTGTCGTTTTTTCTTATTGGTACTCATTTCGCTTCAGATAGTTATCATTTTTTTTCTTCTTTTTTACTAATTCTAATTTTTTGATTAATTTAATTTTATTGTGGACCCGTCAACTTCAAAGAAAGTTCATTGCACTGAGTTCATTATTTCATATTTCTTCAGCTGCAATGATTTGTTGATTATAAAACAATCATTTTTTTTTCCCTTCATAAATCTGACAAAGATCCGCAAATACGTGCAGTTACAAATCACCGCAGTGGATATTCACATAGGGAAAAAAAAAAAAAATATCAAATGCTCGAGCAGGAATAACGGTAATTTTTTCTATCTTAATGTTATAATAATGAATAAAAATTCAATTTCAGCTAAATTTTGGAACAATTTTTTAAAAAGATAATCACATTTTTTTTCTCATTTATAGCGAATTAGAATGTCCTTAATAATACGATTTCATTTGTTTCTATAGAATCGGTAACCAAAAATTAATAAAAAATAAAATTTATTTTAAGAAAATCCGCTTTTGGAAATTTAAAAAAATATATTGAATTTATCTCATATTTTTTTCTATTCTACATAGATGGAAAGCTGACTATTCAAAATTATTTCCAATTAGGTTCCACACCTCCTAAGGCTGCACCTGCTTAGGTTTCATCAAAAAAGCAGTACTGAATAGTTCTAAGTACTGATTTTCAAGTAAATAATAAAGAAAAGCAATATCAAAGATTAAAGAATCTCTGATTAAGTGTCAGTCGCAATATTTAAGACTAAATCTCTTAAGTATGAAAGGAATTCTTACATATTGTTACGAATCCGTAATTCTGCTTCCCAGCATAGTTGGTTCCATCATTGGAAAGAATGTTTTACAGTCATCTGTATTGAACGGAGTCTGGGCATCGCGTCAGGGTTACCCGAAACATCGAGAATTTTTCTGATCCGTCCAGTAGGAACCGAGATACGCCTCGAACGTTCCTGATTGGTTGAAATGCTTCTAGACCCGCCTCCTGAGACCTATAAAAGGATCTGCAGCTGCCAGTCAGAGTAGTAGTAATCGGAAGCGACAGAGCAGAGTAGTCGAAATCGACGGTGAAGAACTGGTCTTCCATGGATTAGCAAAGCAGCGACGGAGTCAAGCTAGTGCTGAACTGAGCTGTGCTCTACTGTCTGCAGTAGAGTTTTGTTGTGTGCTGTTGTTTACACGACTCGCGGCTGAAGATAATTGTCTTCTCTGTGCTGTATATAGTTATCGTCTTTGTGCTGTCCTGTGTGTTTTCGTGTAAATAAACGTCGTTGTTTTTATTCTACTGCTGATTGAGCGTTCTCCACACCATATAACTTCCACTATCCAAACGAACCCCGGTAAAAATTCGTAACAATATATTCATTCACATGTGCACATACTTTACGGTAAGTTGATGTGCACAGGTTGATAAGCAACTAAGCTGTTAGCAACTAATTTCGGACGATATTTGTGACTTTTTCTGACAGTTGGATCAACATCCTATCATTTTGCCTGCTACCCATTTGCCAGTTTTCGAAAACTTTATTAACAGCATATCGGCTGTTTTTACCGTCACTCTAAAGTTTATTTCCATCAAAATGTGCCTCTGTTACCTTTGAGTTTGAATAGAAATACAATGAAACCTTGTCTAATAAGCATAATTTGTTTCCTAATTTCAATCGTAATGCGAAATAATCATTAAAAAGAACGCTCTTTTCCATAGGAAACAATAGAAAAAAGACAATGCATTCCATTCCGAAAAACAAAATTGACAAATTTATAGCAATGCAATTTATTATTTATAATGCGTGATTTTTAAAAAGAAAGTTACCTTAAAATACTACTTTCTGATCATGCTTCAAAATTTGTTGAAAATGAAATACAGAGTTAGTGTTAAATAATTCATTATGCGCATATCTACTGCAGAGTGACGTTTCTCAACATAAGATGCAACATTTGCCCACGCTTTCAACATTTCTCTTATTTTATTGAAAAGTTTCTGTCTTGCGGAAGCTGTTTTATTTTCCTTTCTCACCAGCAGCTTCCTGCTGTGGCACAGAATGCAGTTCGTCAGGAGTCAGATCTTTATCCAGCAAATCGATCTCATTGTTATCCACCTTTGAATTTCAATGATCTCTGTTCGGAACAGGCTCCATGGGCACTCGCTCAAATCTCTCAATGTCGCGTTCGATAATGCTGTCCGGCCAAAGCTTTTCCCATGCAAAATTAAGGGAGAAACGACAAGCACAAACTGATAGTCGCTTGATGCTCCGTGTGACGTCACTCGCTCTACAAGTGCGTCATTTGTTTTTTACAATTTGTTTTGATCATTATGCGCGTTACACGTTACGGGAGGCACTCGTTAAGCGAGGTTTGGCTATAACTGTAAAAATAGCGTTAATGTAAATTTATAGGTTAAAACTAGACTAATTGTGCAATATATTTGCTGATACATTCATTTGTAATTCATAATCGCAACTGATTTTGCAATTATTTTCCAAAATTCCAGTCATTTTTTCATTTCTGATCCTTTAATCTCAGAATATTCTTCCCTTATTTTACTTCTAACAAAGCTCCGATTTTTGGAATTTTGAATACCTTTAGAGTAAGATATAAATTAGAATAAATAAATAAAAATAATCACTCAAATTAAAAACACTTTTACTACTTGCACACTTGCAATAAAAATTCCAATAATTTCTCTTTCAAACTGTTTTATGGATGTATATTTGAATTGAACAAACTAAAAATAAACATAAAAATTTAAAAATAAAATTTCCGTCATATAATTATTTTTAGGACTAATCAGTGCAATGATTTATAATAAAATGCAATATTTCAGACCGCAATCTACATTTATGAAAGGAAATATTCGCGTGTTATCTGTGTATGTCTGTGATTCGCCAATGTCCAGACAAATGTATTGCCCTTACGGTCATGCATTTAATCCTATAGGCAGTCATAATTTGAAGAAAGGTTTTTATATAATATTTTTTGATACTTTGGATGATTTTCGAACTTACTTCTCAGAAGTACGTCTTCAAATAACCGTAAAAAAAAAAAATCTTTGCACCAACAGAAAGAAGAAACAATTGTCATTCTAAAGAGATTTGTTTTGGACTTCTGACATAATTTACGAATTTTAAGACATTTTGAAAAATTAATCACTTTTCCAGAAAAAAAAAATTAATTTGAACTGAAATAAAACTGAAACTTGTGCATCCGACATTCTATTTTCATTATCTTTTTCAAATTTTTTAGATTATTATTCGAACATTTCTCTCTAAATTAAAAAAATAATAATCAAAATACTTTCATTGATCGATTTTTAATTAATTATATTGCATTTTCTAGATGTTTTTTCCCGCTGCACCAATCAGTGAAGATCTCCCAGAAGAACAATTTGGCATGTTTCCAAACCAAGAATAGTGAAAATAAACCATTTAGGCGGAAGCAAATCTTGCCAAATTGTCTATGGCCCTTTTGGTAACAGCTAGCAAGTTTGGATTGGTTATGCTTGAATCCTCAAAAATCTGGGACAGAGATTTTTTTTTTTAATTTGAACTTAAAAACACTTTGCATTAATATATTATTTGTGAAATTTAGCCCCAACAAACAAAAGAAAACAAAAAGAAACTCGCTCAGTTGTAGCCAACTTACAATGTTACATTAGAGTAAAAACACTTGTTCTGAAATTGGAGAGATATATTTTATACACGCATATTTCTCATGATAAAGACGGTAAGATATTAGTAACCGTTTATGAGTATTGATATGAAATAATGGATTTCTGAATCGGCTTAGAGCTGAGTGGGAATTAAATGCATGTTTTTCCACCAAAAAATCGTAAAGTGAAGCAGATATTTCTCGATTTATCTGCATCGATTCTCTGATAAAGGCTGGCGAGCACTGCAGCGGGTTTTCCCAAAGGAACAAATAAAATCAGTTATTTAACTTCGTTTTTGATTTCGCTTACATTTAACATTTCATTGGCAATGATGTGCAGTCGAATACAAAATCTATATTAAAGATTCCCCTATTTTCTATTCCGACTAAAACTCATTTGATTAGAATTAAAATAAAGCTCTCAAATGGTGTTGATATTTATATATTAAATCAGCTAAAATTTCTCAGACGTTAAAAGACTCCTTACAGAAGAAAGAGCTTTTCAATGTAGGTATTTTCAGATCAAAAGGAATTGGTGAAAAATGACACTTGTAAATGAATTTAGCAAACACTATACAAAAGGGCAAAAAATTATTGTTGAAAATGGGTGAAATAGAGAGAATTTAAGTTAAAATTTCAAAGTTTATTTTGGCAACTCCGTTAGAATATAATTATAAATAACTCATACTCTAGAGGATGATTCAAAATTCAACACAAATACACAAAAAGAAACCAAAATAACATGCGAAATTGTGCCAAATGAGCTAGAAGACACGTTCACCAAAACAGAAGTTGAATTTCGGAACTGACAGTGGGGAAATGCACCTAATACTGAAACTCTGAATCAACTCTTTATTCACACGAAAATTTGAATAAAGAAGTTTAAAATAAAATGTTCACATTTTGTTTCCATTTTTTTAAAATTTTAATCTTAGTGAATTTTTAAAAAAATTCTGCAGTGATTTTTGGTAGCGCATCTAAGAAGTCATAGTTTTTACCACTGAAATGCAATAAAAAGGAATCGAGATCACGTCGAAGGGATGAATCAACCAGAAAGATGAACTTAACGTGCTACACTGTATTTTGAACGCACGGAATTACTTTACCTGTAGCACGGAACATTTTCCTTCCGACGACAAAATACTTGCCGCTGCGTATTTCGAGCCAACAGCCGCTGCCAGAAAGACCAAACCCATCTCTCTTGTGGAAGTGAATGAAATCACTTTTCAACCATTGCTGATAAAGTATCAATTCGGAGAGTTCATCCAGAAATATGCAGCAACTGTCACTGAAATCAGATTACAAACTGAGAGAGAGTGATTGTTATCTCTTCCGTTCTCAACAGCCAGATATAAAAGCATTGTTACTTCGTTTTGTTTATCCGGCAAGAATGCATATATAGCAAATAGTGACCAATTTTTAAACGCAGAATCTGAATTAGAAAATTATCAATATCTGCCAGCAAAAAACATTCGCAAATTTTAAACTATTTGTTGTAGTGTATTATAATTTTTGAAACAATAAGAACATAAATAAATGCACTATCTGAAGTTATTTTGAAAAACATTACAATTTTACTTCTGTTAAATTTTACACAGAAGGAAAATAAAATAAGGCCAGTTACAATCTGGCTCACAAAACAGTTAATTATTCAGAAAATTTATTTTATTATGACATCTACCATTCGAGATCAAATATTTCTAAATGTTAATTCGAAAAGCACACTTTCCATGAATCTTCGATCGCACACTGCAACTCACATTTATTGGTGCCCGTCTGAATAAGTACCATGAGTCATTACGCTCCACAAATTTTCCGCAGGGTTCATATCGGGGCCTTTTGACGGTCAGTTCAATAATTCTGTTTCATTTGCTTAAAACCACGACTTTGAAAACGATAACGGGCATTATATTGTTGAAAAATGCAATGCCCACTAATAAGGAGAGGAGCTTCTGGTTATAATTTTTCAGCAAGAATGTCTTGATATCCTTCCGAGTTTTTGGTTTCAAAATGGCTAATATTACGAGCGAATCCTCTCTAAACCATAACACTGCGACAGCTGAACTGGCGTTTAGAAGATATTGTTCGTTCATGGCATAAATCATACCAATAATTTATATATTCAAATTCATAAGGAAAACCAATGAAGCAGTTACTAAGCCTCAATCACTGATCAGATTTCGCCATTTTTTGTTTCATACGAAAGTTCATGACCCCTAAATATACTGTCATCTGTCGATTACTTTCCAAAACCTTACATTATTGATGGGAAGGGAGAAACCTTCACTCCACATTCTCTGTGAAGAAATCTTCTGACACAGCTTTCCAGCCCCTTACGACTGAACCGATTCAACTCCAAAAAGTTTTACTTCATATGAAAACACATGGTCCCTAGATATGTCATCATGGATCGCCTACCCTCACCTCCATTTTTGAAAAAAATATAAAAAAGCTTTACATTTTCTACAGAGGAAAACCTCCACAAAATTTTCAACCACAAACATTGTACCGACTGTTTTTTATTTCATGTGAATGCTCTCGATCCCTTAGTAACATCTTCAATGGCCTTCTATCCCTTACCACTCCATTTCTAGAGATATTGCAAAATAAAACCTTGACACAATCCCCAGCCTCATCAACTGGAAATATTTCGCTAATTTTCGTCCTCAACTGCGTGACATCTTCGTCAATTTGAAAAAACCAGCTTAAAATCAGATTACTCTATCAGTATTGTGCAACTTTTTCAACTATATTTTTAAAATTCATCTCGGCAAGCGAAAAGGCAAAATATAGATTTCTTATCGTGTAAGTTATTGTTTTCGAATTCCCTTCAATCTTTCGTCAAAAACCATGAAATATTGTATATTAAAACAACCAGAGATAATGATTGTATTTCTATTGAATAATTCAGCAAACATTGCAAAATAATAATAATAATATTAATATTAAAGTAACAGCTATCATTAAAATAAAATACAAACAAGTTTGCTATAAAGTTTATATAACTGAAAAGTTTTGAATTACTTAAGCAAATGCCAAAAGATTATATCAGCCGGCAGAATTAAAAAATTATCGCCTACATTTTAAAAATATTTGAAAAAATTAATTATCCTCCGCAATTATTCTCTTTTTAATTAAATCTAGAGAATAACTAATTAAGAATTCATAGTTTGATTCAACAATTACATTGAGAGCATCATTTATTAATATTAATTAATATGGATTTGAGAAATCACCTGTTGCACTTTTACAAATAGTCCAGTTAGTTATAATGGAAAGGGATGTATCATCAGTTTTTTATTTTCCACTTAAGTTGTAATAAGAAAACAGTTGTTATAAGTAAGTTAACTTTAGTTGTAATAAGAAAACAGTTGTTTATAACGGTTCACTAATGCAATATACTCTCAGTAATGCGTGGTTTCAGGCCAGTTAAAATCCAATCAAAATTACTCAAGTTAACGTGTTAACAAGATAACATGGACAAAGCATGATACGCATAGATATATAAAATGTTTTCAACAAAGGGTGGCTTTGTTCTAATATCATAATTGGTAAAGATCTGCTGAAATTTTCCCAAAGTCGTGCTATGAGAACCATCGCAATAAACAGTCTTCCTAGAAGGAATCTATCTCATTATACTTTTGTTGTGAAAAGATGTAGTTCATTGAAGTTGGCCAGCATGACTAAATTATTCCGATTAATTCTAGTCGTCAAAGGCCATCATAATAATGGCATTTATGTAGTCATGTTGAAAACTTTTGATGAACACCTAATCCAAACAAAAGAAAGTATTATTTTCGATTATGACTGAATAATATTCCGATTGGTTAGCTATATTTCAAAGTGGCGAAATTAATTGTCGACAAAAATTGACAAAATTTGTCGAATTGTTGCTGGGGGTATTATCTAAGTTTTATGTTGCAATATCTCTCCAAAATAAAAGTAGGGTAGGTAGAAGGCTCTTATCAAAGGATCATGAGATTTCATTTGAAATAAAAATTGAGAAAATCGGTACATTAAATATTTTATTTAGTAGTTGAACTGGAGAACTCTGTCAAGATTTTCCCCATAAAGTGTACAGCGAAGTAATGTTTTTAGATATCTCTCTCTCGAAAATGGACGGTAATTGGGAGAAGGGAAACAATAATTTGATATGCAATTAACATGACCATTAATGATGGATTTTATGCGAAATAAAAATTGACGAATCGGTATAGTGTTTGTGACTGGGGAAATGGTTCTTAGGTTTTGACAATTATTTTAAATATACAAATGTTCGGCTGGAGAATAGCTGGTATGGTTATTTAAGGATCAAAACATAAAAATTAAGATTAAAAAAATACAAATGTTAGTTAGGAAATAGCTATGAAGTGACAGATACCAATATTGAATTTGAAGGGCATAAAATCTGCATAAGCATTCGCATATCATAATTTGATTTGTAAGCTGCAGAAATGAAGAAAAATGACATGACCAATTTATTGGATGAGCATGATACACACTTAATCTTAAATTTAAATATTAGTACATTACTATGATTCAAAACTATTTTGAGAAGAAAAATTTTTATTTGATATTCAAGCTTTCAATTTTTGAAAAAAATTGCTGATTGTATGAACACTAAATATTTAAATTAAACTGGTTAAGAAACATCTTTCGTCTTTTCACGATATTTGTAAACAAAGTCTCGCCCCATATATTATACTTGAGAATCAACATATTCCAGCAGGAAACTTCTTATTACGTAGCGAATTAATTACTTATCTGTACTTAATTTTAAATTATTAATTGATTGGACTTCGTAGAATACAAAGTTATCTACTTGTTTGTTTCCGTAATGAGCAATAATTAATTCTTTTGAAAACAGATTTGGTACTAAAATGGTAACAACGGTGAAAAACTGTGAATTCAGGTTAATTAATTCACCGTTCAAAGTACGTCGATTACTTTCGCAGATGTGTTCCAGAGGTATAGAGAAACATTGGCAGCCAGACGACACACGGAGAGTGTGCATGTTAATTCTGTGAGGGTTGCTAACTGCGACGATAGCTATAATTGAGCTTCCAATCCTGCCGAAAATTCTGATCACATATTGTGCAGCGGCCGCTCAGCTGAGATATTTCCTGTTTTCAAATCATTGGATTTGATGAATCAATAGATGGAACTGTACACGATAAGCTTATAAATTATATACAAATAAATCTTTACTATAAATTCAATAGCCTCAGCATATCAAATGATTTTAATGATACCTGAGCAACATCAATCTAACTCTTTTGTGGTATACTTAGTTTACTATTAGTTGCCTTAATTTCAATTTTTTTATAAATATGCGTGCATTAAAACGGCACACTTCTGATAGTTTGAAACGATGTTGAGAAAGATTTGACTTTTTTCAGTTTACTCAAACCCTCGATCCCCTTTGCTACAAAATAACTCCTACACTATAGGGTAAACAGAAACGACACTGCTCTAAAATTAAAAAAGACTTAACTTTTAACAGAATAATTTCATGGTTGCCTAAAAATACCTCAATTACTTATCAACAAAATTTCAGCAGGAAACGATGTATGTTAACGATGTATGTTATGTATGTAAATTCAACTTGAGCCGTTTGAATTCATCCTTCAGTTAATGTAAAGAAGGAATTTGCCGCTTCAGATGTTGAGTTCGTTATCTAGCCACGATTCAAACTGGTAAGATTTACTCCAAGACAGCCTTCGTATAGCTTCAAACGGGGTGCTAATCTATGCAAACTAAACTAAATCTTTGTCATTATTAAAGAATTTCTCATACCTTGCAACTTTCCACGAAGGAAAGCAACGCCAGTGATAGGTACTGTTGCGCAACATTTTTCAAGTCATCATAGAGTTAACTGTTAAACGATAGCTTGAAATAAATCGATGCCTTGCAATCGATGTCAGGCAGGAGATATGTTGAACTTCCTGATCAGCTTCTATATGCTAATGGCAACAGTACTGCCGTGAAGCAGAAAAAAGAATCATAGGATTATAGACGCCATAGTTTCTGGACAGTATCACAATACATCGAAACATTTCAGATCTCAGAGAGAAAGCTAATAACATACCCAAGTTATGCCAGAATTTGCTTTCCCAGATTGAAATGAATTTTCTTTTTCGGAGATGTTGCTTACGTCAGCTATTTGGATTCTGAGCTGTTGTGAGATCACTATTACCAGTCACTATTTGGAACCTTTCTGACGCACCACTAAAAAGTCGTCACCTTCTGCGCAGTTAGGGACCTGCATTGATGGGGGTGTTTGTGGCGCAAGGAGGAACTGATTACGAGATACAAAAAATGTCTTGGTAATTGCGGTTCAATTGCCAAAGGCAAATACTTTCAAGGGAAAATAAAATAGCTTTGTTAAATTTCTTGATGTGAAAACGGTATCTGGGTATGCAAACCCACGCTCTTTTGGAAATAAATATAGCAAAACACTAAAAATACACTTTTTTATCATAAAGGTATATTTCTGATTGAATACACTTCTTATCTGCTACTAGAAAGCGAAAATACAAGTGCTTCAAATATATCAAAATCAGCCAGGGCGGTGAAAAAGATTTGTTATTGATAGTGAAAATCTGGGCGGTGTTTTTCGGGAATTCTGCCAAAATAGAGGTGATAACTGCCAGTCTGAAAAATGACTGGAAGGCTAGCAGAGAAACTTTCATTTTAGAACACACAGAACATAAATTAATCGGAGTTCAATACTTCAGAAGTCGAAAAAAGTAACACTTCTACATGAAACTGTATTCTTTTCTTTGTATACACAATTGTTTGGTATTTACATACGATAAACTTAAGAAGAGTTTCAGATTTCTCTGACATCCATTAATTGAGAGAAACATCTGCTCTCTCTCTCTCTCTTGCAATACCATGTGTATTATTTCTACAATGTGACCCGTTTTGTGCGCTAATCAGAAAACGCTTTTTACATTCTCTACGGTTTCATTTCGACAGCTTGGATCCAAAATTTGACATGACAGCACAAGAAATTTGATTTGTTTCGCTCGCTGCATTTTAAAGTAATCGTATTCACAGACAAACCGAGACCAATCATTCCAAATATATTTTCTTTTGGAATCAGGGAAGTGTGTATCATTGAGAAATATCAAAATCTTAAAATCGAATTTTTGATAACAACAGGGTTTTTTTCTCTCGTTCTAATACAATAGAATACAATTATATCTATGCAGTATCCATTTATTCTTAATATAAATCCACAGTTTTCATCCAATCTGTTAATGAAGAATGTTCTTCAAAACATGACAAAGGTCACTGCCAAACTTTCAATCTCCGAAAATTAAACAAATATCAACTCATTAAAAAGTAAACGAATCTTCGCATGTGCTGCATGATGCTACACTACGAACTGCCATATAATTAATACGACACCAATAATTATTTTGCACACTTTTTCCAAAGTTAATTGCAATTTAATTGATTTTCATTTCTGAATTAATTTCGTTTTATATGTGGCGTGGTAACTAACATTTTAAACACAACTTTTATAATTGTTCAAATTTCTTTTGCTGTTTGTACTAAATAGTTTCACTTTTTCTCCTATTTTAATACTTTTAATTTTTAATGAGCCTAGTTGATCTATCATAAGTCTTTTTTATGCTTGCCTTTTTTTTAGTTCGATTATTGAACAAAAACTTAATTCGCTTGCCAATCTTTTTTCATTTTTATTCTAATGCGTTATATTTTCTCCAACCAAATTCAAAATCATAATTTTTATAGAAAATAAATCTTTTCAGTTTTGCATTTTCAGTAAAGGAATAGTTGCAATTCCACATCAGAATTCCCGAAAACTAGCGAGAAGTAAAAATATAATTTCAGAATGCTAATGCGACGGATACGTGCATATTTTAAAGCGATTACATTAGTAAGACAAAAAGAACAATTTTGAAATAAAAATTGTTCAGAACTAGTAAAAATTTCACTTATGAGTACAATTATAATAATTTTGTGATGTTCACATTTGTAAACTATTTCATTCAACAAAGGAAAAGAGAAATTTTGAAAATAATTATTTACCACTTCCGTTCAAAATTATACGCAGCATTTTGTTTCCTCAACAATTTTAAAATGATTGCTACATTTCGATTAATTTTTGGAAAGGCAAAAAATTCTGGAAATGGATGTGTTTATTTTTTCTAAACAGGTAAATGAAAATTCAATTTGATCAAGACATAGATCACTTGTCTTTCCCATAACCCATTCGATCTAAAATGCCTGCTAAGTATCCGTATTAACAGGCATTGGAGAGGAATTGAAAATATAGAATTTTAGTAAGATGCCATAGATGAAACTTTTAATAAATTTTCTATAAACTTTTACCCACAGGAATTTTTGAAAAAAATTGTGTCTCCAAAATTTCACGTACATTTGTTTAAGGATATATATATAAAGTTTTACGGTTTGCGCAGCATACAGACCATCCATTCTCAAAGATGTTCAGCACTTGTCATTATATTATCCAAATAATTCAATGGATTTTCAAAAATAGGTCTACAGAAGAAATTAAAGCAGATTTAACTAGTTTTGCCAAGACTAGGTATTTGATTTTTGCATCCTTTTTTTTATTTTGAATATTTTAATCCAGAAAATCACAGTAATAGTATTTTCAGCTCTTATTTAGAACGATTCTACAACTATTTGATACTTATTGTTTTCTTGGTCTAACAATATTTAAATTTTTTTAATTATACTTAAAAAATTATCTATTTGTTTCATCACAATGAAAAGCAAAATTCAAACTATCAAATTGATAAAGCTATTTTTTTAAAGCTTTTTTTTTGCAGCATGTAATAGGTTTATTTAATGCATAGCGTTTTAGAAAAACATTAATTTCTTTTTCTAGTACACTGACCTTACCATGATTGCTGATAAATTTAGTAACTATATTCATCATACATCTATCGTAACTAATCAAATAAAAATTAAATTAGCAGAAAGATGATTCACAAAATTCTAAGCATAAAAATTCAAAATTAAATTAAAGTTTATGTTGATATATTAGTTCTAGCTAAGCCTGTAAGCGTCATACCAGTTGCAACTCAACTCCACTCCAGTGTAATTAATTCAGATTTCGTTTTCTCGAGGTAAATATGCTTTCGAAACTTACTATGTAAATAATCGCAAATAAAGTATTCTCTCATATCCCATCCATAGTAATTATTGAAGATATTTTACAAACTGGCGTCTGTGACAGGACTATGGATTATCTAAATCAGGAGAGAACACAACTCAGGCGATTATTTACCAAATCGTCGAAATAAGGTTGAAAATGCTGCAAAAACGGAACCGGTAAGTAAAATTGAATTGATACCGGTATTTAATATTTTAAGTGATAAAGCTGAAAGGTTATTTGAATTAGATGAAAAAATTAGAGTAAAATGGTCCGAAATGGAAAATATTGAAGAAGAATAATTTTCTAATGACCTTGACATAGCGGGAAATTATCGCGATCAGTGGATTGCTATGAAAACGAAAGTCGATTTTGTTTTGGCTACAAAAGAAGAAAATAGTGATACTTCCGGTATATTAAATGAAACAAAAAGAACTTTTCGCCTTCCCAAGTTTTAATGAAAACATTTTGACGGCGATATAAAGAAAATTCACGGTGATGATAGTATTGATTCAGATGATAGATTTCAATATCTTTTACAGGCGACGGAAATTGGTTCATCGGCAAGAGATTTAGTCGAGAGTTTTCCGCCGTCGGGCGCGAATTATAATAAAGCTATTGAACAATTGAAATCGCGTTTTGCTAAAGATGAGTTGTTGATCCAAATTTATGTTCGTGAAATTTCATGAAAAGAAAAAAGTTGGGAAAAAAAGACAAGCAATGCATATTTTGTAATAAGTCATTTCATAATACAACAGAATGCTTTAAAGTTCCTGATATGTCACTGGAAGAGAAAAAAGAAACATTAAAGAAGAAAGGTGCTTGCTTTATTTGCTTGAAACCAGGTCATAATTCAAAGATTTGCAGGGTCTATTTGAAGTGCATTATATGCAAGGAAAAACATTATACTATTATGTGTCCAAATATAAATCAAACCAAACAGAATCCATGGCCTGAATTAGATGCCAAGATTCTCTTGTCGCCAAGGAATTCATCTATATTACTGTTAACGGTATTGGTGAAAATCATCAGTAAAGACAGATCTTTAATTATCCGAGGATTATTCGATACCGGTACTCAAAGATCTTTCATAAAAAAAAAAAAAAAAAGGATATTGTGGATAAACTAGGATTGGAACCAGTAGATCAAGAAATGTTAAGTCATGGACTTTGGGGGGGGGGGCAGTGAAACTAAACAAAAGTTCCATAATTTGGATAACATTACATTGCAAAGCTTGTGTTCAAATTTCCGTTTTAGATGAAAAGAAAATATGTGGTAATACCTCGTGTAAGTAATCCTGAAATTTTCCCCATTTTGAAGAAAAAATATAGAATTAAGTGATACAGGGGAAGACACTCCTGAAATAGATTTATTAATAGGAGCAGATTACCTTGGTGTATTGCTGACGGGATCAATTGAACACGTTGATAAAAATTTAGTAGCTATAAAAACAAAACTCGGATGGACACTTCAAGGTAAACAAACGAAACAGTCAAAATCTTTGGAGAATATTATTTATGTTGTCACTTTAGATTTGACGGAATTATGGAGCCAAGATGCCATCGGTGCACGAGACCCTGTAGAAATTAATTCAAGGCAAGTAGCCGATGAAGAAACAGTTAAATTTTCCCCTAAAACTATTAAGAGAAATGAAGACAAGAGATATGAAGTATGTTTGCCGTGGAAAAAGTGGATATCCAGAGTTAGAAAGCAACAAAGAATTAGCCACTAAGCGCTTGATGTCAATTACAAAAAATCTTATTCGATCAGGATATTTAAGCGATGATGATATGTTTAATGAGTGGATTCGAGTGGGAATTATCGATGTAGATAAAGATAAGAATAAAGGATACACTTGTAAAGAATTCAGTAAACCACGTGATCTTCCTGGGCGGAGCTAGCTGCCAATCATATAAATATCACGTGGTCTCCCTGTTGATGTTAGTATATTTTTTTTTTTTCCAGTAGAAGCGAACTTGACTCCTGTACTAAGGTGAGTGTGATCTCGGCTCTCTCTCGCCGAGAAATTTTATGTGTAGTTCTCTGGGCCTACAACACTATGGCGTACTCATGTGCCTTTTGTTGTTGATGTTACCAATAAACCACATAAAAGACAGCATGTGTCTTCAAGTCATTTCATCCAGATCACAATCTTCACTATCAAATAAATTATTGTGTAATCATGAAATGCAACGATAATTTTTTATAACATTATTTACCTCATCATCCTGTAATAAAGACTGGAGATACAACAACAACGATTCACCCAGTTTTCGATGCCTCAGCAAAAGACTCTAAAGGAAATTGCTTGAATAATTGCTTAGAAAAGGGTCCAAATTTATTAGAATTAGTACCAAAATTGATAATGCAATTTTGCAAAAATGCTATTGGAATAACATCAGATATTAAAAAGGCCTTTTTGCAAATCAGCCTGAACTCAAAAGATAGACTACTTTACGTTTTTATGGTGGAAAAATTTGTCAAGAAGAGAGGAATTGATCACCCTGAGACATTGTCGAGTGGCATTTGGTGTTTCTCCTAGTCCATTTTTATTTGAGGCAACGATAGCTCATCATCTAGAGAATGTTTCCGGTGGTAGGAAGGAAATAGCTCGTCAACTTCAAAAATCTTTTTATGTAGATAATTGCATAACTAGTTTAGAAACTAGAGAAGAGGCAGCCAAATTTATTTCTGGAGCTTAAGAACTGATGTCTGCAGCCAAATTTGATTTACGAAGTTGGGTTACTTCTGAAAAAATTGTAGAAGAAACACAAAAGAAATATATTCCAATACTAGGACTTTCCTGGGATACTGAAAACGATGAACTTTCTTGTAGCACTGCTATTAAAATTTCTGAAGAGAATATAATTAAACGAACATTATTTCTATTTCTCAACGAATTTACGATCCAATAGGATTTACGAGTCCAACTACTTTAATCCCAAAGATAATTCTACAAAAAAACATGAAAAAAAATTAATTGGGATGATGTGCTTCCACCAGATATATGTAATGAATTTTTAGCCTGGTACAAACATGTAAATCTGTTGAAAGATTGCAAAATTCCAAGAAGACTCCTTTCAAATCCTTTTCAAAATTGTCAGATAAGTCTTCACTGTTTCAGTGACGCCAGTGAAGTCTCTTATGCCACATGTATTTTTTACGTGCTTAATATAATGGGAAAGTTTCAGTTCAATTAGTAGCAAGTAAATCAAGAGTGTCACCAACAAAGGAAATTACAATTCCTCGATTAGAACTGTTGGGAGCTCTTATATTTCGATTATATTGCCAGGTGACAGATGGACTTGAGATAAAATTTAATGAAGTATACTTTTGGACTGTCTCGACTATTGTCTAAACTTGGATTAAACGGGATAGTTCGTGGAATGCATTTGTAAGAAATAGGATAACTGAAATAAGAAAATATACCAATTCTTATAACTGGCATTTCGTGCCAGGTCATATGAATCCAGCAGACCTTCCTTCAAGAGGTTGTGATGCAAAGATTTTATTGAAGAGCAAGTGATGGGAAGGTCCAGAATGGTTATCACAGAATATCAAGTCACAAGAATTCTGGCCTTTGAATGAAAAACAAATTGTTGATGAAAATTTAGTTGAATCAGAGAAAAGGAAAACAATAGTCAGTAATGTGGAGCATGAATCAATTAACTTTACTGAAAATTTACTTTATTTCTCGAAATATACAAGGATTTTAAGAATGCTGGCTTGGATACTACGTTTTATTAAAAACTGTCGTCTTAAAGAAAAATGTAAGGAAACCGAACTAACCTATGAAGAAGTCCAATCAGCTGAAAACTGTTTGCTAAAGCTAATTCAAAAGGAGAGTTTTACAGGAAGCAAGATGAAAGCATTGAAAAATATGCAAACTTTCAAAGACGATTCCGATATTCTTAAAGTTAGAACTAAGCTTGAGGCGGTATGCGATGAATGAAGATAGAACCTGGGACCTTGTGGTTTGCAGTCCAGTAACTTAACAATTATACTAAAACGATCGTACGGGTAGAAGAGTTGTTAACTGGCTTATATGCTATTCACCACAGTACTCTCCCTCCAGTGAGTCGAACGATATGGCTGTTGAGTGGTGAAGTATTTATTAAGCTGTTGTCTAATTGGCCTGAACCCAGTTTTGAATAGCGCCAAGCGTTATGGTGAGCGTTTTGTGGGTGCTGATGCGCCAAGTGTGTCTGGCGCCTTCAGGTTGCGTGAGTCTGACGACTTTTGGTTTTGCTGCGTCAAGTGAGTCTGACGACTTTGGTTGCGGGTAGATGGCGCCACAACAAGTTGTGCGAAGGTTGAAGGTTCATCGTCCGAGGTCACCAATGAGCCGGTATGCGAGTGCGCGAGGATAGAACCTGGGACCTTGTGGTTTGCAGTCCAGTAACTTAACAATTATACGAAAACGATCGTTCGGGTAGAAGAGTTGTTAACTGGCTTATATGCTATTCACCACAAGCTCATACTGGGAGATGAAGAACGAGAATTTTAAGTTCTTAGTATTGTTGCCGGGTAACCATGAAATAATTCGTCGATTGATACACCAGAAACATTGTGAGTTGCAACATGCCGGACTTCGAACTCTCATTTCCAATTTGAGGGGAAATTACTGGATTATTTCTGACAATAGAATAGCAAAACGAGTAAGCTCTCATTGTATTACTTGCAAAAGATTTAAAGCCAAACCTACGGAGCCATATTTAGCACCTCTTCCTAAAAGTAGAATAAAAGTTGCTACAGCATTTGAAGTCATAGGGATTGATTTGGAAGGCCCATTGTTTTTGCGTTCTGGAGAAAAGACATGGATTGTCTTTTTTACCTGTGCTATTTATAGGGCTGTTCATCTTGAGTTAGTCAATTCCTTGTCCACGGAAGCCTTTATAATGGCTATAAGAAGATTTTTTCTAGGAGAGGTCGAGTTAACATAATCTACACTGATAACGGCACCAACTTCGTTGGTTCAAGTAATGCCTTGAAAAAAAAAAAAAAACTAGATTGGGAGAAGATCATGTTGTTTTCCACTATCAAGAAAATTAAATGGAATTTCAACCCTCCAACTGCTGCATGGTGGGGGTGGATGGTGGGAGCGGATGATCCGCATGCTAAAAGAAATGCTAAGGAGAATTTTGAGCCGAAAGAGTATTGATTATAAAGAATTGGAAATTCTTATATGTGACTGTCAAGCTACAATAAATTCCAGGCCTCTCACATATATTGAAGATAATTCAGAAGGTCTAAGGCCATTGACACCTGCTTGTTTCTTGCAAGGCATTCCTAGTAGTGATACAACTGATTTAGACGAAATCGACAGTAAAAGCCTAAATAGAAGATTACGTTTTATTCAAAAACTACGGCACGATTTAAGAACGAGATTTCGCAACGAATACTTGGCAATGTTAGTGCATAAAGGTCGTCACACCCGAGATGAATCTTTGAATGCTGGAGACATAATTCTCCTTGAAACTGGCGGAAAACGCCTTCACTGGCCCTTAGGAATTGTAACTGAAGTCCTCCCTAGAGCAGATGGACATTCAAGGGTTGCCAGAGTAAGAACGGCTTAAGGGGGAAAATAAAGACCATTCCAGAGATTTTATTCCCTGGAAATCATTGCTCAGCAAAAGGATAAAGACACAAACACTTAACTTCCTGCAACTCCAATTGTTTCAGATCAAGATTCCAGTTAAGATGATGATTATATAACCAAAGTACCCCCTGATGTTGTCACTAAAGCTGGCCGGCGTATTAATATTCCCAATAGACTCAATTTATAACTTTTGTTTCAATTTCAGGTACTCCATAAAATTACAAGGTGGAAGATTATGTAAGCGTCATAACAGTTGCAACTCCACTCCACTCCAATGTGATTAATTCAGATTTCATTTTCTCGATGTATTAAAATCGAAACTAAAAACTTTCTATGTAAATAATCGCAAATAAAGTGTTCTCTCATATCACATTCATAATAATTATTGAAGATATTTTACATAAGCCTTTGTCGCCAAGTTCACGAAACTTTGACAAAATGGCAGCCATCTTGTATATGGGGTGTATATATAACGTGCATCTTATTTGGCGATGATAACGGAATCAATCGCAAATCTAACCAAAGAAATTAAAGAAAGTTAGTAAGCCTTAGTAAAAAATCCAAAAGAATTTTAAAAGTTTAAAAAAACTGGAATACTATCATCTATATTAATATCGGTATGTTGCATTTCTCTTTACATATAATAACATTGTCTTTGTTTGCATTAAATTTAATACTTCATCCAAAGCAAACAAACTTTTTAAGTCCAAGCTTTAACATTTACGGGACATTTGCATTCTTTCCTTCGTATTTTGCTGAATTTATTTTTAGTCAAATTTAATGTAATACCAATCAAGACAATTTTGGTAAAATTATAAAATCTCCATTATATAATATTTATTTCGATTAAATTTAATTCTTTCAGAATGGCAATGGAAGTGAAAATGTTCTTATTATAAAAACATATGTAAGAGAACGAAAAGGTTGGATAGCGTAACTTATGTTTAGTAACACCACATCACATCCATTCCACCTTTAAGCTCTGCAATCGAGAGTATTGATAATGCCGATAGTTTTCACTCGAACATTAGGAGGCCAGGGAAATGACGTCATATGGAATAATGCCGCTGTGCTGAGCGAAAAGCCAGTGTAGGCAGATCTTGCTGAAATCTAGCAAGCAACTGGAGAAACTACTTCCATATCATCAATGCTCGGACTAGAGAAGTGTATTTTCGGTAGAAAACATTGCTTTCCACTTATAATTTCTGGCTTATGCATAAACAGAGGTGTAATTTTTTAAAATTTATAGTAGCAATAATGGTATTATGCACTCAACTAATACCCATTTTTGAGATTTAATATATATATGAGCATCGGCTCTCATTTGTCACGAATTAAGATCGTCCGCCATATTGTTTTATTGGGGTTATATTTAACATTTGAAGCTACGGGTAATGACACTATAAAAACTATGGCCATACTACTGCACCTAGTAGAAGCTCAATCCAATAAATCAATTGATACAAAAAAAAAATTATGTATTTTTTCACATGCCTCACATAAGTAAAGAATAACTGGAAAAGCAAAATAAACTCATAAAAATATCAGTTCGATGGGACATTAAAAAAAATACAACAAAGTAAGGTCTAAATGTCTTGAATTCCAAGCACTACTTTGATAGACTGAAAAGTAGCATTGTTCAAACCACCGAAAGAGAACACCGCCAGTTTTTACAGAAGAACAGGAAAACTAATATTACCCATAACAATCATTGCAGCAATTTCATCTGTGATGATATTTAATCATTAAAGTACGAGCATAATATTAATAAAACAACAAAAATGTCAGGGAAAGACTGAAAGCCAGGATTTCCTTAAAAGAATCTTCAAATAATTCTTAGAAAACCAACACCAGCAAGCATCGGTAAGATTTTAGAATTTAATAAAGAGGAATTAAATCAATTTTTTTAAAAAAAATCTAAAGTCGTTAAAATAAAAATTCAGTTTTCAGCCTAATAGAGTATTTGGTATCGATGAGGTCGGCATCTGTTCGGTTCCAGAGAACCATTCTCATTCTAGGACCTAAGGCACATGAGAAGCTGGGAGAGAGGGCGAAATATAAATAGAGTGGGCAGGGACATTATGCAGATGCTCCTATAAATGAATGGTGGAACGATGAACTTTTACTCGAGTAATTGGAGCACTTGGGGAAATTCACAAAGCCTACAACAGACGATCTAATCCTCCTCGTACTGGATAATAAAGGTAGCCATGCAAACTTGTCTAGCTATGAACTCTGCTGCCAGTACAATGTTCATGCTTTCCATACCGCCGCACAAAAATACAACCCTAGATATGAAATTTTTTGGAAAAGTGATAAGTGTTTTAGGGAATGGGACGATTTCTCGAGGTCAAATAGATAAAAATGTTTAAACTGTCCATATTATCAACCAGACATATCTGAATATAGCAGCATTTGACAGGATAAAGGAATAGGTGCTAAAAAGAAAGCATCTGAGCTTTTGAGAATAGCAAAAATGGCAAAGTTTAAATAAAAAGAAAACAAATGAAGTTAAAAATTCTGGTTTCCAAAACAACAGAAAAAAGATTCATATCATAAATTAATATTGAAAGCGTCTTCTACTGTAGAAGAAAAAGACTTGTGTAATGGTCACACAGATGCATTCCCCTCAAAAGACGCCGAGATTTCAATAAATCGAGGAGAATATGACACAGATGAAACGTGGTATCCATGCAGTTTTTAAACATCATTTCCGGGTATACTTATTAACAGAAAAAATTCAATAAAATAATATCAATTTAAGTGGCGTTTATTGTTTCTAATTTTGTCTAAAATTCACTGGTTCTAGTTAGCAGGGAAATGACATCATGATCCTGACAGTGTGGCGAAATGACCGGTTACCGTAACCTCGGTAAATATACTACTGCGTAACATTTTTGCAAGTTCTGACTTAAATAATATTCAAAACGCTTTTAAGTTTTGTTGATGTATTTGTTCAATGTGTAATGAACTATAAAAGCTAAATAGACAAATTTTTTAGAGTAGTATATACATTTAGTGTAAGTATGCGCGTATTGCATAATTAATATTTAGCTCAGAACACACATGTACATATGAAACGCATTTGGTAAGCTACATACGACTATGAAAGTAACATTGTAAGAAAATAAGTTCATATATAAATCAAATACATGCGGGTATACATCTACAAAGGCATATACATAAATAGCTCAATATATATATATGTAAGAAAGTTAAAAATATACAACTGTTCTTCCGTTACTTAATTTTACGCCATTTTATATTTGTATGTATGCAAAATGCGTTAAATATATACATACGTACTTATGTAGCACTTTTTCCATACACAAATATATGTACGCATGTTCATAAATACATAGAATGTTACATACATACAAATGCACTCATTACGTACGCATTATACAATATAAATGTATGCATGTATGTAGCAAATTACGTACACATACGCATATATACATATCTATGCAAGATAAATATTATGCAAATAATGCATAGAACATTACATTTATAAGTAACAAGCATAAATTTGCACGAACGTATATAATCTTTACAAGTAGTATAATTTTTTATGGAACGTATTGCATATTTAAGTTCCATATAACCACAAGTATATTACATAACATAAGTGTAATATGCTACGTATTATATCATGTATTTATTACGCGCGTGCACATGCATTCCTGCATTGGACATTGCATACGACTGAGTGTATTAATTAGCATGGATACTTACGTGAATCGCAATTGTATTGGTGGAATATCAATAGTATGAAAACTATAGGCTGAAACGGCGGCATAAATTACGCTAAAGAAAATGCATGCTATGAAAAAAGCCTTATAAATGAGCCGTTTATTTTGAAAATGGGACAAGTCCATTTAAAAAAAAAAAAATGGGGATAACGGCAGTTATAGATAAAACTTATGATCTTTTTATGCATAAAAAATTTATAGTGAAATAAAATTGATAGAAAATCTGTTTATTTTGAAAGTGGTGCAAGTCCATCTTAGAATGAAATTATATTTGATCGAATATCGAATATATTGATCGGTTGCTGTATGGTGAAGCAAATGTGGCCACTTGACATCATGTCTGAAATCTAGGCTGTTTCTATCTATCTATCTTTGATAATGAAAATCGGTGACTGTACAGTATTTCACAGGTAATAAAAAGCATATCTTAATTTTGTGTATCGATAGTTAATATGTTTACTTCCAACACCGATTATTCAGCCCAGTGACAACGAAATAACTATCACTGATCACAAATTTTTATTGTCAGGACATTCATTTCTACCGAACGATAGTGATTTTGGAGTAGTAGAACTGGCGATCCGGAAAACCAGTTCCTTGTATATTCCCCGGGATTACTATAAAGTAATACCAAATTGTCTAAAACATAATAATTGTTTCATACATGAAATGAAACGCGTATATTTATTTTCAACCCAATCTCTGGAGAAAGCGGTTTCAAAAAGAAAGAAAAATACCGATGGAGAAACCGCGAATTGATTAACTATATGCTGGATCAGATTTACAAGGGATGCGCTATACAAAATGTTCTACAAAACTTCGATAGAACGATATGCTGAATTTAAAACGATCGATTTGTCAACACAACGAGGAAGGTAAATAATTCCAAGTTATTTCAGAAATAGAAAATTATCTTTTAGGTATGAAAAACGGAGACTTACTACATCTGAAAAATACAAGGATATGATGGATTTATTACCATATATACCTCCCGTCCATCATGGACATTTTAAAATGTTAAATCCTGAATAAAATTCAATTTAATTATACTTGGGTATAAACTGAAAATGTATAATTTCATTGAAATTTTTAATAAAACTGAATTATTGTTATGTCATATTTTCTACAAAAATATCCTTTTTTTTTCACTTTTTATCAAATGATTCAATATTTATAAAAATTTGAATAGTAATTTGTTTTTATTATTAAAAAAAGGCTGATGCAACTGAAATATTTCCCAATTAAATGTAAGTTTACAATAATTCATTCATTTTGAAAGTGAGGCAAGGCCATTTAGTTATAATAAAATCCTTATTTTTTAAATCAGCAAAGTAAACACTCTTGGATTATAAACCTACATTATCTGGTACCACAAAATACAAAAAATATATCTATTAATACTTACCAATACTTTTAAATTTATTGAAACGCAAACCTTTAAATCTCCCGCACTAACAAAAGAATGGACTTGCCCCACTTTAAAAATAAACGGCTCAAATAATATAAAAATTATACACCGATTCTTATATACTTTGTAGGGAATGAAATGTGTTTTTTGAGAATTTAATTAATTAATAATTACGCGACATTTTGGAACTTTTCCACGATAAATTCCTAAAAATATTACTGCACAAAATAAATTTTACACTATTTCAAAAATTAAAAAATTGCCTATTTATTGATGCCAATTTTAATAGTTGTGAGAATTTTTCCTAAATTTTAGCTTAAAAATAAAAAATTCTTTAAAAAATGTTAATTTCCATTGACATCTGAAATTCATGAAAGTCAAACCGCTTTCATTTTTTTCATCAAATATTGAATTGCGTCATTATCTTATATTGTTGAAAGCTAAAGAAAATACCCGCGTAGTTTACAAGACAAGCCAATAGGAATGTTCGCCCCAATATTTTCCAAAAATATTCTCTAATAAAGTTGCTATTCCCTCAACCCACATAAAATTTTGGACCTTAGGGAAGGCCGCGAAGCCCAGTATAGCATAAGCGAACAATTGCTCTTAGGCGGGAATTTAGAATTTTTACTAAATTTATCGTTTGATCCTTGGAACGGATTAATCTCAGGCATTGAATAAAAGATAACCCGAAACTGAATTTGTGTATTAGATGCGTTGTTTCCCAACTCGATTGAATCCAAAATTTGACATAGAACTGCAATTATAGTCACAAAATCACATATAAAATTTGATATACAGATTTTTTTTTTTTTTAACTGACGGTACTCAGATACCTCTATAGCTTGAACTATCAGCCGCAAAGTCACCAAGTTTTATAAGGGGACTATTGACGACATGGAAAAACAGAACCCGCGAAAAAAAAATTTAGTTGCAAAAGTTGTCGTTAGGGGGAAATGTGACGCTTTACATTTTAAGACAGCTAAAACTTTGCATAAAACAAGGGGAAAAAATGCAAAAGGCAAAATCTCGATTACATAGTCGACACCAGTGCCAGTATTCTGAGTTATAAAAAAGAAGCGGGGCATTGAAAATCATTTCAAGTATCAGTTGATTTGTAAAATGCGTCTCACTTTAGCATAGCGTGCATTACTTGTGAAGCTCTTTCATCTTAATCAATCCAATGCAATGCAGTGGCCGCTCTTCGCGAATTTAGAAGTTGAAACAATTTACGTAAAGGACCTTTATCAATTAATGCAGTGAAAGCAATGAATAAAAAATTTGAAAAAACAGGTTCTCTCGCTACTCGGCCTGGCAGAGGACGAAAACCGGTATCGGAGATACGATCACAGATGTTGCGACTGCAATCGTTGAAAGAAATCAAACGGGCACTGCTGGTAATAGCAGCACACGTGGAGTTGCTCGACAACTGGATATTAGTGCTTCAACTAGAGGTGAATCGTTCGCGAACGAACGAGTCCTCTAAGTGAACGAACTGAATCAGGTCGCTATCTTATGAATAAGTCGTTCGTTCTCGAACGACTTTGTGGACCAGGCTATTCCCGTTTATTAGCTGTGTGGACCTGCCTAATTCCGTTCGCGAACGACGGTGTGGACCTGGCTATTCCAGTTCATTAACTGTGTGGACCTGGCTATTTCCGTTCGCGAACGACAGTGTGGAACTTGCTAATTTCATGCGTGAACCTCCTACAGATAAGAAGACAAATGTCGAGGGACGGAAATGCCACCTGTATATTCCCTTCCCCTTTTCTCAGCAGGGTCGTAAAACGGTGCGGGGCGATTTTGTCTTTTTAACAGTGGTTGCTTCCGTTCCCGCTGTCACTGTTGATTGGTGTCTCCAGAAAGTGCTTGAGGGTAGATGTTTAATTTACAGTACGTTTTCTGCAGCTACTAAAATGTCTTGCTAAAATGCCGGGTTATCGGGAAGTTTCAACTCAAAAAGAAATTAATAAAATACTCTGTGAAGATTCAGATTAATCTCATTTGATATAAGTGATGAGGAAGATGCTGGATTTGACACTCCAAACTCTTTTCAAGAAGAACATATTTCTACTTTGTTAGAAAATGATTCTGATAGCGACGACGATATTGAAGTTTCTGAAAATAGATAACTCGGGACAGATTATTGAATGGAAATCAAATTTGATAGAAAATAAAAGTATTTCTATTCCAAAATTCGACCAATTTTTAGGCCCAACCCATAATTTATAAATATCGGAATGTAAAAATATTAAATTTTTAAAAAATTAATACATTAAAATGCTTATTGTTTCCGATAACTGTGTTTAAAATAGTATTAATTATTTTTCAAAACTCAATCTCTCCCATACCAGTTCTTGAAACAGTTTTAATTATAAAATAACAAATTAAATATTCCTTCCTTAAAGAATTTTACAAATCATTTGAAAATTGGCTGATATTATATCTTTATATTGGCTGATATCATCTGGGACACAAAAAATTAGCCGAGGTAATTTTTTAAAATACAAATTGGTAGAGAAAAGAAATTTTCAGAAATTTCTACAGTAAATGTGAGAAAAAGAGGCATTTAAAACTATTATTTGTTATTTTTTTTCTTTAGAAATTTGTACAATAATTTAATTGTTAATAAAACTGTGTTTTTGTTTCATGCTGGAGTTATTCTAACTGTTTTTTTTAGGTATATGAGTTGTTTATTTATTTTTAATTTTAAAAACTGAAAAGTACTTACTGAATTGCAAAAAGAAAACCATTCATAAAAAAGTTTAAAGAAGGTAAAAAGACTTATTTATCATGATATTAACTGAAAAAAAAGGCAAACAATTCCTAATTTTCTTATTTTGTTAAAGAATTATTCAAGTATTGGTATCAAATATTTTATCTGAGTTCAAAAAATCTGTTACATTATTAAAGTCGATAAAAATCGAACACACGATTAAAGGAGTTTTTAACTGAGAAGAAAGGAATCGGGAAAGGAAATAAGAAATCATTTCTTTGATACGATACTGCCAAAAAGAATTCATATGCAAGTAATATTATTATGAATTATATCACAATTATGGTAATTAAATTGCATATTATTAATTATGACGTAAAAAAAATTAAAGCTTTTCTTTTTATAACTCTTATAGAAATCTCTCCCCCCCCCCCCCAAATGAAATTTCTCTTCTTATATAAAGTCTTGTCCTGAGCGATGCCCAGCATAAAGCCATTGAAATTAGAAGCATGAAATTTGGGAAGGTATTTTTTTTGCACCTTAGAGGCATACTAAACACGGATTTCTCAAACTTTTAATTCAAAATTTACTTTAAAAAATAGAATTTTAATGTGTTTTATCAAAACATCAAAGCATATTATCGCATAAAAATTATTTCAACACCGTTTTAAAGGTTAAAAAAGAGTAGTATTTGAATAATAAAAATTTTATTTGGTTGAATATAAATTTTTAAAAATAATTTCTGAGAAATAAGTGGACACGGTTTATAACAAATACTTTTATTATAATGAAATTCAAAATGACATTTCTTCGAATCATTGAATCGCATTATTTTGCAGCTGTTAAAATAATTATAAAAGAAAAAATGCTTTTATTCTTATTGCTATTTGGTTAAAAGGGCTTTTATGTTATACGCAAAAACACTTTGAGCTAGATGGATGAAATTTGGTATACGGTCTTCACACCAAACTTGTAGATTTCGATCAAATTTTCTGTAACATCTGTGCAGAGGAAATCTGTCTATCTGACTGTTTCAAATATAAGTTAGCATGGTAACTACAAAACGAAGAGAGCTAGATAGTTTGCTACACAGATTTAGTATCTATTGTATAAACATCTGTCAAATTTTGTGTCAAAACCAACAAGGGGTTCACCGCATGTCGGTCTGTACTTTCAGATATATGTAAACGCGATGACTCAAAAATAACTAATTTGAACTAATATATATCAAATTTGGTATGTAATTTTGTGACTATAAGTATAGTTTTGAGTAAAAATTTTGTTTTAATCATTTCTATTATAAAGGATTTTAAAAACTTATTTAGAACTTGGCATTTTTCTATCATCAATTTCATGGCAGTTTTGCCAGTCGTATGATGATTGATACCCATAGGTAAGCTTTAGTTTTTAGCTTTATAAGATAGCAAATAAAATTACTTAATAGAACGAGCATTACTTACTTAATAGAATGAATAAGAAGGATTATTTAATACTCTTTCTATCTCAGCCATGTTTGATCGTAATAGTTGTTGCTTCTATAAAAATCACACACAAAATTTGTAGTCATATTGAAAATACATCATTTGTGCTTCTACATGACTATCGGCATTTTCAGAAATGTTTATGTATATTTTATTTTAATTTTAAGAAATGTTGGAAAAGCTCATAAATCTTTATTGTTAATCTTATAAAAGTTGACTTAATTTTTAGGTATTAATATTTTTTTTCAATTATATAATTATTTCTATGTTTTTGTCAAATCCAAAAAAGTATAATTTTACAATACAAAATGTTGTGCAAATAGAAAAATAAATATTAAAATTTATTAAATAAGCGTTTAAAATTAATTTTTAAGATTTTTTTCAATAAAAGCTATACATTGTTATAAAAGTTAAAAAAAAATTCTGTGATTAGAAAATATGCAGTTTACATATGCATACTTATACAAAGGTACTTAAAAGTACTTTATTTTTGCAGCAGATTGTCACTACGCACCCTGTAAGGCAAGAACAATCTTTTACTTATCATATTATAAATTATTAAATGATAATTTAAGATATATTATTCTACTAAAGAGTGAACATAAAAAATGCAAGTAACCATATATAAGAATAAATGTAATAGTAAAGCTCTTAAAAAATAAAAATCTAATGAAATTTGCGCAAGTATAAAACAATTGAAATATCAAAATTCCGAAAGTTCGAGTTATAAGTGAATCCTGCCCTTAATTAAGTTGACACGACTATTGGCATATATTCCAGGAAGTAAAAATAAATAAATAAATAAAATTTAAAAATAAAAATAAAAGCTGAATAAATAAATATATAACTTAATGATGATTTATAATGTTACTTTAAAATTTATTGTGCAATATTAAAATGATGTAATATCTTGTAAGAATACTTTTATACTTAATAAACAGCGGTGAGCTTAATTTTTTACGGAATTATCTAAATGTAATAGGAAACGCCCAAACTGCCAAAATAACCAATCATGAAAGATATTTCAGAATAAAATAAAAAGTAAAAACGGACCTAAAAACGCCTTTAAAAAGCATTAAAAAAACCCATTAAATAACACTGTAATCTCAGGCAGTAGAATAACTCAGATATGATCAAAATTACAAAGCCTTGTTGCTATTGGCGATATGCGAGGATCGAACTCGCAACCTTCTGGTTCGTAGCCGAGTAACATGACCACAAGACAAAAGAAATTTCTCATGTCTCGTAGCTGTTATCTGGCTTATAAAGCGTCACCACAGCCTGTTCCTTCATTCCGACCTGCGAGAGGGGAACAAAATATTCGAGTCTATGAATTCCCCCATTCTCTGCTTTATGTGTACCTTTTTCCCAGAACGAACTGCATATGGCAAAATAACAGCGCATGAGTCGAGAAGTAAACACTTACAGTAGAAGTCACCTTTCTTTACAACACTCAATACAACCGGAAATTTCCGGTTTGGCCAGTGACGTATTGAGTCAAAAGCAACAAAATCGGTCGTTCTCGAACGAAAGAGCCTAGTTCATTCGTTCCGGACAGAAAGAGCTAATCCATTCGTTCCGGAACGAAAGAGCCTAGTTCATTCGTTCTGGAACGAAAGAGCCTAACTCATTCGTTCGTGAACGAAAGAGCCTAGTTCATTCGTTCGTGAACGAAAGAGCCTAACTCATTCGTTCGAAGAGCCGAAATCGTTCGCGAACGACCTGAAACGAACGGTTCAAGTTGGTGAACGAACGATTTTAAACCGAATCTTTCAAATGAACGAGATTTCCCATCACTAGCTTCAACAGTATGGAAAGTTTGAGGAAAAATTCTTCCCGGCGTCCTGGCATAGGGGTAGCGC
Source organism: Argiope aurantia (assembly GCA_026543865.1). Classification (NCBI taxonomy): domain Eukaryota; kingdom Metazoa; phylum Arthropoda; class Arachnida; order Araneae; family Araneidae; genus Argiope; species Argiope aurantia. Next base: position 1,376,399 of record JAPMOR010104843.1, read on the forward strand.
GTCTTCCCCGTGATCTGCGCGTCCCGGTTTTGGCATGGTTGTTCTTCCGTTGTTCTATCTGTGAGATGTGTAAATGTGCCCTCCTGTAAAAAGAAATTGTGCAAGCAAATGAGTGAGGCGTGAGTAGGAAAGTCGTACTCTTGGCCCTAGTTGGCGCTACTAAAAAAAAAGAGAGACGCTCCCCCTCTGGCTTAAAATCGCTGCCTTCGTAACAACGGGCTTGTCCGTGGCAAGTGCCATAAGAAACAACAAGAAAAATTCTTCAATTTTATCCATATAAAATTAGCCTTTTGCATGAATTAAAACCTACAGATTATGATCTTCGATTAACCTTTGCTTTGACATTTCTTGCGAGGATGGAGGTCGACGAAGCTTGGCCTTGGACAATTTTCTGGAGTGATGAGGCACATTTTTATTTTAATGGGACTGTTAACACTCAGAATTGTAGAATTCGGGCATCTGAACAATTCCAAGCATTTCAAGAAATCCCACTCCATTCTCAAAAATAACTGTTTGGTGTGGTTTCTGACGATTTTATCATCGGACCATACTTTTTTGAGACTACTACTCAAGCAGGACCGCAGCCCTGTTCCGTAAACGCTCAGAGATATCAAGATATGCTGAGTAGTTTTGTTATCCCACAACTTCAGCAAAGGCAACCCTTAGATAAAATTGTCTTTATGCAGGATGGAGCACCACCACATATTGCAACTGTAGCGCTATCACTTCACAGAAGAAAGTCATTAATCGCTGTTTCCGTACTACATGGCCATCTCGCTTGCGGATCCAACCCATGTGACTTTTTTCAGTGGGATTATTTAAAATCGAAGGTTTATCTTGGCTCGAACTTATCAGTTTTAAAGGAAAATATAATACGGACTGTTATGAACATGCCTCCCGAAATGTTGCATTCAACTGTAGAGATTAAGGTGTACAGAATGCAATGCTTAGTCCAAGAAAATGGAGGTCATGTTGAAAATAAACTATGTATTCTCCGGGAAAGCAATTCTACTGAATAAAAACAAAAAATAAAAAGGAAGTCAAATAGAATCTCCTTTTTTATACTTCTTCTTTTTTTATTTGTAACCATTTACAGAAGTTATTTTTCACAAATAAAGCACATTTGTGGAAAAATTCTTTGTTATTCATTTATCTGTTTACTGTAGCTTTTTAAAATTTTATCGCGCAGTTAAACTTAAAATTTACATCAAAAAGCAACTTTTCAAACTAATTTTTTTTTTCGCGGATTCCTCTTTCCCATGTCGTCAATAGTCCCCGTACAAAATTTGGTGGTTTTGCGACTGATAGTTCGAGCTACAAAGGTCTCTCAGTACCGTCCGTTAAAAAAAAAAAAAAAAAAAAAAAAAAAAAAAAAAAAACCCTGCATTTAAGGCAAAGCGTTTTTGAACTATCGTGTTTACGTGCATGTGACAGAAATTCGCCTCCTTGATGGACACGGTTCCAAATCTGACTAGCTAAATTTGTATAAATGCTTGTGAAATATTACGATTTGCACATTCGTTGAAAATTGGAAATAATAATTATACTTTGCTAAGGAAATAAACAAAACTAAGTTGTATGCAAAAGATACAATTGAAAAATTGCATAGTTAATAATTATAGTGAACCAGTTGGTTGCCAAAAGCGATAAGTATGAAATAAGAATTGGCGAAATCTGTACTACGGATATAGCTGGGGGGATAAAATGCAATTAAACAATAATAGCTTTAATAGCTACAATTAAACATATATAGAATGTTTGAATAGTTGGTCACGGAAGGTGGCTAATAAATAACATGGAAAAACATATTTAGAATTTATATTCGTATATAATTAATTTTAAAATGTAAATAAAATCAAGAATTTGTTTTTGTACCTTATTAGTTATTAAAAAGATTACATCAAGTAAGATAAGTCTAAGATATTCAAAAGCTGAGCATATTGCTACGAATCTATAATGTTGCTGCTGGGTTCCCTGCTAAGGAAGACAGCTCTGATGGATGCCGAGCGTGCAGTCAGTTGTGCTGAACATCCAGACTGTATTGAGTTAGGAGTAGTGAGCAGTTGAGTTTTCTTTGGACGATTGTTTATTACCCATTTGCAGCTTGTATGCTGCTGTTTACTTAAGCGTTGTTCTTATAAATGCTTCTTCCGTGTTTTATTATCTGGTTTTCGTGCTGAAAAAACGTTATTTGTTACTGAGCCTGTCGGATGTTTCACGTCCCATCCACTACATAGGGTCCGTTTGTTGTCGAAAACGGATTTGTAAATTTTGAATTTTTCATAAAAAAATATTCAATCTTAAAAATAATTAAAAGCAAATTATGAATTTAAAAGTTGAATATAACCTATCTTAGAGCATCAAAACACCTCAGTGACACTTAAGTATTTAAAAGCTAGAAACATTCAATCCAAAAATCTTAAACATATTTCGAAACTTAAAAATTGTGAACATTTTATTTTTCGAAAATCAAAACACATAGTAAAAATATCAAGTTCTTTAGAAAGCCCGTTAAACATTTATAAATTTTGTGTCATGAGTATTTATATTTGACAAAACACATTCCCAAATAAGCTATTGATTCTAAACGTTCCTTTTGGGACAGCAGACAGCTTCACATGGCACAACAATTGATCGTACAATTAATTGATCGTAGAGCAAAATAGAGAATAAGAAAGGTCATATCGGGATTTCAAACAATCATTTCAGTAAAATAAATAGTGCATAGCTTTAGTTCGCATTTGTTATAGAATTCCAATTTTATTTTTATCTTGGGGATCAAAAATGAGAATTTAATATTCGAGATTAGATTGAACAACACAGGAATACAAAATCTACAAGGTCAGGCTGCTACATTTTTTTTTTTTTCATTTTAAATCTGATAAATTCAATTTTTTATGCAGTCCAAATGTTTCGAAAATCATGTTTTATGTCAAAAACAACAGCAAGATCAATAACTTACTGCATATAGAATGTGAGTAAGTCATCATGATTTAAAAAATACTGCTTAACTTATAATAAAGAATATGTGTTTGAGTGATTCAGTTGGCGCCTTGTAGACTAGACTCTCTGACTTAAGACTTACCAAATTTGTAGACTGAAGAATTATCACATGTACATATTTTGAAGGGTGGAATGTACAACTAGGAGGGATTTTTCTGAAATTTTAATTAATTAAAAATTAAGCGAAATTTTACCTTTCTTTCCGCGATAGTTCTGAAAAATATTACAGCACAAAAACAATTTTTACATTATTTTAAAATGTAATTTTTTTTAAATAATTAAATCCTGTGCAAATATTTCATGAATTTCGGCTCTTTTCTCTCTCTCTTTTGCGTCATTTTCAATAATAGATTTCACTGTTGAGCTAAAATTCAAAATGTTTCATTCTTCTAAAACATGTTTAATTGTATGATTGTCATTCAATATTGAAAGCTAAAGATGTCATGTTGTTTTTAGTTTGGGTTCTATGGCACACTGGCCAGTTCCGGTCATGTTGAGCCAATCATGTCTTGGAGATGAGCAAATAGTAAAATTCTCAATGTAAAAAACGAGAAGTGGTTTTAAAAACATAAAAATCCTGTAGAAAAGAAATGACAACGTGTATAAAAGTACAAATGTGAAATTTTAATCCCTTGGCTCTTAAAGATAATTTAAATCGGAGTTCAGTTGTATACGGAGAATTGTTAATTGTTCACAGCTGGCAGACTGAAATGAATTCACTCGTATTTTCCCCTTATTACTGATGGTAGAAAGTCCACAGGTTTCGTTAATAACTGACACTTTTGAGGCTGAAAATCACCAGGTACTGTTCTGCCTCAGACAATAAAAGAATATGCGTGAAGGGAGAACATAACAGGTTTGTTTGTTTCTTTACACAATAGTAAGGACAAACAATTTCCTTTACATAGTCTTGCAAAACATATCATTTGATTATAAAACACTTTCCCAGGAATATTTATGCACACTCTACTATTTTCTTAACATTTTGGATCGGAATTATAGCATTAATTTTAAAGCCAGAGCATTAATTTTAAAGCCGAAGCAAATACATTACTTTTTATTTGCACATAGGAAATATATAACGCCCTAATATATATGAATAAATATTAATGATATATAATATTACTTATTGTATTACATCAACTCAGCTATATATACGTATATGTACACAAGAAAAATGAAAATACATTTTGATGGATTTTTTTTTTTTTTTTTTATTGATTACTTTAACCGCTTCAATCCCTGTTCGGTGGGTATTATCATACATTTCTAAGTATATATTTAAAAATACTAAGATAAAATATTTTAATTAAAGCAGTGTTTTTTAAGAGTTTTCTGTTAGGGTAGTAAAAATGAGAAAAGCTATTGATTTTTTCATTAATATTGATTTTCTTAACTGTTCAGTCAAATTATTCCAATTGTAATTAATGATTTTAAAAATTTCTAATTTTGAAAATTTTAGAAAACTATTTAGCGTCAATGGTTTTTAATTATAGTCTTCTCAAATGTTACGCTCAAAATTCTACAGCATAAACTCGTTTTAAGGGACGAATTATGCCACTGACATGTACTTTATTAATATGGCTTCTTGTCACTTGAAAATAAAATTTAATATCATATATTTTACATTTTTTTTGTCTAAACCATGTGGAGTATTAATCCTAAGACAAAAAAAAATGTAACACAGTATTTTATTAATGTACCAAAAAGAAAAATGATTTTATTTTAATTATTTCTTTCTTATTAGTTTTGATTTGAAATTCTTTTATCATGGAATCGTGAAATCATTCTTGTTTCCAAATTTGCAAATATAAAATCTATCATGTATAAAATTGAAATTAATTAATTGACAACTAAGCTATGAAAACATTACAATTGTGCATTGTTTAGAGAATACAAAAGCGCATAAAACTGCATGACTCTACTAAGTTACTAATAAATTTAATGCGGTTTACCAGATTTTTTTAAAAAAACTTTACATCATTCAATAAAGCCCAATCACTCAATATAAAATATAAATTTCTCCCTAAAACGTTTTTTATTTTATTTTCTAGAGTAAAAATTAACGCAGCTTACAATAAGCATTGCATACTTGTCTTGGATATAAAACTTTCAACAAAATAAACAAAAGTAAATGAATTTCTCAAAAATTAAAATTTATGTGCGGTATTCGAATCAATACAGAAGCTTATTAATACACAATATTAAAAAAATTAAATAATAGAATTTTTATAGCGTTTCTTATTTTGAAAATTAATTTTTATTCACACTCGCAAAATTCATAATATTGACTCCTAATTCTTTCCGTTATTTTTTATTAAGTATCCCGCAAGCAAAAGTAATCCATCACTGTCAAATGTGCATAGCTGACAATTCCTCCACCATACACATCTTGAAGATGCTCTTAATGATAATTTACTTTTCAACTTGCACCCCTCGTTTACAACAGAAATCGACCCAAATCTGGGTGCGCAGTACAAAAAATACCCGGTAGAACTGGATTAGTATACGTAGTAGGGTTGGGCGATGATCGAACTTCATCATCGCGATGTATCGTCCAACACGGATCGATACCATTATTTATTTATAGGTATTATAAGTTATAAATAGCATCTCTTAACATATTGACTGATCAGAACGACCCCAAATAAAAGGAAGTTTCAATTTATATAATAAAAATATTCGTTTTCTTTTGTGTCAATGCTAAAGCAATGTTCTGCCTGTTACAATTTATAATATTGCCTTTTTTCAATATGATAATTTTTAAAATGTTAACTTTTTTTACAGTTGACTTAAAAAACTTCAGTTTCTTTCATTCTTCATTAAAAAAAAGAAAGGGAAAAAGAAAAAAGGAAAACGACATAATAATGAATTGGTTTGCAAAATTTTCGTGGAAGAAGACATCCTTTAGAAATGGTCGCATAATACAATCAAATACATTATTTGCAGCATCAGCAATTATGTTAAGAAAGATCATTTATTCGGTTAACAATGCATTCTTAGTAAATGCAACCCAGACTGCCCTCTGGAATGCATAGGTTTGCGGGCTATTATCTGAAAAGGAGAAATCAATTAAAAGTGATCACTGTCGTGAAGATTATTTCAACAAAGGAAAAAGTATTGAAGAGCAAATAGCCAGACCCAAGGAATGAGACATAAGGGCGAGTTTGTGGAAGAAAATTCTCTTGTCATCATTGAGAAGACAGAAATAGTCATAAGAAATGAATTGTTCGACCTATCGCCAATTATAGTCTGTGTATTTTCTGTACGCGGTTCAAGGTCACATTTTCTACCGCGTTACTGGTACCAGACAACCAATAAGGAGGTAGAAAATGTAACCTTGAACCGCCAACAGAAAATACACAGACTATAGTAGTTGTGCTCTCAGAAACTCACAAAATATAGCACCCACTGATATCGCCTAGTAATATAAAAGGTACCTTGGTAGATCAACCAGGTACCTTTTACTTATCAACCTCAAGGTATTTTGAAAGATAACATCATTTTGATGGCAGATAAATGTAACAGACAGTACTTAGGATTCGAACATGAAGCGGCACTACCTCAGCCTGCAAAGATGTATGCAGAGCAAATACGGTATAAGGATAAAAGTTAAATGTTAGTATACAAACTCCACCAAAAGTTTGAGCTCCAGTATCAGAATTGTACCTTCATATAATTGAGTAAGTATTTGGCGTCAAGAAAGTTTCATGAAATGCAATACAGAGTGTGACGCGTTGATAAGAATTTTAAGATTCAAAAATTTCAACCTGATGCCGTGATCATTCTAAAAACTTAAATAATTTTAGAGAGACTTTTATTAACGACAGTATGTGAAGTTACTTGTTCTCTGCAACTCTTTTGGAAATCTTATTAATCCTCTGAAGGATGGATTTTTCATGGCTCAAAATGTGTCGATAGATGATAAATCCTTAGTTGCGAGACCTGTTGTATAAAAATTCTAGAGCAGTTGACCTTTTTTATTCCAAATCTTTAAGAGGAGAACAATACTTATAATATTTTAAAGATAAAGAGGTCTTTTTTCTTTCTTTTTTTATCTACGTTCTGCAACTGGCCTATCAGATTTGATCTCTGATAGCCCAGTTGTAGTATCAGTTGTTAAAATGGTAGTACATTTGGTTTGTGTTTTAGATATTCAACGGAATTTTTTTTAATAGCTGAAGCATAGTTTTTACCTTTTGTAGACATTTAAGCTAGTATGAGGTATTTAGCTTTAGGATAGGATGTTATTTTTCATCTTAGTAGTGATAATCTCTTTAGGACGAGATTTATAACGAGCACTAATAGGAATTGCGCTAGCACTTACAATTCACTTATTTTTCTTCAGATGTGCATTAGGATGGAATAAAAATGACCTTATTTTTTCATTAGTTTTTTTTTTTTTTTTAGATTTTAGTTTGATAATAATACGGAAAAGTTAATTTTTTGGATGTTTAGGATTTTTAGGATGTTTAATTCAAAAACAATATTTAAACATTTGGTTGCAATATAACATTATCTTGAGGTGCCGCAAAGAGCTTAAAATTTGAAAAAAAAAAAAAAAAAAAAAAAAAAATGGAAAAAATGGAAATTTTTAAAAAGGGCGTTTAAAAATTTTTTCAGATTTAAGTCTGCAATAGTGGTGAAAAGTTACCTTTTAGGTTCAAAAAGAATTTTAAACAATTTTAGTTGCAAAACAACAATATTTCGAGATGCCACAAAGAGCTTAAAGTTTGCAATATAT
>JAPMOR010104843.1:1384245-1487918 GCA_026543865.1 Argiope aurantia
TATATATAAACTTTGATAAAATATTTTTATTAATTTTTCGATCATATAATGTTACAAAGATGATTTTAAATACATATATATGCATTACAATTGGGAAAAATTATTAATTACAAAGTATAATAATAAAAAATATATTTTTTATGTCCAGTTTTGCGTTTCTTACTTTTGCATGGTTAATGGTTACAAATGTTACAGCAGCAAAATATTTGCTTCTGCTTCATTGCCACATTAAACTGTTTTCTTTTAAATTAAATTGTGGCATATTCACACGTGAGTCAATTTTTATTCTTATGTATCCTTCTTTTGCGACTGAACCGTGTACATTTTAGGCCGATTCGGTCACCAGTCTCACAGCTCTTTCCACTGCTTGCATGTGACAAGGAAGCCAGAGAAAGTCGATAACCCTATATTATTTGGTTCAGCTTCAGATGCCTTCTGTATAAAGTTCTAACTTAATATTAAACCACACAGGCACATGGTAGTTTTATCGTTTCTTGCCTATTTGATGGATCTGGTTGGCTTGCCGCTTTTTTTAAAGAACACTGTTGCTCTTCAGCGTTATCATTGCGCCAGCAATCGTTTCTGATGCACTAGTATTTTTTGCCAGTTCTTGATTAAACTTAACTATTTGTAGTTCTTTACTCTTTCTTGCTTCCTCAAAGTACTAGTGGTAGCAATATCAATATTACCTATAACCGTTTTCCTGTTAGAGCATTGATCGTTAAGAACCTTTTATTTCATAACTGGCACTTTTTTCTTCTTTTATGCAAGTCAGCGATATCAAATAAATATCTAGTTTCCTCTCTAAATTCTGTGAGGTTGGAATTAAACTTAACTGAACATTTTCTGCTTTTAGACTTTAATAAATTCCTGTATTTAGCACGATAAGCTTTTTATCATTTGTGAAATTATTTTGCAAGAAGCAAAGGAAATAGAAGCTCTTGACCATATTTGTTCTATTATGGGAACTAAAATGTCATATATTTCGCTTACAGAAGGATCCTTCTCTGAAGCAATTTTGAAGTTTTGTCTAATATAACAGAAGCACTACATTCGTCAATGGCATGTTCAACTTCAAGCAAATTACTAAATTTCCCCAAAATAGAACACTTCGATATTTGTCTTGTCTTCATTAATTTAGACTGGGCCATTTTTACTCACAGCAAAGCACACAAGCACAAACTAACAAATCAGTTACATAATAGACGGAAGGGAGACGCTAACTCAACTGAACTCGGCAAAGCTACTGATTTGAAACCAGCTCTGTCCTTGTCATCGGACGAAGACAAATCTCCGCCTTACCTCAACAACAGGCGGTGACTCAGTACCATGCCAGTGCAATAGTAAAACCTTTTTTTTATACTTTTATTCATATGACAATACCTAATGAAAGCTTTTTATTTCATAATCGAGGAACGCAATTTTTTTTAAAAGTTACAAAAAGTGTGTTTTAATGAAACTTTAATGTCCTTGCGGCAACTCAAAATGTGCCTCAATATTTTTTTATTTATCTATACCAAAATATAACTTTTCAGCGCTTTTATAAATTAAAAATTAAAAGATTGTTTCGTAAAAAAAAACTTTAAAATGTAAAAAACTTTTTCGTAAAAAACTTAAAAACTTTAAAAACTAAAAAATTTCAATTTTTTGAAAACTTTAACGTCTTTGCGGCACCTCAAAACGTACACTATAATATTTTTCATATTTATAATTTATTTTATCAACACCAAAAGGCAACTTTTCAAGCACTATTACAAATTAAAAATCATTCCCCCCCTCCCCATTTCACCCTAATGTGCATTCGTGGTCAGCTACTGCACAACGAGCTCAAATAACAGTTCCGTGGCAATTAGTTTTAGAGTGGTCAGCATGCAAGCAATTAAAGAGCTTCAAAGGATTCGGAATGAAGAGCTAACAGGTAATCTTATATGTCCAGCTATTATAGTCTCAGGCAATATTGAGGACTTGAAGGTCAGAATTTAATACTTGGTTGGAAGGAATTGTTCATCTCGTCAAATACTGATACGATAAGCATGAATCACTCCTTCGGCTTAAGCTCGTCAATTTTTTCCAAAGTATCATTTAGTAACTCTACGCAGATTATCGCGCTTTAGAGGAATTCGGTGTTCTATGAATAGTACGTTGATTTGTATAATCATTAACGCTTTTATTTTTAAAATTAGGTTAAGTTTCCTTGCGAGAATTTACTTCAACAAGTAAATCTCTAGAATGTAACTTTTGAATTTCAACAATAGTGCTTACAATGGCTGTTTGAACAAGAAACGGTGACAAACATTTCCTTTTGAGTTGATACTTTTAAATGATGAAAAAATTTATGAAATGGTTGAATAAGATTAGTATTTTCAATTTAGTACTTTCACAGAAGGGAGCATGTTTGGATTTGCCCATACGATGTTTATGGAAATTCAAGCCCGAAATCGCGGTGCCCAACAAGGAAAGTCGCCCACCGGCTTTAGACATCCCCAACCTATGATTCTAGTCAGAACCTATACGCTCAGAGTTATTCCCGTGGATAGTAACGAACCAACCTTAACATCAAATTCACGAAATGGTCCCTTAGATGGATCCTTAGCTGACTAACCACTCACGTGGCAGGCTATCGGTCGACTGTTACACTGCGTACGAAAAGCATCAGTCGGCGAAGTCACAAAAGAGCCTCCTTGCACGGCCAACACGTGGAATTTTTTACTGTCCCTGAGAAGCAAGAAGAAAACAGAGCGGCGACTACTTCTCATGGGGAGCTCGATAGTTTGCCGTCGAGAGAAGGAAAAAAGACAGCAGAATGCAGCAAACTGAGATGAAAAGAATCTGGAAGGCAGACCAGATCACTAGGGAACCTCGGGGTACCTTAATAATCCTGAGGTACCTAAGGTACATAAATATTTTTAATAGAATAGCGGGAAAAAATGTTTGCTTTAAGAAAGGCGCTTAAAATATAAAATGGGTTAATAATAATTCGTTATCCAGCACAGCCAAATCAGGCTCTAGTATTAAATAATATATATCAGCAATCTAATCTAATAAAATAGATATTTTTTCGAATTTTAAAATGGCATCATTTCTTTCCGATTATTAATGAAAGACAGAATTTCCTCAATTCTAATTCTTCAGTGGAATAGGTAATGTCGGCTGCTGTTAGAGCATATAAATTGCTTTAATAGAGACCATTCCTTGTTTAATCCAAAAGAATAGTTATTTTTTTTACTGCACTTACTTCATTATGTAGAAATATAGAGCTAAATATATACAGAAATACTCATTATCGTATTCAAAGATGTATGCATTTTCTCCTGTAATCGCATTGTAAGATTAATTAGAAATGATGTACAAACACAAATTACGCATACTCATTCACTGCCCAAATGTAATTAGCTGCAGATAATTTATTCATGTCGTGTGATTTCATAACATACGGCTCAGATGTAAAAGTATTATATCCTTCAGTTCCGACGTTGAGAGCACGCAAGGCAAGAAAAAAGTGTGACTTGCATTCGTTTTCTATCTAATCCCGTATAGTAAACTTTACGATTAGTTGAACCCATTTGTATACAACCAGGACTAAATTGGCAGTTATCGTTAGCATATCGAACTGAGCTTATAAGAAAAGTAGGAGCAGATTAAAAGCAATAAGGATTAATGGAGCAATAAAATTGACTTCGTCGGATATTACTTCGAGTTTGAAACTAGCATTAAGAAGGCATACATTATAACTCGGTGGGGGTGGGGTGGGGTGGGGGGTCTAGAGGGAATTATTTCAACATTCTCGCACGCAGTCAATGTGTGTGTGGCATCATCGTAGAATGGAGGGAATCCAGTATGCAGTTTGGGCTTCTTTCTTTTGATGAACTGGATCCAAAATTCTAGATTCTTTACAAGTCTGGTGTCACATTTTCATACTAAATTTCTTGTAACTTATTTTGCTTTTGAGTTGTCGTGCCCTGACAAATAAAGGCAGTCTACCTTTAGACAGATTTGGTCCAAAATCTGACACAGATAAATTTTGATGTTCAAAATAATATACTAAAAAATCTATTCATTTGGCTAGTTGCGTCCTTGCATTCATACCGCACGAAAAAATAGAGGAACAGAATCAATCAAAGACGGACGTGGTTCAAAATTCAATATGAATGAATCTAAAACTCTAATAGTTAAACCATATCCTAAATTTAATCGAAATAGCTGGCTGTGTTTTCCAGTTATGTTTATATTCAATGGACAATTGATAAAATTGGCTTTGTCAGAAATCTAAATTCGCGTGGACACAACGCATCAACTTTTATTTAACTGTTTAGAATTATTGAGTTTACAGATAAATTTAAGTTGAAAACCGGCTTTTTTGGACTAGGGGAGATTTATAGATCTATAATCTTCATAAAAAAAACACGAGGTCAGATTTTTCACAATTACAATATTTTCCTGCTGTATTCACCGGATACGACAATATATGATGACGTTCTGCAGTTTTTCGTACAGTATATGACTTAATTATAAAGCTGAACAATAATTCTGAGCTCGATTCAAGTTCGAAGAACCGAAGAAAGCAGTTCCGATTCCTCAAATACAAGACAGAGTGGCGTAGAAAGTTGTTAGGATCGCTTAAACTTTCATGCTACATTTTTCTCAAAAATCACTCTATTCTATGAGCAAAAATAATAATTAGAATTCTCTTATTGTAATCCACTCCTGTTCAATTGCCCTGATTGTACAAAGTGAAACCTTTTTAAACAGTAAACCTCAACATTCACTCAAAACATGACTACATTTTCAATATCTCCATTTGGCAATTGCATTCAAATCACAACTGATTTATAAGCTTCTTTTCATAGAAATTTCATCATCTTCTTAAAAGTATTTAAAAAGTTGAAAAGCATATTGGCATGTACTCAAAAGAAACATCTAAATCAAGAGAAAGCTTTGTTTAAAAAATTTCATTATTATTAGCTAAATAGCCATTTAAAATCAAAGTAGCATTAACCAATGCATCAAAGCTATTTCCCATTTCTAGAGTTGTCGTAAAACATTTTGAGTAGACAAAACTTTCTTCAGTTAGAACAAATGGAAAAAGTTAAACAAATACAAGTCTAACTCTGTCCTATTATTTTCAAAGCCTTTAATATTTACACATAATCTCATGTAGGAAAAAGAAATAATTTGAAAAGCATGCAATATTAAAAATTAGGGTTTCTTTCATCAATTATTCAAAAACATAAGCAACAAAATCAAAATATTTTCTTTCCACTATGATGTAACATTGTTTATAAAACATTTAAATGTGGGCTGTTTTACAAAACTAATACAGAAAGAAAACAAGCATAAATTTACAATCAACTAAACACTTATGCCAAGGAATCAATACAGTTTTGCTATCGATTAACAATTTATTAATCCCTCAACTGAATTATATTAGGGTGGAGGATTTAAGATTCTGTCTTGGTCCAAAAAAACTTAAAATATAGAAAAATAATATTAATCCACTCTAATTCCATACTTAATTGTTCAATAGCAAAAATAAAAAATTCTGTTATTACATTTCCTTCAGGAATGACAAGCATATTAAATCTGCAATAATTGAGATGTATCAAGGAATTTAAATTGTAAATAGTAATAATAATAAAAAATTTAGTTACTAATTTTTATTAATAAATTATATGCAATCTTGTTTCTTACATTGAATATATCAACATATATTTTATTTATAATGTAGAAAATAATAATATAACCAGATATGATAAATCTTGCTCATTTTGAACAAAAACTACTGTTATATTACCTATACTGAGTTATCAAAAATCCATATAAAACACAATATTTCAGCATTTTTATGCAAAATCACAGAAATTATCTAGGAAAATAAAATAAAAACAACTTCACAATTTTCTTTCCTTTCAATATCTGAATATAGTTTCAAATGCTAACTTTAATGAAAATTGCAGCACAAATTTTATTAAATTTTCTCTTTTTCATTTGTATTAAAAGTAAATTCAAGGTATACACTATAACTTGATCAACTTAAAGACTACCATGTTTCTAAAAAATATTTCTGTAAAAAAATACTGCATTCTTTTTATAAAAGATTATTAAATAGAATTATTTTAGATTAGACATCAGTCGTAACCTAAAACATAGATGATCAATTTATAACATTTTACATTAAAAGTCATAAAAAATAACTGGGTAAGGAATTATATTATAAGAAATTTTCTGGTTAATATTAACTATGCAATCTTTCATAAGCCTTTGGATATTGATGCATATTTCTGTTGAAAGCTCTTTGAAATCCTAAATATAAATTCATAAAAGATGCAATCTTACCTCCATTTATTGCTGCCCTTACCTCAGTAAAAATATTTGAAAAGACTAATTATTCATTATGAATAATTGAAAAAGTTTTATTATATAGTAAAGCAAATTACTAGATGTTACTAACTACATATAGGTAATAAATTTGCTATCAATATAATTCATAATAATAAAATAAAGTAAACATAATCGATATATATAATCAATAAAATGTATAAAAATAATTATATATATATATATATATATAATAAAGGAATATTTCAAACTTTTTAGAAATTAAAATGCTTCATGAAAATGGAACTATTAGATGAAAGAATGAATGCATATAAATAAAGCACTTGATTTAATATTGCATTTAATATTTGCATTTTAAAAAGAAAAATGTCAAGTAAATTTTAGAACAGAAATTCAAAGAAAAAAGAGGAAGGATATTCTTCAATAAAATCAATCTTTTTTTAATAAATATATATATATATTAAATATGATTTTATGCTTCGAAATATCAAACATACTTCACTAACATTAAACAATTCTGTTAAATAAGTAATAGCAAACTTTGTAAAATGTAAATAAATTTTTGTAATATATATTGCTAAATTTTAAAATAAAATACTTAAGCTATTAATCATAAAAATCAAAATCCTTTTCAAGTTTAAAGCTGGTGTTACTTTGATTCATGACCTATTGAATTATTTCTTATGTATTTTCAGAAATAGACACAGAAAATCAACGAACAATGGCTCCATTTATTTATGAAGGAAATATTTCATTTGAATTTAACAATATTTTTAAAAAAAGAATATATTTAAATTTAATAATTATACAACTCAAAGTCTTAACCTTAATATACTTGGAATCATACAAGTTTTATAAACAGTCCATTTAATTCAAAGCATCATTTAACATCCAGAGAACAGACATTGAAATAGCCAATTTATACGATATTTTAATATTGGTAAGAAGGACATGTCATAAACATAAAAATTTATCCACACATTTTATATAAAACATATCTGAAAAAATAAAAACATACTTAATATTTGATTCTTTCACTGTGTTTTTCTTTCTCCTTTTACTTCTCAGAAACCTCCAATCATCCAATCTCCTTCTTAAACTTGATCTGTATGTTTTGGATCCCGCCAACTTTAAAGCTGACTCAACAGCTCATATATTTAATGATTACACGGACATATTTCACTGGCGGTGTTGGAAAGGATTTAGTGCAAACACACGATATTTTGTATAAAATTATGTAACGCGTGAAAATTGATATAAAATTAATCCAAAGGATTCCATAACTTGTGAATATTCTAAAAAGAATATATCATACACCATCTGTTAAATTAAAAGCTTTTTTAGTAAAAAACTCAGATTTTGAAGAATCAAACATTTGAGAAAAGTTGCAAATACAAGTAGACACACAAAAGTCTAGAATCCCACCTTTGAGTAACTAATAAAGTAGCGGATGAATTTTAAGTCTGATGCATCTCAAACCACTAATCTCATTCTCATCCCCGATGTACTTTTAAATTGCGATCGATCTTTTTCAAAACAATCATTAACCATTCTGCTGCCAAATTGGAAAACTTAATGTTATAAAATGTCTTCTTAAGATGGCTGGGACATTGCTCGCATAGTTAAATAAGATTTCAGAATTTCGTAGCATAGAATTTTTCAATTAATTATTATTTTGCGTTATTAAACTTTTTATTGACTTGTTTTTGTTGCAGTCTGTGAATGTTATATTCAAATGTGTAAAAATCTTCTATTATGACTTAGCAATTCATTTTTACTCATCTCGATAAAGATCGAAACCGAAACTGCTGCAAGTTAATTGACATGTGAATATGTTGTGTTTACCTCTAATAGAATTTTTACAATTAAATTTAAAATGAGCTCAAATCTCGAAAAGCTATTAAGTAAATAGAATAGTTATATTTTATTACAATATTTATATTAATTTTTTTTGAAGTTTTTAAAGAAACATATTGAATGCTTGTGTGCCTTTCAATTTTGTATTGTTTTAGGAAGATGAACATTCTTTTATAATATGTTTCATCTCAATAAAGTTTATGGTAAATTTATATTACAATTCTAAATAAAATTCCATTTAAAGATTTAAAGCGGTAATTTGATATCCTTAAAATAAACTATGAATGAGGATTGTAAAAAAGCTGAAGCAGATGCAGTTGAATTTGCTACTCGTGCCATAGACTTTGATAAACAACAAAATTTTGATGCTGCAATATATTACTATCGAGTAAGTTTTCGTTTATAATTTCGTTATTGTTTCTTATTCCATATAATATAATTTGCTATAAGTCAAAATAGAGGTTTATTAATAATGTTAATTGGTTGGAATAGAAAATAGGTAAATGTAAAATTTAGGTATTGATTTATGCATTTGTTGATTTGCTTGAATACTTACTACTTTTTTCCCCAAACATGATTTGCCAATATAAATTTAATGCCTTTCTAATTTTTTTTAATTATCTATTATTATTATTTCCAGATTGCAGCCCAGACACTAAATGGTGCTTACCTTCTTGGATCTCAGGTAGCTGGGATATTAGATAAAGCTCATGAATATATTAATAGAGCAGAGGCTTTGGAGAAAATAAGTATGTATTTTTCATTACATTTATTATTGTTTAAATGTGACATTCACTATTTTTGAACTTAGAATAAAAGAGAGAGAGAGACTATGCTTCACAGATTGTAAGAATGGTTGTGGAGTACATTTAAAAAATAAGAAAGAAATTGTTTAGAAATTTTCTATTAAAGGAGAATTAAATTCTATTAATTGGTGCTTTTTTCCCCCTAAGTTTGAAAACTTACTATGTCAGCAAAACATTTTAAAGATGGAGATTTTTTAATTAACCATTCAAGTACTAAATTAGAATCTAAAATATGGATTTTAACTTATGTTTGAGGCGAAATGCTTCTAAGATGAGAATCTTTCATAAGCTAATTTCAGTAAGCTATTCAATAAGCTAATAATCAATTGTATGTAGTTAAATTGAATTTTTCTTTTAATATATAATTCCTCAGCTCAGATTCAGTACATCATACTGATAAATTTAAAAGAAATTTGTGATGTCTTATCTTTAACATTTAGAAAGATTATTTGTATTATTAAAAAGTTATGTTTCTCTAAAATGGTAAAAAAAAATCCATATTTTTAAGCCATAACTTCAGAATATATTATTTTTTAAAAAAAAAAGCTATTTTAACACTATTTTAATTTTAAAAATTAACTTTCCATTTGCACCAGTTTTATTTCCGCACTGCTATTTCTCTAAATTTAATTAATTTTTTTAAACTAATTTTACGTAATTTGAAACAATCTTTATTGTTAATGTATTTTACTGCTGTAATACATTTATTTCTCGCATACTTTTGCCAGTATTAAAATTCATTATTTTCTTCAAACATTTTTGTTTTTATTTTGTAATATAAATATCTGTTAGTATAACAGTACAATAATATGCATTTAAGCATCATCTTTGGTATAGCTTTAGTTTGATTTACCTTTAGGCTCAATTTTGTCTTGTATTAGTTCTTTCAAATTTTTAATGCTCTCTAGTGGTATATCGTATGCCTGTTTTTTTTTTTTTTCCCTTGTCCTCCATGAAAGTTTTGTAACTGACCTGTTTATATAAAATTTTATTTTATTTTTTGCTGTAAGTGTTTTTTTTTTTTTTTTTTTGCCTGCTTCATAATTATACAGTTTTAAACTTGTCAGCAAAGTCTTTCTTCTTACTTTTCATTTTCTAACAAAGGATTTTTAGAATCTCTTTAGTTTTGCAATATTTGGAATTCTGGAAAAATCAGCTATTACTGGGCTACATTTATCGGGGCTCAAAATCCAAATACTGAACATAGAATATTTGACACATCTAAGGAAAAAAATATATCATGGCTTATAAAATAGTATAGGAATGAATTTAGATTACAAATTCTGCATGAAACCAAAAACATAACCATTAGAAGCCAACAAATATAAATGCAACCAGAAATACTATCTAAAAGTATGGTAGTTTTTCTATGCATTTGCAGTTTGCTGAGTGCATTTTTCATCATGGAATTTTATTTAACTGCTATCTGAATTTTTAAATTATTGGAATTCTTTTGTTAATAGCAAGTAGTAACTAATTATGAAATCATTATGTATCAATTATGAAAGAACCTTTTAAATTGTCAATCTTTTAAAGTTGCCTGTTTCAATTTGGAAACATCAAATTTCTTAAATGGCAAAATATTTTGCTAAGTTATTGTTGTTTATGTTGCAATAGTTGAAAGTAACAAATAAGTAATAACAAGTAATTTGTCCACTATTTTGCTATCATTGGAATATTTAGGAAACAATTGAATGTGTTGTAAAATCGAATGAACAGTTATAGAGTGAGAAAAAGTTGGTAATATATGGGTACATTGAATGAAAATCGAAAACGAGGCATAAAATCAAATTTTATGGTTTATTTTAATTGTAATCATAACATTATCTAGTGCTTTCTCATTGGTTCAATAAGTAATGAATATCGTACTTTTAGAAGTTGTTTGGTTATAATTGAAATCAATCTCGAACAGTCCTTATGAATTCACTGTCTGAATGAAAATCCTTCAATGCCTTTATTTAGCAGATGAAAGATGTGAAATTTGCATGTTGAAAGATCGGTCTATATAATATGTGTCTCAGCACAGTCCATTAGCATCGTCAACTTGTAAATGTGTGAATGACCATACATTGTCAGGTAACAAAGCCACTTTTGAGGACAACAAGCCAAGTTGCTCGGCCAGATAATGCAGGATATTGATCAGTTTATCCTGGTGTGGAAACTGTGTAAAAGTGATCCTTCCTATTAAAAAAAAAGGCATGATTGCTGCCCTTATTCTGCATTATTTTAGACTTCTTTAATGCGGAGGGAGCCAAAATGTTAAAACTGGGTTTTTTTTCTCCCCCCCCTTCTGATTTATAGTGATGACACCAATATTAATCACCTGTCCCAATTCTGCTCAGGAAATTGTTAAGAGAATGCTGCAAAGAAAATCCTAGGTGGAACTATTTCTGATTTTCTGTGAAATTTTGTGGCAACTACTATGGACTCAGTTTCTTGCTCAGCATTTTTTCTGCAGTGATTGTGCAAACAGAATCAAAACTTGCATGTATGTCTTTATTGATGTCCCTTATTTTGTATTGCCTGTTTGCATGAATTACCTAGCTCAACATCATTCACTAAGCTTCTGAGGAAGTGACTCTGATAAAGATGTAGCTCATCATTCTAACATTACACTCGCGTACCTTATGCAAACACTTGTTTCACTTCTGTACATGATTGTTTTCTATCCACTAACACCATTTGCTGATGTAGTTTATGAATTCTTAACACATTTTATCCCAGAAAAACAAATAACACCATGTTGCTCGTCTTTAGTCGCAAACATGACAAATTTTGATAAAATGACAGCAGATTGCTTGCTGAATGATACTGTTGTCTAATCTCTGCTATTGGGTATAATGTAAGCAAGCTACAGTCGAGGTTATCTTTCTTCCCACTATGCGTTTATAGTTTTCAAAACATTCAGCAAAAATTCATTAAATTATAACAACTGATCGGTTTTTATTTTAAATTAATGAATGTGATCTATAATATTTTATGCAATTTTTCTGATATTAAAAGAAAAAGACGTGTTTGGTTTTAATTTAAAGCATTGCACCTTGCTTCCATGTTCTTTTGATTTTGCATTTTAATTATAATTCTTTAGTAAACAGACTACAGAACATTTTCTAACACATCTAATTTGTTTTATCATTATAAAATAACCAACCATAGTTTTCTTATAGTGTATATGTAATCTGTTTATTACTTTATTCATACTGAGTTTTATTTCTCCTTTATCTATTGTATCATCATATATGTGATGACTTAATGATAAAGATGTAGATGTAGGTGGATTGGTAATAAGAAAAGATAAGAATAAGTGATTGAATAAAAACTATAATTCTTATTTTAAGTAGTCTGATTTGCTTACTTCACCGCTAAAATCTTTAAATGGTATTTTAGTTTTGCTCCCCCCCCCCCTGTATCCATAATCTAAACTTTGAGTATTTTTCAAAGTAATTTTCATGTGATTAATAGAATTTTATAAAATATTTTTCTGTTATCCAATCTCTTGGATTATTGTTATCAGTTATCCAATTTCTTGTTATTTATTGGGTTTATATATATATATATATATATATAAAATTATCCCACAGAACATGAAATAAATGCAAAGAGGCCAGAAAAGAATGAGCAAAATTTAGAGTTGGAACGTGCTGAGTTTTTGTTACGACAGGGCTTAGAAGAAGATGAAGCAGGGAATGATGAGGAAGCTGTAGAACTATATCTGCAAGCAGCTGAACTTTGCTTAAAAGCTGTAATAATACATTTTCATTTATGTTTTACTTTCACATTCTTTATTACTATTATTATTATTAATTTCTTTCTTTTTTTTTTTTTTTTTTTTCTGCATTTTCAATGCCCGGTTGTGGCTTATCCATTAATTCTTCAGATTCCCAAAAATTATTTAAGAAATTTATTTTCTTTCTGTCTCTCTTTCACTTTCTTTCTTTAAAAATTTGCTTACTTTTCCTAATGCAATTTCATTTCCTATTGCCACAATCCGATCAGAATAATAGATTTTTAAGTTTAAAATATTAAATGCTTCTTACCTCAGCTCAGAATTCCTTGCATGTGCCTATAAAAATACTTAATACTGATATTCGAATGATTCCCATAATGCTAGGATTGCTGAGTTTTCAGTCTATTTTTTACTATAGGAAAATGAGAAATTAAGGAGGTTCTTTCTCCTTCTAAACTGTTTCTTTTTTTAAAAAAATAATTTTCTTTAATATTGCTGCAAAAGAAAGTTTGTCATCTTACTTAACATATATAATTGAAATATTTTCTTTGTTTCTGTTATTATGCATCAGTTATTTAAATGAAAGTAATTGTTTTTATGGGAAAAAATGAACATAGTGTAAGATATGTTCATTTTTTCTCAGAATTCTTGACTTATTTAGAAATGATATTTGTTAAATCGGTATCAAATTATGTGTCTGTTATTATTAAATATAGAAAATATAATGATAAATGTAACAATTTTGTAAATTAATATGGAAAGTTTCTTTTTATGTCATTTAAAAACTGTTTGTTTCTGAATTGATAAGCCATCACTGCCATATCAATAAAACTATTTGTTCTTAAAGTTTTTCATTAATAACTTTTTATTTATTATCCCTGTGTGCCATACATGTATCAAATTATTGCATTTCAAACTTTTAATGAAATTAAATCACCAAGAACATTATAATTCTTCACAAAATTTACATGTAATACACAAACACCTCTAGTATGACATGCATTTTTAATTAAATCAGTATGACAGAGCATTCCTGGAAAAGATTTCATCCAATTAGACAGTAAAGAAGTGAATCAGTTAAATAGTTAAAGTTATTAGTTGTTGTGAAGGAGAATGTTTTTGTATGTAATTAATTGGGTTTTTTTCCCCCTCCAGCGAAAGTCAACAAATGATAAAAGTTTACAAGCAAAACTTACTGGTTTGGCAGAAAATGCTTTGGACAGGTAAGTATTTAGACCATCAGAACAATCAGTCTGTGATAGGAAATAAAAGTTTGTCCATTTTAACAACATTTCTTTGCAAATGTGTTTCAGAGCTGAAACTTTGAAAAAGAAAACAACAGTTGTGAAACCTCCATCTCCTCCTTCATCACCCCTTCCTGGAATCTCTAATTTGAAAGTGAATGAAATCCCAAATCAAAAGCAAGTGTTAGTTAATAATCGGCCAAGCTCTCCCACACCTCTTCATCAGGTATCTGGTAGAGGAACTTACACAAAAGAAGAGATTGCTGTTTTAAGGTATACTAATGTATTGATCACTGTATTTAGTGAAAAAGGATTTATGTTTAGAATAAACATAGATCTGCAAGTATAAAGTTTTTAATTCTTAAGTGTGGTTTTCTGAACTTTGTTTTCATAATAGAATGCATCCATATTTGCCAATTCCAGTACTTGGAATTAGCATTTTGTATTTTGGCAAACTTTTTACATACTTAATCGATTTCGACATATATCTTTGAAGAGGAGGGAAGGAAATTACACTACAGAAGAGTTAAAAGAGAAAAATGCAGGAACACTTCATAGAACATTTGAACTTGCATCACAAATCCCATTTTCATGACAACCAAAAAGAGCATTAATTTCAATTATAAGTATTACCTGTATATGTACATGATTTCTAAATATTCATCATAAATTCCAAATATTGTTTTAAAATTTTGCTTCATGTTACTGTGAGTAAATTTGCATCCCTAAGGGTGTTTCTGATTTATTCATTTCACTTCTATGTTTTATGCAAAAATTTTAGGAAAAATAGTTACAACAGCATATCATATTTTTGTTGACATTTTAAAATAAAGCTAAAATTTTGTTTTGAATGCCAATCAATGCATAGTTTATTTTTTTAGTATGATTCTTATACTAATTATCTCTCAGGTAAAGAATCATATTACAACAATATATCATATATTGGCATTTCAAGATTAAGATTTTCCTTTCAATATGAAGCTCAAATGTTATAGAGTATTAAATTTTAAATTATTATTATTATTATTATTATTATAGATATTTAAATTTCAGATCTTTGTCTTAGAGTATGTATAATTTTAGTAAAGATTGGAATTACATGATTGATTTTTTTTAAAAAAAGACTATGAAATCAACATTATATTTTAAAAATATTCATCAGTATTCAGTAGATATAATAAATTAATTATTATAAATATGCACAAAGAAATTTGCCATTCTTTATTTATATATCCTATTTATTATCATAACAGCACTTGAAAAGATTACTTCTTTAAATTTAAAAGTTAATTGTTAGCATATTTTTCTCATTGCCTAAGCTGTAGAAAAGAAAATATTTATTGCATATCCTCGTTTCTATTTTTAGAACTACATCCATTGTAAATGGTAGAGAATATGTGCCGTTCATGTCGATCGATCTAAAAGAAAGATTTGCTTATCCAATGCCTTTCAGTGACAGAGATGGTAAACTTGCTCTTAGTCCTAAGCAGAGAGCTGTATTTAATAAATGGGTTCGCCTGGAAGACATTTCATCGAAACCTGTTTTAATTGAAGTAATAGATTGTTTCAGCTTAAGGCAGGTTAGTTTATTTTTAATTTATCTATTGTTCAGACAATTTAATTTGCTTTGAAACATTTTATAGTTAATATCTATTCTTTGTGCCTGCAGACTATAGTTTCTGATTGTTCCTTTGTTGCATCATTAGCTGTCAGTGCTCTCTATGAAAAAAGATTCAAGAAGAAAGTAATAACTAGGTACTTAATTTTATTTATTTTTGTATTTATGTGGATATTTAGCATTTTTTAATACTCATTTATAATATGATTTTTCTGCCTTGAATATGTGTTTATATCTGTACAAGTTATAAATTTTGTTTTTGATATTTAGCATTATATATCCACAGAACAGAGCTGGTGACCCTGTATATAATCCTTGTGGGAAATATATGATTAAAATGCATTTTAATGGTGTTCAGAGAAAAGTAAGAGTTTTTTTATAAATATTTAGTTTCTTTCTTTAATTTTAAATAATTTCAAGAATATTGTGCGAGCGATACACTACAAGATAAGACTACTTTTTTTAATTGCTGATGAAAATGCAAATAAAATTTATGTTATTAAACTTTGGTAAAATATTGATGTTGCATAATATCTTTTTGTAATAATTAAATGTTTGAAAAGAATTGTTTCCATGTGTTAATAACATTGCGTATTTGATTAATCTCCATTTTCTTATATATCTAATAATTATTAATAATATTTAACATTCTCTGTAATTGTTTCTAGAATCTTACTATTAATATCAATGTTATTTGCAAGTATATTCATTTGTAGTTAAATAAAGCTTTTAACAAAATACATTTTTTAATTAAAGGTTTTGTGCATTGTTCAATAAGAGTACATATTAAGATTCTTTTCTATTATTGCAGCTTCTCCTAATTCATGATTAATGCATGAAATATGTATAAAAATACATATATTCAATTTATATAGCATGATTTTATGTAATCTGAATCAGTGTCAAAAATTTGTTTGATAATCTTCTGATTTAGAATATGCACTTCTTTAGAACTGAAGTAAGGTTTGCTTTCAACCAACTACAATCCATCCAGCAAGACCATGCACGTACAGAAACTATACAGTAGCAAGTACATGTCTGCCTCTTTCGCTGCAAGAACAATCTTTCTTCTTTGCACAAGGGATCTTACTGGAATCTTATAGATCTTTACCACTACCTTTAAGATCTTTCTAAAACTAAATTAGTAAACACAATAAGAAAATTCACTCCTTTGAAAAAAGTTATTTCAAAAAGTAGCTAATCCTTTTAATTGTTGTGTGCTGATGATTTTTAACTTGACACAAATATTATCTGCAAGTATATATTTTTTAATTTGGTACAATTAAATTCCGTTTTTTATTAATACCAATTTTATTTATTTATGGAATAATGATCCTTGTTGAAAGCTGCTGATGAGATGCATTTTTTTGTTGTTGTTTGTTTGTTCGCTTACTTCATGTTATATAAACTTTAACAAAATGTTCCACTTAAGGAAAGAAAAAGTTTAAAAGCATTTTAGAAATATAATAACCTAGTAAATAATACTTTAAAAAAGTATCAGAATGATAATAGACTCATTTTTGTTGACAACAATTTTTACAACCATTAACAATTTACTTGCTTTTCAAAAATCATCATTTCTATGTAATTCATCAAACTTCAACTATCATTTCTATGTAGCAATAGATTGATGCTCCTAATATGCTTTTTAAATTCAACAGTTGAAAAGAACTAACCTGTGATAATTTAATTTGATTATTATGTATTATCAAATTAACAGTATTGGTAATTTTATATTATCAATTACAGTTATGAGCTAAATTATGGAAACCTTTAGGGAAAAATGAAGTTTTAAGATTTGATGGCTCATAACAACTATTTTTTTAAACTGAAATACCTTTAAATTACATACATTTTCAAGATAATATAGTCAAAAATTTAATAAAATAATTTTATAATGGTGTAATTCAATCAGGTTGGAAATCCATTCTTCTCTAAACACATTTTATGTCATCATTATCAAATAGTGAAAGTTTGGTCTCGTCACTCCAATTCACTCGATCCTATTGTTTGCATTTTTATCATTTGATCTCTCCAGTTAAAATAGATTTTTTTTTTCTCAATTTAATCCTTCTTACTATTTTTTCAGATTTAATTTTTTTTTTCATGGAATTCTTGCATTTAGACCAGATTTATCTAATCTGCCTCAAATGATCCTCTCAATCAACTTTACACTGAATTGTGTCATTTAACTTTGTATGTTCCTATGTGGTTTTCTTTTATTACTAAGACACAGTCTTTTTATTATTCTATCATCACTTGGCATTGTATAATTTTTCCTGCCTTTACCAATTTGATTTTGTTGTTTCCTGATACTCCTTCAAAAATTGAGAAATGCTGCCTTTAGTTAGTTAATCAACTTTTTTTTGTCTAATTTTATTATAAGTATAACTTTGATTTTCCAGTTGTAAATTTTAAACTATTTTTTGGGTGTAACTCTCTGTGCAAGTCTGTTCAACTCTTTGTGCAATTTTTTTTATTGCATAGTTTTTGACACCTCACAAAATAAAAGAATGCAAAAAGCAATCACAAAAAGTACAAAAACATAATTTCTTCTCGGCTCCAAAAACATGGTATTAATTACCAATTTCTATTGATAACAAGATGTCTCTTTATTGGCTTCCTAATAATTTTTACTTATTGATTACATTCAGATGAAGAAAAGCTATGTCTTACTTATCAACTTAAGCAATGTAGGCTTCTTTATTCTGGTTATTTAGGTATAATTTAAGAAATATAAGAGTGATCAAATATAATTCAGTGCATTAAATTGTCTTTAAAATCGTATATAGTTTTAGGATATTACTGCAAATACTATATCTGTTAAGAACAATCAAATAACCAAAATGCTTTCTTTTCTAAAAGGTTGACAAACTTTTGACTACTACTATAGACAAAAGGCTATTTACTACTGTATACCAGTAGTGGGTATAACATTTATTTCTATTTGTTTGAGAATAATTTGTGTGGAATCAAAAATTTCCTTTTATATAGAGTTTTATGGCATATAATATTGATAATTAGTATTTACTGCATTCTTTTGAAGTGTTATTTTTAAATACATTAACTATGTATATTAATGTATTGTATAGCTTTCTCTTATTTGAATTATGAAGAATGACATGTTTTTTCAATAATATAATTTTTCATAAATATAATTTTTTTTATTTGTATTGCAGCGAGAGAAAAGCAATTTTTACCTACTCTTGATTAAAGTTTTAATTTTTAATGGCGGTTTTATTGATTACAGGTTATAATTGATGATTACCTTCCAATGGGAATGCATGGAGAACTTCTTTGTTCATTCTCTAGTAACAAAAGTGAATTTTGGATTTCTCTTTTAGAAAAAGCTTACATGAAAGTCATGGGTGGTTACGACTTTCCAGGTTCAAATTCTGTAAGTAAATCAATTAAGGCTCTTTAAGACTCTCGTTACAAATTATGATCTTAGGATGAGTAACTTCATAGAAAGTTCTTAATTTTGAAAACCATTTTTAAATTCCTTATATTGCTTAATTTTTTCAAGAAATGCAAAGTTAGATTGAAAGCAAAGCTGTAAAAAGTTTGTTTACTGGATGTATCAAGAAAGAAAACCAATAAAAGGGAAGACTTCAGAGAATGGAACCAGGATGAAATAAATCCAGTAGTGCCATCATTAAGATAATGCTCATTGAGCTCATTTTCCCTCTTTCTTCAATAATGTGCAATGTCATTTATTGAAATGCTAAAAGGGTTATTCCAAAATGACAGTATGAAATATGTATTGTATCATACATTTTATGACTCAAAAATGTAACTTTTTAACTTCAATTTTTAGTGTTTTAAATGCTGGTGTTTTTTTTTTTTTTATTACACCTGATAAATTTATGTTTACATTTTTATGTGTAATTAATGAAAGACTCGCAGATTGGTCTGAACAATGAAAAATTAGAATACAGCAGGATGAATTTGGTGCCTCAAAGAGATATATATCAAATATGAGAGACGCTATTCTAAAAGCACTTGCAGTAAAACTTTTTTAGTATGTTACACATTTGATCATCATTCCTATTAATATGTTGCTTTGGAACAATTCTCTTCAATGATCTGTTTAAGGAATTTTACTGTATTCTATTGAATTGTTATTCATAGCAATGTGTAATTTCAGAGATAGTAATTTCTTTCACTGTGCATGTGTGTGCTTTTTTTTTTTCACACCAATAAGCAATTTATTTTTTATTTTTAAAAAGCTCTCTGAATCCAATGCTTAAAATTTTTTTAACGACTTGATTCTTTAGATTCTATAGTTTCTTCTAACGATTTTTGCTTTTTCAATTTTTGTAAATCTTGTAGATTTTTTTTCCGATTGAAAACCTTTTCTGCATCTAAAGGTTTGTCCTGAGTAAGAAAGCAATGTGCAGCATACATTACTAGGAACATGAAAATTAGTTGGAAGCTACTTATTAGACAGAGCTGCCATGCCACCGTGAGAACTAGGAAAACACGGGAAATTTTAAAATCCTCTAAGAAAGCTGTCGAAATGCAGGGGAATTTAAAAATTTTAATAAAAACAATGAAGATACAGAGAATTTTAGATGTCTTAGTTATTTTTTTTTCTCATCTAAAAAATGCCAATCTCTAAAGATTGCAAAAATAAAATATAGTAATCATAGCTTCCAAAGTCATAAAAATACCATTTGTGATTGTGCAATGCAGAAACTCGCCTCTTTTTTTTTTCTTTTTTTCCCCCCTTTTTTTTCCTTATAGATCATTTTAGTTTCGATTTGCTAGACATTGTTCTTTTTCCAAGAGATTCCCAAATTGCAGCTAATGACCTTGCACAAGACTTCTGTAACAGTGTGAAAGAACAGAATACATTTCCCTGGTGGGATTGGTAACATTCAATCTTTGCAAGTAGTGCTGTAGTGTTTATTCAACTATACTTGAATTAATGTATGATTTGATACTATTTGAAAAACTGTAAGCTTATTCAAAGAAGATTAGAGGATTTTTTAAAATAATGAGCTGCTCAAAATCCATTTTTAATATAAATTTGGATATATAAAAATATAAATCCTGACTCTGCCGAAAATGAGTTAGAGAAGTTACACAAAATCTGCTGGTTGTGTTGCTTTGTAAGAAGATAATGTGTAAGTAATATGGGGGAAACAAGCACATGTCATGCAAAAAGAAGAAAACTTATAAAACTGTGTGCCAGTTCATTAAAAGTTGGCAATTTTATTAGACTTCGTATCCAAAAGGAATATAAACAATGACATGTGAAGACCAAGACATCAAATTTGATGTCTGAAAATAAGCCGATTTCGATTTTTTTATTTCCAGAATAATAATTAAAGCTGAATTTTTATGGGCCTTAGAACTTGTTGCATCTCATGCATTCAATAATATATCAAATATTTTCACATACGTTATACAAAAAAAACAGATACATATAAAATGCTAAAAAGCTAAAAAAATCTATATTAATGTTAAATAATCATAAAATGATTTATGTTATGATAACAAAAACATTTTGTGTTTTATTTTACCTGAGTCCATAATTTTGTGTGATTTACAGTCAAAGAACATGAGAGATAATATATCCCCCCATAATATATAAATTTTGTCTTGCTAAATTCTAGATGATAAATCAAGATTATTCTCTGTATGTAAAGATAAACCTTCTTTTAATATACTGTTTTGAATGATGTTAAATTGTTGCTTCCTTTCCTTGTTTTTTCCATTTCTTAAAACCATATTCCATTATAACTAGCAGATGAGTGCTATTTGCACATTTGCTCATATTTTGAATATACATACAGGCATTCCTCCCCCCTCTCAGATTTGAGTGAAAACCCTGTTAGAGATCCTTTAAAAACGGATTTTTCAATATTTGCATTAGAAGCTTAATCTAAAAATAAAAACAATTTTAACATGCCAATAACATAAACAATTTAGCCATAACATCAAAGTATTAATTATTTTTATATCATTTTAAAAAATTTTAAAAGCGTCTTTTCAATTATGCTAATTTTATTTGAATGAATACATTTTTTCCTTTAATTTAGTAATTTTTGAAAAATTAGTTTGACACAGTTTGAAACAATGATTTTTATTGTTAAAGATATTGTTTTATTTAAAGCAATATTTCATCAAATCATTGAGTCACATTGCACGTGTTAGCATCGCTATTTAAAAAAGTGCTCCCTTTGCTTTAATTTAAACTTTAAAACTTTAAAGCAGTTCCTTGAATAAATTTTTCACTTGATGAGTATTGTTAAATTTTGAAGTAATGCTATTTTTTATTTCATTCTATTTTCAAAAAAATACTTTTTAATAAATGCATCAACTGGCATTTTCATTTTGTTTTCTAACTACAGAGTTAGTACCTTTTTAGCTTTGTTAATTTGTTTCCGTTATGTATGAAAACTAGGAAATGTTAAATCAATTTCATTTCTTCATAAAATATATAATGACATTTTTCTGTGATATTTTAAAAGCTGAAATAAAAACTTTTTATTCATTTTTACATATAGCTTAAAATGATGTTTTTATTGAGATATGAAGCATTCAAGAAAGCCCTTCACTAAACTCCAGAAGTATGAAGCAATAAAATTATTTTTTTTTAATCATGTGACTTTTTTTAATGCTGTGATTCTTTTCTATTTTAAAAAAATTGATCTAAAAATAACTCAATTAGAACATGTCTTTCTTCGTTCTATCATCAGTTTTGTAGCAGTTTTGCCAATCTAGCCATCCTGAAATATTTTAGCCTTTATTGTCATAGGACTGCAAATAAAATGTTCCAGATTGCTAAAAATGGTGAGCCAAAGCAACAGGAAATTTACACTTTTCATTCCAGCCTTGTCCATTTTTATTTATTGCTGCATATATAAAAATCGAATATAAAATTTTTGAGTCATGCTATACTTCTGCATCATTGCCAATTTTTTCAGAAAAGATTCATCCATCCAAATTAACGGTAACTTGCTAATTTTAAAAAATATAGAAGAATATCAAGATTTTTATTGCTAAACTTATAAAGGTTAGCTTAAATTTTTTTTGATAATGACAGTTTTATCATTTTTATGTTATTGTCAAAACCAAAAAGATATATACATACAGTTAAAGATGTTGTACTTCTACAGTTGTGTAGAAACAAATAGTAAAATGGTTGTTTTATTGATGAAATTATAACTATTCAAAACTTTACATTTAAAATGTTCAATAAAAATAATGCTTTATTATGAAACAAAAACATTTTATGCTTAAGAAATACACAGCTTTACGTGTGCTGTTAATGTTAATTTCTTTGTTTAGGGTACTTAAAATGTACTTAATTTTTTTCAGCAATTTTTTCACTATACATCTTAGATCTATTTTAATAGTTGCTGATTTATTTTATACCTTTCTAATTTGTTTTCTAACTGCATTACTTATGGGTAAATCAGAAGAATATAAGATATTTCCTCTAGCACAACAGTATCTTATCCTGGTAGGCACCAAATATGTGATGTATATGGCTATCCTATTCCCTAAATATGTCAAAAAATTGCTAATTTTGCTATATGATATATCTGATTTTTGCAAATGAGGTATTTACTTATGTAATGATGAATTAAACAGTTGCCAATTGCTGTAAAGTAATGTATTTTAGTGTTTATAGTCATGGCTTGATTTAAAAATGAAAAATGAGCAAAGTGCTTTATGCACAAATTACGTGAAATTTACTCCATGCAAATTGTTTTTTTCTAAAGAATTAAGGAAAGACACTATCTATCATTGTTGTATCCTTTAATAAATTTGCAATATACTTAAATTCTTATATAACTAATAATTTGTTACTCTTTTTCTTTTGCTCTTTCTTTCATATCCTGATTTTTCAAGAATATATTTTAAGTGATCATATAAGGATTAATTGAAATAATAAACATTTTTTTGAAAGGTTTTAAAATATCGGGAAAATATATTCTGATAAAGAAGAAACATAATTGAGACTTTGTGTAAGATTTAGAGAGATGCATCTTTCTGTTGACAATACCAAGAAAAGATGAACCAAAAAAAAAAGCGAGATACTAATGAATTACTAGCAACTGCAATATTATCAGTTATGCTGATGAGAATAGAAATTTAATAATTATTAATCTTTTTACACACTTGAAAATTTTTCAGTGACTGTATACATTCCCTTTGACACTACATAATTGTTTTTGTTTTTTTAATTTGTGTAAAAACTTTTCTGAGCCATTTTTATATATATATTATTTATTTTCTTAGATCAAATTTATCAAAGTCTTTTGTATTTAAAATGTGTCATAAATTAATTACATTGGTCTATAAACAAGAAACTAAAGTAACTAGCATTACTAATTTAAGAATGCTGGACAATAATAACTACAATATGACAGCAAAATTTTAAAAGTGAATATTCTTTTTACTTTTAAAAATGAATATTCTTTTACTTTTTTTTTAATATGTTATGATATATATGACGTTGAATTTGCTTTTCTTTTTGCTCCTTTTCATATTACTGTTAAGAAATTCACAGTGACAGTGACTACTATATTTGAACAGTGACTACTATATTTCAAAATCATTATGCATTGGATATAGCAGTAATCTTTACAAAATCTGATACTGTAGGTATTGCAAGATTTACTCATATTTTTTTCTCCAATTTCTCCATAGGTGAGAGTATTTAAATTGCTTTACTTTGAAAGTGTAGAAATTATGTGATACATTTGTGAAGAATTTATGTCAAAAGTAAAATATTATTTTGCATGTAAGAACCATCCTAAGATTATAGGTTGCCAATCAGTATAGAGCATGGGATTCTCACTGTGTAGGAAACACTGTACAATGCTCTTCAATGATGACTGGGAAAAAAAGAAGTAGTCCATACAATTCTGTATATAAAAATATTCATTTTATATTCTCTTTTTGAATTTTCCTCTTTCAACTGTGGTTCTGTCAGTAATGAGATGTAAAAAGACTATTAATTTGTAAAAGGTGTGAGAGCAGGCTGTAAAGAAACTTTATACTTGCAGTTAATATCTTTATTATAAAATATTGTATTTTTAACAAATGAATTTTTTTATATATATAATTTAAAGAACATCTAGATATTTGAGGTCATAGAAGTAGCCTACATTGCTTGGTATACATGATTGTAGTTTTAATTTAATAATAATAAATCTGATAAACCTGGTCATTGTTACTTTGAAACTCAGGACATTTTAGATAAGAAATTTGCATAATTTCTTTAAAAAATTATTGGGAATTGGCATTAAAATTTATTAATCATGTTTATCAGATAATGAAATAATGCAGGTAAAGAACATTATCTTTGAATAAATTATTGTCATTCATTTGCTCACAGATTGCATATTCTTAGCTTGGCTTCTTATTTTATTTTATCTTTGATTTTGTATTGTGTCAACAGCTTTTTAATAAGTAAGTTTCATATTATATAAATCCATTAAACTGTCTATACGTAGAATTTATTTTTAGAATATCGATCTTCATGCACTAACAGGATGGATACCAGACAGAATTACTCTTGAAGTGAATGATCCCACTTTTGCAAAAGATGCTGTTTTTAAAAAACTTCATAGTAAGCATAGTATAGGGCATGTGTTGATAACAGTTGCAACTGGTGAAATGAGTGACAGTGAAGCTGACCGTGCAGGATTAGTCCCTACACATGCTTATGCTGTTTTGGATGTTAAAGAAGTTTTAGTAAGTATGTTTTGGTATATTTATTAGAACCATTCTGATTGCTTATTCAAACTCTTTGTAGATCCAAGTTACATGACCTTTTTTTGCTAAAGACAATAATATTTAAAAGCAAATGCTTGTCCATTTCTGCTGCTCATGTACTATGAATTACTTAGGTAATAATTCTGTAATGGAATGCACAGGTTAAATTCATTGTGTTTTTTTTTTCTTTCCAACATTGAATTATTTTTTACAGCTGTTTCATATTGAAAGAATTTCAATTCCATAGTAACAAGTACTCCGGTCATAATTTTCTGTTAATATTTTTGTTTCACTTTAATATTATATAATATGATAATTTATGAGACATAGCCAAGCAATGAGAAAAGATTTTTAAAAAATACAAGTTTTATTGTAAGGGTTAAGAGGTTAATACTATAAAATTTATGCTGCTTTTCGATTCAGTAAATAATAATTATTTTTTATCCATCTTTTGTTTTTTATTCATCTGGTAATCTTTTTGTCTATTTGAGTAATTTTTAATTTAAAGGGAATCGTAAATTTTCTTTCTACTATTTACATCAGTTCAAGTCGAAGGATGCAGTAATGGACAACAAAACAAAAATAATTAATTATTTGTGAAATTCCAAAGGCTCAAAGATTATGGTCTTGCATCTTAGACAGTAGAATATTCAAGAGCAATGTTCTACATTTTTTGTTACTTCTTTTTAATTGCATTTGATATTTCAGCAATAGTTTTAATTTAAAACAATTTTAAATTGACCTGCATAAATTTTAAACATAATTTTATAATGTAAATTTTATTAATGTTTGTTATGATTTATTCTATTATTTGCACTTTTCTTCATCTTTTATTAATTTTTTTCATTTTATTTATGTATATTAGCAGAAATTTTATTTCAATTTTTAATTGGGTTCTTTTTTTCTATAGGGAAAGAGATTATTCCTTTTAAAAAATCCTTGGAGTCATCTGAGATGGAAAGGGCGTTATTCTGAACATGATACAAAAAACTGGACTCCACAATTAAAAGAAGCTTTAAAATATGATCCACGAAATGCTCAAATGTTTGATAATGGTATTTATTATGAGTTATTATATTTATTTTTGTTATATTATTATGAATATTTTTGTTTTGTGAAATATCCTATGAATATTTTTATATATTCTGCAAGTCGGGAGTATTTTTGCTTTTTGAGAAAGCTTTTGTTAATTTGGAATTAGAAAATTCTATTCTTTCCTTGAAGTCTTCCAAGAGCATATAAAAGCCTTGTCGCAATCGCCGATCAAGGAGTTGTCATTTTACCATCTCTGTGTAAGTGTGGCGTGTGATTAATGATGTTTTTGTCCAGGGTGAAATCGCTGAATTTGGCCTAGAATCTGAGGCAATTTGCTATGTAGCATATTAATTTTTTTTCTATTTCTTTGTGGGAGAACCTATGTATTGCAATCTATTGCTGACTAGGTTAGTTTTATTTGATTAGCTCTAAATATTTGTAAATAAATTTCAGTTTATCCTATTTTTAAATTAATCCCATCCAAACAGTAACAATATTACACTAGTTGCTGATGTTTTGTCGATAATATTATTTCATAAAAATCATAACATCTAATCAATTCTTTTATAATTGTATCTTATATAGTTTTTATAAAGTAAAAGTTTTGTATTCAATTTTTATTATATTCATTTTTTTATACTTTCGGAAAGTCTGGATTTTTTCAAAATAAATAATTTTAAAAGTATAAAATATTTGCTAGCAAATAATTCTTAGGCTAGAAACTTGTTGCAAAGACAAATTTATTTACATTCTAAAACAATAGTTATATTCCTTATTCACTGATTTATTATTTTTTGATTAGAATGACTGACACAAGGTGTGTCTTTAAGGTAAATATTATCTTGATATTAAAAAATATATGTCATTTGTAATTAATTTTATTTTTAAATCATAGATCAGATTTTCAACTTATTTTTGTATAACTTCCATTATTTTTAAGACACTTTTTTATGTATGTGTGTGTATATATATATATATATATATATATATATCCATTCTATCTCCTCAAATAACAATTCTTCTACATTTTTTTTTCCCAAAGCCATATTGTTGCTTTGATCATCAAATTATAATTTAGAATAGAGCAATGGGTAATAATTAATTGGTATTATGATATAGGAATAAATAATGTAGATGGTCTGATGCTCCTATTTGAAATATTGAATTAACTTCTGCAACTCACTGTAATTCATAGTAGACCATTGTCATAAAACAATAAAAGTATTTATTGAGAATTTCTGAATAATTCTAGTTCTCTTATGGAAGTCAACCGACATCTCCCTTACTCCATGTTACACAATTTGAAAAGAAAGGATTCAAATCTTGGAAACAATAAATGTGGCTTTCTTATGTTGAGACACTGAATTTCCACTCACTCCACACACTCACATGTGCTTGTTTGAATATCAAATGATAGGAGAAATTTGTTTCCCTGCAAAATCTTCATTTTCAATTATCATATGACAATTCATGACAATTATCCTATATACTGAAATGTTAATTTTTTAGAAGAGAATTTAAAAAAAAGATTGAGATAAGGATATTCCATTTATGTTCGTAGATATTTATGTAGATAAATAGTTTGAAGAATTCTGTTTTGTAATGTTAAAACTAATTACTGTACTTAAGTGCTTAAATTTTATTTTAAGAAATTAACAGTGTCAAAAGAAAGCAATCATAAAACTCTTGAATTTCACATAATAATCCTTTGATTTAATATTATGCAACAACACATGAACATATCAACTGATACTGAAAACAAAATTCCAGCAATTACAAAAATTCAGATATAGCAACAGATATTAAGGATTCAGAAAGTAAATGATATTCATGAATAAAGTTGCAAAACTTGCTTAATGGAATGGCGGATATATATAATTAACTATATTATTTTGTAAATGCTAGTAATGGTTATATTTTTGTGGTAATGCTTTTGATTGTCTCAGGTTTTGTGATTCATACTATTTAGTTTCTTTAATGTTTAATAAAATAATCAAATTTCAATGTTTCAATATAGTAGTAATAGTTATCAAGGGGAGAAAAGCCTTAATTTTATATATTATCATGTTAAAGTGGGGCTAGAAATTTGTAAAGCTGTCTGTAAGAAAATGAAACAATAAAAAGTAATAACCATTGATTTATTTTTTAAAATATAACTTTTAAATGGTGTGATAAAATGTTTAATAATTTATTAAAAGCTGACCAAGTGAAATAAGATCTTTTCCATTGAGTTCAGACAAAAAAAAAAAAAAAAAGAAAAAAGACATATGATATGAAATAAACATTGATTAATTTTTTTAAATATAACTTTTTAAATGGTGTGATAAAATGTTTAATAATTGATTAAAAACTGTAATTCAAGCAGAATCTTAGTTTTCTTGTGCCTAAAAATATTTTTTTTTTCCCGTAGGGGTTTTTTGGATAGATTATGATTCACTTCTTCATTTTTTCCGAGTTATATATTTGAATTGGAATCCAGAAATTTTTAAATACACATATTGTATCCATCAGTAAGTATTTTAAAGTTCATTTTATTTTTCAATTGGCATTATTTTTCCTAAAAATGGATATTTTTATTCTAAAGCTCATCTTGTTTGTTTCAATTATTTGTAACTTTATTAAAAGTTTGTAAGTATTTCTAATTATTTGTTATTATATGTTGCCATGCTTTGATTAAGTGTTGCCATAGATTAAATTGTAAATAGAACTGTATTTTTTAGCTAACATTCATTAAGTGCTATATTTTTTGAAATCTAGTAAAAATAAATTTCTTTCATTTTTGTTGTTGTGTAAGCTTACACCATAATATTAAATTTCAGTTAATAATTGAATTTTTTTCCTATTTATCCTATTATATTTGTCAAGTTTTTGAAACAACATTATTTTTTGAATTTGTTATTTAAGGAACTATTGAGAATTGATTCTTAAGAAATTATCTTGTTTAGATCTTGGAAAGCTGGTGTTGGCCCCACAAAAGATTTGTTTAACATTGGAGAAAATCCTCAGTTTTGCTTAGATTTGAAATCAACTAATTGTGCTGTGTGGATTTTATTAACTCGTCATATTACAGACAGAGTAGGTCCACTTTTTATCTTTATTTTATTCCCCTTTTTTTTATATCTGTGTAGTATTATAATGTCTTTTCTCCCTTAAAAAATGCAAAAATTTCAGAATTCAATAATTATGTCTATTGTTTTGTAAAACATTTTATGAGTCTATCAATTTCTATTTGAATTAACCTTGAAAAAATAAACAGATATAAGTTGAAAATACAAAAATATGAAAAGTACAACATGATTTTGCAATGTTCAAATTTGCTAACACAATGTAAATATTGAATTAATTGCATATAAAATGTAGTTATTATGTTCTGTAATCTGAACATATATCTCGCAATCCATGTATTCATATCCAAAATTATCTGAATCTTTTTTTCCCAAAAATATCTGAAAATTTCCTCATGATTCAAAATTAGTCACATAGTAATATTAAAATGTGTAAAGGTGGTATGTTGTAGTCATTAATTCATTACTCGCTGGAATATTTAATGACTTTCTTTTCTAACAGCAAATTCTACCAAGCTAGTAGTAGGCATAGTTTTTTTTATGAAGCAAAATTAGTTCATTTGAATACCTCTCAAATTCCTTCTTCTATTTGATATTTTTAATTTTTATGATCTAAGTACAATTTGTGTCATTTAGGATTTATATAGCTGTTTAAATCACTATAAAATTATGTTAGAATACATACCATAAATATGAAATGGAACTAAAAAATTTAGTTCTGCTGAATTGAATATTTATTGTAATTAGAAATACTCTTGATGTTGAAATATAATACATATATCAATATTAAATTTAGAAACCAACTAAAATCCTGTGAAAATTCATTTTACTTGAAACATGTTTAATATCATTGTTATGTTTTCGTAATTCATTTAAGACTTATAATCAAAATTGTTAGATTCATATCCAGAACAGTTAAATAATCTTCTGTATATTTTAAAAATTTATCAGCTAATTTATAATTAAAATTTTGCTTATTGCAGCTATTTGGGTATTTAAATCATTACATATGAGTCACAGTCTCTGAGATTATGAATTAAAATGAGATATTCTGTGTGATGGGAACACTTATGTAAATTACCCATGTCAGGGAGAAAGCAAATACAAAACACTTTGTTCCAAGTTGTGTGGAGAACATATTCTTCCCATATTCAATCAGATATTTGCTTCGAACTTTAATGAGAGCAAGATTCTGTCAAAACATAATTGTCAAATATAAACAGAATGAAAACTTAATCCTGGCTGAAGTGCATTATTTAGTTCTAGTACTATTTTGATTTAGTGATGTTGAATGAGATTTCATCTTCTGTATTGTGCTCTAATGAAGATAAGATTTCTGGCCTAAGTTTATATATCCAGTTAAATATCCTTGTTGATTCTTTAAGGTATACAATTAGTCATGAATTAAGGTTATGTTTTTCATTCTTTATCAAGCCTTTATTTTAAACAAAACCAAAATGATATCTTAACTATTATATGATTTAAAAGCTTTAGTTGAAACAAATCCTGGATATCCATAAAGGATGAGATTTTACAAAGAAAGATTTTAAATATTTTTCCAAAATTCAGGAGTAGAAATCCTGCTATTATGAGCCTTTTGTGCCTTAAAAGTATGTAATTAGATCAGTTATTCTGCTATAAAAAGTATATCTCTTATTACATATACAGTCCGAAGCAAAAGTATGGAAGAGACCTACAAGATTTTGTGGTTCATTTTTTTCATCTTTTATTCAGGGTTTTCTGTTTTAATTTATTTATAGATGTTTTTCCCATTTTGTATTTTTTCCCATTAAAAAGAAAATAAGTAATTTTTATATCTGATTGTGTATATATATATTTATATGTTTTTCTTCTCATAGGATGATTTTGCAAATAATAGAGAATTCATAGCTGTTGTTGTTTATAAAAATGAAGGTCATAAAGTTTACATACCTGGTAAGTTAGCTTCAGATTTTAATAATCTATACAATCAGATTTATTTGTGCAGTTATCATTTTTAAGAAGATTTTCAGTAAGGTTTGTAAAATGAAAGATTTTAAATTGAAATGATTAAAAAAGGTCAAAATTCAGTTTTCCTTCATTTCCATATATTATCTTAGACATTGATTCTGAAACTTAAATGCTTTTATTTCCTTTTATCAATCCTTTTCTTTTTTCTATCAAATAACTTATTAATTGATATGGAAAAGCTCAGTGTTGAATGGAAAAAAAAACTTTTGTGCACAAATGATTTTTTAAATAACCTTTGAATTTTGAATATAACTTTTTTGGTATTTTTTATATAACTTTTTGGTATTTTTTATATAACTATTTTTTATATAACTTTTTAGTTCAATTTTCACCATTTCTTCTGCTAAATTCTTTTAAGTTTATTATTTTTTTAAAAAAAATTTGAATATTTCAATGAATTATTTTTACATTTGTTTGACTTGTACAAATTACATCTTTTTTGTTGTTATTACATCAGTCCTTCTTGATGATTGAGATTTGAAGGGGGAGGGTAATGAATTTCATAATTTCTAATTCATGGGATAATATGAAATTTTTAGGAGTAGATTAAAATATATTGCATCATGTATAAAAATATCCTTTCTTACCATGAATAAAAATGTAAATAATTAGGTGAAGAAAATAAGGTCCACTTTGTACCTCAACAAATTAAATCATGGCTTTTAAAACAAAGGAGGAGGGGTCATAGAAGTGCTGATTATGGTTCTAACAGATTCTTCTTTAGTTGTGATCAAAATTCAATGCTAAAATTAGTTGGGGGAAAAAGTATTTTTAATTTAACATTTTACAAATAACATCTTTCTCTTTTCTGATAAATATTTCATATTTAAATTTATTTTAAGTTTAAAAACATTTTTTTTTTTTTTTTTTTTTTTTTACTGAATAATATTTTACTTGAAATGAGATGCTCGTATAGAAGTTTTAAAATTCTGATTAACATTATCAATTTTTATTTATCAAAAATGCCAAAAGATTTTCTGAAATCTATATTTTGCTTGATTTAGATGATCCTGAGCCTTATATTGATGGAGTGAGGATTAATAGTCCTCATTATTTGTGCAAAATGGTTATTCCTCAAGGTGGAACAACTAAATACACGTTAGTTGTATCGCAGTACGAAAAAACGAACACAATTTATTTCACATTACGAGTTTATGCCACTTGCCCGTTCACTCTCTCAAGCATTCCAAATGTGTATAAACACAAGCAGGAGGTAAGCGGATATATATTGCTTAGATATATTATAATGAATTTTCTGCTTAATTTTTATACCAATCTTGATCTTACCGACTGTAAACACATAGCCAGCATTCCAAATTTGTGAAATATAAACTTGTTACACCGTAGAATATTGATATCCTGATAGTGTTCAAACTATGAAATATTTTATCTTTTTTTTAAAAAATATGTTTGCATTTTTTTTTTTTTTAATCAGAAATTCTTATCTTAAAAGAGTTTTAGCAGTGGTATTCGGTATAAAATAATGTCCTGAGCAAATATCAAAACAGTGCCAACCGCTTCTTTTTTGCAACTGCATTCACCATATTCTTACCTCCTGAAATTTTATGCAAATGAACACTAATGAATTGAACTCATAAACCAGTCTGAATGATAATATATAAAACATTTTGGAATTACTTTAGCATTATGTTAAATTTATTATATTTATTTCATAATGTCAGTCAATTTTTATTTAGTAATTAAGTGTATTTACTTTTTGTTACACTGAAAGCATTAATTTCTGAAAATAACTGAAAAAATATATTAGAAAATAGGAAAAAGTATTAATAAATGTGTTACTGTTTTGATAAGATTCTGATGCTTTATTTAAATATGCTGAATATTCTGCAGATAATAATTTTCCTGCATTTAGTTATTAAAAAGCATTAAACAGAATGACTTTCTTAAAAATATTGAGTTTTAACTATCATTTCATTCAAAAGTGATTTAATTTACAATAATTTCTACTCTAATGACAAATACATATTTAAATGATAACTCATAATTGAGTAACTAATCATAAATAAGTTAATTATTGCAGTTAGTTATTAATTATTGCCTTGAAGAAGTTAATTGCCTTGCAGAAGTTAATTGCCTTGCAGAAGTTAATTGTCTTGCAGAAGTTAATTGCCTTGCAGAAGTTAATTATTGCCTTGCAATATATATAACTAGCCGCCTTTGGCGACCAGCCGGTTCGCCAATCTTAATGTTTGTTTAAATTTTAATAATTAAATATTTTACGCAATTCCCTATTAAATAGATTCTTCATCAAAATATTTTAAAACTTCAAAACTTTTGATAGTCATATAATTCACTCATAATATTATTAAGGCCTTCAGTCATAACGTAATATGTATCTCTCTAATTTTCTGTTAGCTCTCGTAGAATTTATGCTTTAAATTAAAGTGGAAAGAATCTGCAATTAATATAATAATATTTTTTACTGATTATAATATGATTACTGATAACAAAGTCACTGAGCTTTTAAACTTTATGGGCACTAAACAATATCTTTTTTAATTTATGTTATATCTCAAGAATTTGTCAGCAAAATTTTCTACAGATTCATCATGAACAGATCGATTAATGAACAATGTTTAATTTTAAGTGCATCAAACACTAAAAAAATAAAATGAACCTTTTAAAATAATCGGTCAAAAACAGGTTTTAAAAAACTACTTAAAAAACAATGTACTTAAAACTATAAGCATATACAAAAAATATATAATTAACGTAAATACAATTTAATTACAAAAGCACGCAACTAACCTAAAAATAATTTAAATCAAGAATCATCCATTGATAATATTGTCAGCAATCAGAACGCAATGTGCATGCGTGAATTTCAACATCAGTTACGGTAACGCAAATAAGTGAATTTTTCTACGCCAGTTGGGGTAACGCTATGCAGATTAGACATTTTTAATTTCCTTTATTCTGTGTTATTTTAATTCAAAAGTACTTCAGAATGAATCTGAAAGATCGATTAATTAACAATGTTTAATTTTAAATGCATAAAACATAAGGAAAATAAACAGAATCGTTTGAAATAATCGGCCGAAAAATGTTAACCCTAGCCTCATTACTGTTGGGGGAAAAAAAACTGAAGCCTTACTCATTTGGAAGAAATGGAAGATTTTTTTGGCGGGAAAGTTAGAATTTAATTAATAATTAAAATTCTAATTAAAAATTCTAAAAAAGGGACCCCAGGTGCACATTCCCGACCTCTAAGGTATACATGTACCAAATTTTGTAGCTGTAGGTCAAATGACCTGGCCTGTAGAGTGCCAACACACACACATTGAGCTTTATTTATAAGTATAGATTAATATTTAATGACATGCACAATCAATATATCTAGATTTTAATGAAAATTCATAGTAACTTCATAAAGTAAGAAAAAAAATCTTCTTACAGGATCTAGTCATAAGCGATCTAGTTCTTGTGGTGAAATAATGTTGTAATCCGAGCCTAATAAATTTGTGATCTACATGGAAATGTTTCATTTCATTGGTTTGCATCTTGGATTCTTCATATTATAGATAACACCAGTTTTGTTTTTATTTCACTTCATGAGTTGATGAATATCTCTCAAGACCTGCACTGGTCATCACATCATTTTTTATTTTGCTCTACATGCACATTCAATGTGCTCTTTATTTTTTCCCAAAGCTTAGCAAATGGCATCTCCAAATTTACAAGAATGGTCTTGATAAACGCTACATCTGTAACAAATGGCATCTGTAGACTATAAATTCTTACTTTTAGACTGATTACCACTTGATTTTCTCAAAGAGTTTTTTATTTTTATGTCGTCGAATTAAATCTATTGTATTTCTGGGGTTAATTTTTGAAATGTTTAGCCTGAACCACAGCAGATTTGGGCTACAACAGTTAATGAAAATGCTTTGTTGAAAGCAAGTGTTGATTCTGCGAGTAGTCATTACCCCATCTTTTCACATTACCAATCTTTGTTTGTAGGACCAATATTATATTCTTCAGTCAGTCAATGCTATTCAGTTTGTCAGACTGCTGTGCAGCATTCATTTATGAAATTTAAAACTTCAAAGCATTTCAGATCTTTTGCATTAAAGTGGCAAAGCAGATCATTCTTTTAATATTTGTATTGAATCGTTGCCTATTTTAATTGAACACGAGACCAATGATTAACTCAAAACAACCTATTTCTCACTCAGCTACTGTTTGCTTTTCAACATCAGCAATTTAACTTCAAGAAAATGTTTTTGCCTGGCATGATTGTACTATGAAATAGAATTTGAGACATCTAATTGGGTTATCTTATCGACTGATCCAACCAATGGTAGACCTTTGACCTCGATGCGAATTTGCTGAAAATGCTAATGATCATGAGTTAACAACTAGGTGTCGGACACTTGCACCGATTTTTTTTGTAGATGATGTCAGAAAAGGTGTTTTCTTCACCTCCAGCAAAGAACAGAGGGAAATCAGATAATTCCAGAACGGAAAGTGTGTAATCTTGCGCGAAATTTCAAGCTTGCCATTGAAATCGTCCATATTCTTACCCAGGATATGTGAATACTAATAAAAATGGACTTTCTTTATTTTTGAGCTATTTTAATAAGTAATTAGTTGCTTTTTCTGTTTCTTGGATGTGCTTCTGTAGTCTAAATAAAACTGCATGTTTGATAAAAGTATAACTTCAAAAAGTTTTTTGCAACTGTATTTCATGAACGTAAGTAGATGCATAATTATAATTTTCCTTGAGATTTATATTTTTTTTCTTGGATCTTTAATGACTGCTAATCACAAAAATTATTATCAATGTTAGTTTTATTTTTCAATTGTTTTAGGCTTTGAGTAGGTGGATGTTTACAAGAATTAACATTTTGTACAAATTGGCTATTTCAATAAAAAAAAAATTATAATTGAATTTAATAAAAGCACATCTGATACCATATGATTTGATGTATAAGATGCATGTGAAAGCTTTTCAGACTATGCATTAATGATAAATTTAATACGCACTCAAGTTTCTTAATTGTATCCTTTATTTCTGCCATTTCATCTTATTGTTTAACATGGTGCTCTTTTCTCTCCCTCTCTTAGATAAAGAATGGCGAATGGACCAATGAATTAAGTGGAGGTTGTGCCAACCATCCTCTGACACATCAAAACAATCCTATTTATCAAGTGGCATTACAATCTTCTTCAGATGATAATCAAATGTTAATTGATCTGAAAGGTCCAAAGTAAGCTAAAAAAAATAGTTTTTCGAAACAAATAACTAATGGATCTTTTAAACAATAGCTATATCCATAATTTTGTTTTTCTGCTTTAACTTTAATTCTTTATTTAATCTTGCAGGCAATTTTTTGTTGGCTTTGAAGTAATTACTGTGACAGTAAATAATTCTAGCAGTCCTGGTTACTTTTCTAAAAAATCGTCAGGCTCTTTCAGGTGAGCATTTAATTCTATCTTTAATTGTCTGAAATCGTTACAAAGAATACAATTTTTGCAATGCAATGATTTATTCTTCATGCTAATTTGTATAATTACACTAATTCTATAAAGCGAGACAAATATTGTACCCTGAACAAATTAAATACTGTTTTATTTTACCCTTACTATGAAGTGTGAAGTTAACATACATTTTTCTTCATACAAAATTTGGAATAAATTGAATCTGTATTGTGGTTCCACTATCTTCAAATGTGCCTATTTTTCAGTTATATATATTTAGTTTTAATTCTCTTGTTTATTTAGACCTGGTCACTCTATTTTGGAAATATTGAATGTTCCTGCCGGCATTTA
Source organism: Argiope aurantia (assembly GCA_026543865.1). Classification (NCBI taxonomy): domain Eukaryota; kingdom Metazoa; phylum Arthropoda; class Arachnida; order Araneae; family Araneidae; genus Argiope; species Argiope aurantia. The sequence goes on from JAPMOR010104843.1 coordinate 1,421,475, forward strand.
TAACATAATGCCCAGCACCTTTAATCCTGGCCAGAAAGGCCCATTCTTCCTCACAATCCAGGCAACGTGTCCCATCAAAGTCTCTCGCATAAAATAGTTTTTGCTGTTTATGAATATTTATTTTTATTATAAGCACTCATATTGTCTGTTTGTAAATAAAATTTATTCTATTTCTCATATATTAAAGAAATTATTTGCTGTTACTGTTGTGAATTTTTTTATATTTGTTCATAAATTTATTTTATAATTTTTAATATCGATTGATCTGTTTCATATTTATATAAGCAGAATTTTGTAATTGATTTTTCTGAAATTTGTGTGTTCTCAATGATAACTCTATTTTCATATTTTTAGAACAATTATCAATTTTTTTCACATAATTTTCTTTATCTTTGATCCAATAAGAAATGCAAAATCTGATCATGAGTGTGTGAAAAATGGATTAGAAGATAACTTAATAAATTTTAAATTACATTAAAGACTTTTTTAAATTAATAATAAAAAGATTATTTTATGCAACACTTTCGTTTTTGTACAAAAATGAAGATTTTTTTTAATGCAAGATCTGGTGTTCTAAGTAAAAGTCATAAAAGTGATAGGCACAGGGTGTGTAGCATGACAAAAAATGCTTAAATTTGAAAACCTCTTTTAAGTACTTTAAAATGTGCTTAATTTTCTCGTAAAGAGCGAAAACAGTTTTTCCGTTTTATTTTGTTTTAACCATAAGTTGAATATGATAATTCGAAATCTTGGTCCTAAAGGATTGTCTACTGGAGGTATGGAAAAAAGAAAGCAATTTAAAAAGAAAGAATTTGAAGAAGGAATCCAGGGATTCCAGTACATATTCAGATAATGCTTGGTGATTCTTTTTTTCTCCCTTTTGCTCCCTTTTACTTCAACAATGTCATTGTCATATATTAAAATACTGGTATAGTTATCCTGAAAAAGCAGTATGAAATATGTACTGTGTCACAGTTATTGTGAATCAAAAAATCTTCAACTGCAATTTTTAAGGTTTTAGATGTTGAAGAATTTATTTAAATTATGCCTAGTAAATATGTATTTAAATTTTTATGTGTTGTTAAAGAAGAATGTACTGAATGATCCGATCAATAGAAAAATAAGAAAACAGCAGGATGAGTTTGCTATCTCAAAAAGATATATTGAACATGCGAAAAGCTTCTCTAAGAACATTAACATATTCTATCATCATTCTCATTAATATATCGATATAGGCGTTCAACTGTAATTTGTTGAATTGCGGTATGTAATTGCATTGGCCAATACGTGAAATCCAATATGAAATTTCAACTTGAAACTTTAAATTTTCAATGATTGTTATATCTTATAGCTGTATTTTTTCATGTAATCACTAAATGATTTGTCTCGTGATAACAAAAATGTTTTGTTTCTTATTTCACACAAGTCCTTAGCTTTGTGTGACTTAAGGCCTTATCACACGGTCAGATACCATCTAACCTTCGTGAACAAACGGCCAGGAAAGTGACGTCACTTCAGTATTTGCTGTCTGGTAAACCCCAAAAAACCAGGTGTAATTTAGGGTGTCTTTATCACTCTTCATTCACTGCTCCTACTTAGTGAATATCTGCAGTTTTCTCATTTCATTACTCGTGGGATTCCAGTTACGACGTCACTTGAATTGCTTCGGTGAAATGGATTTTGCTGAGACAATGAAAATGGATTTTGCTTTTTCCGTACCAATCATAAAACTGTCAATCAAATAGTCTCGTTTACAAAGCGGTTATGTTACTGATAAGGATCAGTTCTAGAAGAGGCTACATTTTAAATGTTATCTAAAAGTGTCAGATTTGTCAAAAGTTAACATGATGTTTAATGCAATTTTGAGTACTTAATGACATATTTTTAATACAATTTCATGTATTTTAATACAATCTGAATATTTTCCATTTTGCCTTTTCTGAAAGTTCAATTTCTTTTCAATGAATTTATTCAAAAATATATGATAAAAAATCAATGACGAATGATATTTCTTCTCATATAAATACTATATCCACTTTGAAACAATAATTTCTTCTAGATTTAAGATGGTAAATTCATTACTTTACATAAATATAACGATTTGCATTAAATGAAAGGTGTTAATTATCAAACAAAAATATTGTTAATATCGCCATGTGAGATGATAGTGCGCCAATTGTGACAACCATTCCTTCTGTATAGATTTTTATTTTTGTTCTGTATTATGGTTGTTCGTCTCGTTGCGTGGTTGGCGTTCTATGGTGAGCCTTCAGTCATGAATAGTATTGAACAGTTAATTAAATATTGTTGATTACAAATTAGTTTCATCATTTAAGATACGAACCAGCACTCGTCAAAACTTTATAGAAAAAGTAATGCATACAGTCCATTTAGTAATCTACATTTAATATTCTACATTTTGGCCCGTCGAGCTGGAGTTTTTTAAATGATTTCGTTTTCGTTTACATGGATTAGTTTCATGGAGTATTCGTTTGTGTATGAATAATTTTCATTCATGGATATGGAAAAACTAAATATTAAAAAAGGGAGAATCAAAGTTCAGTTAACTCGTTTCGAAAATATGTTATCTTTGGATAAATTAGATGAAGAATTCAATCATGAAATCGAATTAAAAACAAAATTAAATAGAAGATTTAAAATCATCCGTTAGCAAACTTCGTGTAAAATACTGCGACACTGTGAAGAATGAATCGGAAATGGATAAAGTCGAAGATGAACTGTCGGGTATCTACTCCAGAATTGAATAATTAGAGGTAAGAATTAAACACCTCATTAAAAACTGTAAAATAAATAGTGATATGAATAATACTAAAGATAATAAACAAGCTTCTATATCAAATTGTATAAATTATCGTATACCTAAAGTGCCTGTTCCTACATTTTCAGGCAATTATTTAGAATTTGCAACATTTAAGTCAATTTAATATTGTTATTGGATGCTACAATAATTTGTCAGATACTGAAAAATTACATTATCTTCGTGCTTCGCTTAAAAATGAAGCAATACTTTTGGAAACAGAAGATGATACATTTATGTCTTTATTCCAGCATTGGAAAAAAGATATAAAAACAATCTAATTATTGTTGATAACCATATTCAATCAATTCTAGAAAGCGAGAAACTGTTACATGGATCGCCTAAAGATTTAAGAAAAATTGTTGATAACATCAATAGAAATTTAAGAGCTTTGAAAAATTTAAAGTTTGAAAGAAACAATTTGTCTGATATTATTTTAAATACTGTTTTGAGAAAATTGGATTGTGAAAGTCAAAAACAGTTTCAGCTTTCTTCGAAGTACCTGAATTGGATAATTTATTAACTTTTATGGAAAAAAAGTCAGGTCTGGGAAAACATTCAGGTCATCATTTAAGTAATTCGTCGAAGTACTTATGCAGTCAATGTGGGAAAAAACGTAATAGTCTGTTACATATTTCTAAAGAATTAAATAGTTCTGGTGCCTTCTGTAAGTAGAATGTTTCGTCAAATGACTCACTGCCGGCGCCTATCTCGAATATCAATAAATCTCTCGATTCAAGTGTTTCTGCCACATGGCCCAGTAGCCTTGAAAGTGTGAACAGCGCAGAAGGAAAAGAATTATTACTTTCCAACACCAACTGTTTTTTAACAAGAGGCAAAACCGTCTTGTTAGATACAGCAAATGTTTATATCGAATCTAAAAGTGGAGAAAGATTGTGTTTGAGAGCAATGTTAGACGTCGGATCAGTTTCTAATTATGTAAGCACTCGTGCAAATTTATTAGATTTAAAGAAAGAAAAAACAAACATTGCTGTTTCTGGCGTTAATGGGTTAGAGATGTCCGTAAAGTCGAAAATAAAGGCTAATGTTTCAAACAATAATTTTAGTTTTTCAAGGTCTTTAGAATTTCTTGTTGTTCCAAGAATAACAGATCTTACCCCGTCGAAATATATAAACGTTTGTCATATTAATTGGCCAAAGAATGTTAATTTAGCTGATCCAACATTTAATAGCCCTGGGAAAATGGACGTTTTATTTAGAGCGGAGGTCTTTTTCGAAATTTTGAAACCTAATAGAATACAGCTTTTGGAACAAATTTAATATTGCAGGATTCTGAATTTGAAATGGGGTTAGTGGAGCAGTTGAAAATCCAGTTACTGAATCGAATGTATTGTGGCCTATCAAGAGAAACTGAAAATCTAAGTGAAATATTGGAAAAATTTTGGAAAATTGAAGCTGTCGAAGAAAAAAAATCTATTCAAGGGAACGAAGGAAGAATATGTGAGGAGCATTGAGTCAAAACTCATACTAGAACGTATAGCGGTCGTTATGTGGTTAAAATGCCAATGATTGAAAAAAGTAATTCTCAATTAGGCAAATCGAAAAACATCGCTCTTCGGAGATTAAATAAGTTATATAAGCGGTTAAAAAAGGAACCAATTATGTGGGAACTATATAAAAATTTCATAGATGAATATCAAAGCTTGGGGCATATATCGGAAGTAGTCGACTGTGAAGAGCCTGATATTACATACTGCATTCCTCATCAAGGTGTATCCTGCGCACAGAATAGCTCAACTCTTCGTGTTGTCTTTAATACCTCACAAGCCACTACAACTGGATATTCTTTGAACTCTCTACTATTGAACGGTGGAATTGTTCAAGAACTTTTTTCAATTTTGTGTCGTTTTCGAACACATTGCTTTGCATTTATAGCGGATGTTAAAAAAATGTATAGGCAAATTTTAGTTAACGAATCACAGCAAGATCTTTTGAGAATTTTATGGAAGAATAGTGAGGGTGATCCTATCAAAATTTACAAACTGTAAACTGTGACATATGGCACAAGTTGCGCGCCATTTTTAGCAACAAGAACTTTGAAACAATTGGTCATTGATGAAGGTGAAAAATTCTCGGTTGCAGCACCTGTTGTCATGTCAGACTTCTACATGGATGATTGTTTGTCTGGATCAGACACACTGGATACTACGAAAGAATTACAAATCCAGCTTACTCAAATGCTCGCTTGTTGTGGGATGGACCTGCACAAATGGTGCTCTAATAGCCCTCAACTTTTGAGTCATAACTGTGTGAATAGTAACTACTTGTTCGATTCCTCAAACGAAGTAAAAGCTCTGGGACTTTTGTGGAAACCTCAACTTGATTGCTTTGCCTTTAGAATGACTGTAGATAATTCTGCTAAATATACAAAGAGAACTGTTTTATCAGTTATTGCAAAAATTTATGATCCCCTTGGCTTGCTTGAACCTGTAATTACAAAAGCAAAGATTTTCATGCAAACTTTTTGGCTTTTAAAATAGATTAGAATGATTCACTCCCAACAAAAGAATCTCAAGAATGGACCTAGTTTCAGGACTCACTTCGCAAGGTTAATGATTTGGACATCAACAGATTTGTTCTTATGGAAAATTTAAAAGTTGTAGAACTTCACGGATTTTCAGACGCAAGTGGAAAAGCAGATGGAGCCGTCATATATATATAAGATGTATCTCATCGAATGGAAAAATTGCTACTAATCTTCTTTTTAGTAAATCCAGAGTTTTCCCTTTAAAGACAATCACAATTCTCAAACCTGACCTGAATGCTGTTGTGCTATTGTCTAAACTTGTAACAAAAGTTGTCAAGTCCTTAAAACTAGTTATGTTAGCTATTCATTTGTGGTCAGACTCGAACATCATATTATCCTGGATACAACAATCGCCATATCTACTTAAGGTGATCGTTGCCAATAGAGCGAGTAAAATCTAGCCCGTCAGAAACTAGTAATGAGATTTTAATTCTTTCAAGAAAATGTGATATTTTCCATTTGTTTCAGCAAGCACTTGCCTTTTTTTTCCCAGAATTTTGTGCCAAATAAGTTATTAATTTTTTGATACTTTAACATTTGGTTTCTACTATACTTGAATAATATCTGTCACTTTATTATATTAATTTCCAGTGATGTTTTTAATTATATCTTTATGGCAATCGTTACTTCCTGAAATCGTAAACCTATGAGCACAACCATCTAACTAAATACTGTTAAGTCAGCATAATTTCCTTTGTTTAATTGTGAAATTTTGCAACTCGGGATCTTGTGTATTTAAACAAGGAATCTCTTTCTATATTTAAAATTTGATGAAAGATGATCCAAATTGAAATGTTTTAAGAAAGTAAAAGAATTTTCACAATTTCTTTTTCTTTTTTTTGAAATCTTAAATATTATTCTAATAGGTTACATTAACTTGCAGTTAAGTTAATGAATTTTTTAAATAAAAACCTCTTTTTTAAAACTTTATATTTATATCATAATTTGTAGAAATTTGAATTAACTCGGATAAGTTATTATCTACACTTGTTTTTAAAATTCCAAAATTTTCAAACCCCAATTAATCTATTTTCTTTGTTTTTTACACACTTCTCAGAATGTCTTAAAATATGCAAAATTAAAAAAGGACTTCTGTATACAAAAATCTATTTTATTCAAATTTGACTCAAAATGTAACATATTATATGAATTTTTTAAAAATTTTCACGGAGAAGTCACAGCTTCAACAAGCATTAAAATAAAGTGCCAATAAAGGCACTTTAAAATGCAACATTGATGCTGATTATTAATTCAAAATTCTTCTACAAGAATTACAAGGAAGTGTCAATAGAGGTGCATTAAAATGCAACAATAATGCTGATTCTTAATACAAAATTCTTCTATATGTGTCTTTTTATTTCTCTAATACATATACATATTGTAATAAGATGTCTTAGAACCACATAAAACCACTAGGAAAGAACTACACTGATATTAGCCATATATGTATGTCATTTTCTATAAATTATAAAAAAGAGCATCAGATTAAAAATATATTTGGTTTTCAAAGATGTGAATAAGGAATTATTTAGTCATTTCTATATAGATGAATTATAAAATAACATCTTTCAAAAAATAATTAGAGAATACATTACAAATAATATTAAAATTTGTTGTGTAAATAGAAAAAAAAAACACTAATAAAAACTGGGGATTATTTTTAGCAGATAACAAAGGTCATGATTTGATCTCTTTAAAAAATGTTAATTTTATACACATTGTTGAAGATTAAAGCTGAAGCAAATTGATATTGTAAAAGAGATTAGCTGTATTGAGTGACTAAGCACATTATTATATCACACAATTTATAAGTAACAAAAGTAATTTCTTTAAATTACCAATTATTAATCATAATAAAAACTGCAATAATTCTTTTTATATAAAATAAATAACATAAAAAAATGAATTTACTAAAAAAAACTTGTATATCCATGTGAAAACATTGTGCAGTCATGGAAATGAGTCATACAGGAAAATTTCAAAAATACAAAAGGCAATCCTGTATAATCATCACCAGACAGATGAAAAAGATTTCTTTGTTTGTTGCTTTTTCCCCCCCAAAAGGAAAAGGCTGTTCCTTATTTTTTCCATGTCTCAGCAAGTCTTTAATCTGTGAAATAAGAATTAATATTATAAATAACTAATGAAAAGAATTGCTAATTTAACAATAATACTTACACGACATACTTAAAAATTGATAGTATAAACACAAATATTTGATATAAGTCAAAAATACCATTTTTTGTATCTAAATTTAGAATAAATATTTAGTATTCATTTATACAGTACATCTATTATTAAAAAAAAAAGACACAAGATATTCGATTCTCAATCACTAGAAATGTGCAGTCTAAAAAATTTGTAAGCGGTGACTTTACTGGAAAGTAACAATCGATATAATCTGTCCAATGGAAGCTCTCGAACGAAGCAGAAAAGGAGAAATCTGTGAATATCTTGAAAAGTGAACGGACCGGTTATTCTTGGAACTATCGTATCATTGAATTTCTTATCACTGAAATTTATCGGAGCGGTGACTTCACTGGAAAGTGCGAAGTCACCGCTCCACTTCCGATATTCGCATTTGATGCAATATTGCATACAAATCATTTTTAATTGCTGTGACTTGACTTTGCATATACTCCGTTTAATGCTGGCGCCATCTATTGGTAGAATATAGAACTAAATTAAACTATTTAAAGAAATGACATATATATTTAATTAAAATTTTTCAGAAAATGGTTTACTTCAATAAAGAAATTAAATAAATAGTTTTGAAAAAAAATCAAATTTAAGAAGTAAGCAGAAATACATAGATTAATTCAATCACACGTTACTTAAATTAGTAAATTAAGTATTAATTACAATTAATAAATTTTGTATTTAATATTAAGTAATAATTTTTAATTAATAATATGATTGAAATAACAGATATTTGGAACAAATATTTAAAAATAACAATATAAAAATTATTTGTTATTTAAAAAATCGTGGATTATGCATGTCTACTTTCCATCCTGATCCAGAACCTGTAATTGAAATATCACCAGTTAGATCGTATCAAGGATTTGAATCACACCCCTCTTTGAAAAGTATTGATCACTGGTATTTATGACTTTTTGATATTCCTTACGTAATAACAGCTCGTAAAATATTCGTCATCCCTATCTAGGTGTAAGAATTACGTAACCAATATCAAAAAGTCACAAATACAAGTGATCAATACTTTTCAAAGAGGGGTGTGATTCAAATCCTTGATACGATCTTACTGGTTATATCTCGATTACAGGTTTGGATCCCGATAGAAAGTAACAATCGATATGATATCACTGAAATTTACCGGAGCGGTGACTTCACTGGAAAGTAACAATCGATATGATATCACTGAAATTTACCGGAGCGGTGACTTCACTGGAAAGTAACAATCGATACGATCTGTCCAATGGAACTCTTGAAAGAAATCTGTGAATGGATTGAAAAGTGAACGGACGAAGTTATCGTATCATTGAATTGCATATCACTGAAATTTATCGGAGCGGTGATTTCACCGGAAAGTGCGAAGTCACCGCTCCACTTTTCGGGAGTGACTTCCGATATTCGTATATGATGATGCACTATTCCATACAGATCATTTTTAATTGCTCGTGACATGATTGACTTTGATTACATATATTATGTTTACTGCTGGCGCCATCTATTGGTATGATATAGAAATAAAGTAAACATTTTAAAGAAATGACATATATTTTTAATTCACCTCTTCCAGAAAATGGTTCACTCAAATAAAGAAATTAAATATAGTTTTGAGAGAAAAACTTAAGAAGTAAGTTGAAACAGATAAATTAATTCAATAACACGTTATTTAAATTAGTAAATTAAGTATTAATTACAATTAATAAATCTTATATTTAATATTAATTAATAATTTTTAATTAATAATATTACTGAAATAACAGATATTTGGAACACATATTTAAAAATAACAATAGTAATATTATTTGTTATTCAAAAAATCGTGGATTATACATCTCTATCTAGGTGGTGTTGGCTGATCACTAGTATTTGTGATCCTTTGATATTGCATACGTAAAAGCAGTTCATGAAATATGTCTCTACTTCTCACTTATAATTCTTTCATTTTGGACCATTCTTCGATTCATCTTGGCAGCTGAATTGATGTGATGAATGAGGGTAACAAGTGAATCACTGGCAAAGCCTTGTAGTTTGAACCAGTAACAAAATTTTCAACTTCAACTTCGATTTCAAGGGTAACAATGTTTGTAAATAAACCGCGTGCGTATAAAATTTGTTTTGGATTTTTACCGCGTATTCACTGTAATAAGCGCCTTTCTATTCAGACGACATCGCCTGAGAAAAGAGAAGGTATATTGCAGTAATATTGAAATTATTCATAAAAGAGGTCATTGAATTGTGTTAAAGATTTCAATATAGCATATGATATAAATTCAGTCAAAATGATATAGCTTGTATATGATAAGTGAACACGTATATAAAGCTACGCTATTTAGAAATGTTATGTATCTCATTTTAAAAATATTATTTTATGATTCAAATGTTTAAATTATTTTTAGCGCATATCTTTATCATATTGTGCAACGAAAGTATATATTGAAATGTGAGAATCTATATATATTTATGATTTCGATTATCATCTAGAGTAAAATAAATAGTAGGAAGCTTAAAAATCAATTCTGGAAAAATTTTATTTCTGTAATATGGGTACCAGATTACTGGAATGTCAAATAAAAAATTTTTTAATCATTTTTGTTTGTAATCCCTGAAAACATGATTTTATAAAGTGATATATGGCTCAAACTTCAAAGAATTTTTGAATCTGTTTTTGGAAAAATTCTTCTTAACTATTAGACTTTCAATTATTCTTATTAGATTATTTATCGTTAAAGACTTTAATTGTTTTAGTTTTTAAATCAAATTTATAGGATTCAGGTTATAAATGGCAGTGTATAATTTTTATTGATAATTCTCTAGCTTGCTATCTAGTCATACTATCTAAAAAAATTAATTGGTCAGAAAAAGAGTTTTTATTTATATTCAGAGTAAGGTTCTATTAAAAAATATTGCAAACTATCAAAATATTACTTTTTTTATGCAAAAATAATAATGAATGTATGTAATAAAAATAATAATGAATTACATGCTTTCTGCTCTTCAACAAGAAATAAGAAGGAAAAAAAAAAAGGTACTTTCCGGGTTATCTATTAACTACTCTGTTTTTGTTTTATGTTTGTCATTAAAAAATAAAACAATGTTGACAGAGAGCAAAATTTAGAAACAGTTGATACATTCAACAAAATGTTGATGATTTTTCTCCCCTTACACCCACTTCTTTTATACATCTGTGTATAGTTTGCAAGTGACGGGTTTCCTTGAATATATTATTGCCATACAACTAATACTAATAATAATCTTTTTTTATATAATTTGTTTTATAAAATCAGACTAATAAAGAAAAAAAAAATGCTTTATTTTCAAATGTTTAATTTTTTTATGAAAATCTAATTATAGTTGTTGAAAGAAGAAAGATTAATGATTTATTTGTTTGCATTTTAAACCATATTTTCTAACTCTGTATTGCTTATATACATTTTTTCCTTATATGTAAACATAGAAACAATAACTTTGATTTTTTTTTCTTCTAATCATTGCACAAAGTCCATCTCTAACAATTTACAGATATTATATTATATTGATAGATTTTTGTTAACCTTAACAATTGTACTTTCTAATGTAATAGCAAATTTCCTATATGTATCACATTTGTCAATATTATATATATATATATGCAATTAAAAATTCATATTTTTAAAAACATCTTTATTAAAATTAACAAGAAAGAAATAGAAATGTGTTTAATATTGCAAGTATTTATCAAGAAATTTACAGAATAATAATCGTGATGCCTTTTCTTTAATGAAATTCTTTGCTTTTTAGATGAATCAAATTGGGAACATACCACTGATGATTTTCCAAGGTCATTATATGATAATCACATTCCAACTTCATTGTTACAAAAGACATTATTGACTGTTGGGTCTTCAGTCTTGGCTATAACAAATCCTTATAGACATGGTAATACATTTTTTTTAAAGGAGCTTTTTGTTATTAAATTGAAATTTTTAAAAATTACATCTGTTAATTCTAATTTATGCAATTACCTTATAAATCAAAATATATAATAGAAATTCTTTCTTTGGTTTAACATTTTATTTATTTAATTATAGGCATATTATTTTTGGGAGGAATTTGAACCTATAATATATATGTGTGTGTAACCATATCTAAAATTTAAAAAAAATTTTGGAAACGAAACTAAATAATTTCGGAATTGCAACTAAAAATTATTTCTTACCTCCAATTATTTCTTACCTTGAATGCGTTAGCTTGGAAGTTTAGAGCGTGGGTAAACACGGAAAAGCTTAAAAATTTTTTTTGCCTGCAGCTGGTATGTTCTTTCCTTTTTGTTTACATAACTGGTTTGAGTATTATTATATGGTTATTTTATTTATTTATTGTTATGGTATTTTTGCTTATTAGTGGATGTATTCTTCTAATTTATTGTTTCGTGTTTTTCTCTTCTGTTAAAATGGTATATCTCTTAGGCCTAATTTCAAGGGATTCTTGGATCACGAGGAATAGATAATTTGGATTGTTTGGTTTGTATTCCTTCACAGAAAAATCCCTTTTTTTTTTTTTAATCCCTGCCTGAGGGTGACCCTTGAGAAAGTCTTCAGGCCGGATTCTTTTTTATTTGGTTTAATTTTGATTTTTTCCTATTAACTTGGTTTTTATTACTATTGCCTATTATATATGTTTGGTTGAGACAGGATTTTTAAAAGGGCGTTGAAATGTTTAAATTTTATGTCATATAAATTTTTAACTGCTATATAGATTTTCTTCATTTTTACTTTGAAGCATACGATTTTGTCATAGTTAATTTCTTATTATTTAAATGCTCTTTATGCAATATTTCATGAGTAACAGCACGACACTACCCAAGATTTATTTAATAGACTGAATTTAAAATAGCCACAACATAGAGAAGTGAGGTAATTAAAGAGAGTTTTATTTTACATTCATTCTTATTGAAAATAGTTTATTCCGATTGAAAGTATTTCTTTAAATTGAAAATCACTTTGAAATTTTACTGTTATGTAATTACGAATTGATTCGAACTTGACTATTTATTCATAAAAATAAATCAAAATTGCAATTCGGTTGATAATAACTTCCTACATCTGCCTTACTGTAAACATATATTTAAGTTTTCATTCACAAAGTTTAATTCAATTTTATATCATTTTTCAAAAATTATTAATAATGTTATGGAAAAAATTTTAGCTCTCTGGCATTTTTAAAAATTGATTGAAGCATTTTGTAGTTAAAAAAGAATGTAAAATTATTTGGTAGTACTTTTTTTTTCATTTTAATATCTACTGATAATTAAGGAGAATGTTTGCTTTTGTCTGTATATGTGTGAGTGCTCTACCAAATATGTCTAATTACCAAACCTGGTATAAATATATATTTTGAAGAATGGAAATATGCACTTCAAAGTAGTTTTTTTTCCTTGCAATATGCAATTTTTTTATTATAATTTTATTTAATTAAGATTTGAGTGAAATTTTGGTATTTTCCCACAATAATTTTGTAAATATTATAGCACAAAAATGAATTTTAAACCACCTTAAAATTTAAAAAAATTATCTGTCCAATTTAACTGTCATAATTATTTTTATCTAGATTTAATCAACTTTTAAAGATGTTTTCAAGTGTATTTTATGATATTATTTATGTTATTGTAAATAAAATCCAAATAATTTTCATTATTGTTACTAAAATTTCATTGTACTTTTTTTTCTTTTTATTTCGATGATCAAAATACAGGGTGTTCCGAAATTATCTTTACAACTTCAAAAATTCATAACTTCGAAAATAAAGAAGATATTTATATTCTTTCTTTTGCATGTATTACTGCAACTAATAAAGTTTTTTTAGTACACTTCAACACGCACACCATTGGTGGCCCTAAGTACTTCCAGTCTGTAATCAATTTCAAGCCAGGTACACTGTAACATGTCGCCTGTGATTGTAGTAAAAGCTTGTGTAATGCAGCGTTTAAAGTCATCAATGTCATTAACCGGTGTCCGGTAAACAATGTCCTTTAAATAACCACACGAGGAGAAGTCGAGGGGGTGTTATGTCCGGAGACCTTGGTGGCCATGGAATTGGGCCACCCCGTACAATCCATCGGTTAGGAAAAGTTTCGTTGAGGTGTTCCCAAACTACTGTCAACCAGTGTGGTGGTGCACCATCCTGTTGGAAGTAAACAATCGGCTGTAATTCTTCCAACTGAGGAAGAGCAAAGTTTTGAAGTATATCCAGGTACACGTAGCCATTAACTGTGGTTTCTATGAAGAAGAAAGGACCAATGATTTTGTTGTGCATAAGCCCACACATTAACCTTTGGGCTGTCTCGTTAAAGCTCGACTACTGCATGTGGGGTTTCAGAACCCCAAATTCGTACGTTGTGGCGGTTTATTGTACCAGACACATTGAACATAGCCTCATCACTGAAACACAACTTTTTCAAGAAATCTTCATCATGCTGAATACGTTGTAACATGTCTACGGCAAATTCCACACGTTTTGTTCGATCTGTTGGTAACAGTTCCTGCAGAAACTGTACCTTATAGGCATACAGATGCAACTGTTTATGAAGAACGTGAATTGTGGTTGTAGGCATTTGGAGTTGCCTTGAAGCCTGATGAATTGAAGTTTTCGGATTGTGCTGGAATGTTTGCCGTATTCGCTCCACATTTTCTGGACTTGTGCTGGGTCGTCCGGCTCCACTTTTATGCAATACTGATCCGGTGCTCATGAAGCTTGTGTGCCATACACGGATGGAGGGTCTGGATGGTGGGTCTCTTTGGAATTTTGTCCTGAAGTTCCGTTGAACCTGTGTATCTGATTTCGTCTCTATGAACCATGACACACATTGAGCTTTCTGTTGTGGTGTCCACATCTTCACTTATAACTGTTCAGCCTATTGAAAAAAAACTTTATTAGTTGCAGTAATACATGCAAAAGACAGAATGTAAATATCTTGTTTTTGTTCGAAGTTATGAATTTTAGAAGTTGTAAAGATAATTTTGGAACACCCTGTATGACGATTCAGTTTTCCTCCCCCCACATTGAATTTTTTTTAAAGCTTGCTTTTAATTATATTATTAATTACTATTGGATTATTAAACTATACTGCTTAAATAGCTTAGGTTTAATTTCAGAAGCAGTAATATATTAATAAAAAAATTAAAACATTGATTTTTAAACACTTTTATATTACTGCTAATTTAGCTTGACATTTTGCTTTCATTTTGTAGTATGATGAATTTTATTGTTGAACTAGAGAAAATTGTATTCATTTGTCCTCTAATTTACTATACAAATCATGAAAATATTGTATAATATGTATAAAACTTCAATGTTGAGTGCTTTATCTTTCTGTTCTCTATTTTTTCAAACTAACATCAATTCTGCAAGCATGTTATTAGATAATTTAAAATTAAATCACTTCCTATTTAAAATTAAACTTCTAATTTTTTGTGAACTGGCAAAGATTAAAAAGACCTATTGCACTATATTGTATGAGGTTTGTAAAATAAAATGAGTTAAATGATTATCCAACTTTAGAATGCTTTGCTGAGATCATTAAGATTAAATTATTCTCAAAGTATTCAGTTGAGATTTTACATTGTTAGTATTTTCGTCACACTAACCCATCATCAAAGGTGGCTTATAAAAAAAAATTGCAGGAGATAACAGTGTAAAGAGATGAAAGTTAAAATATATTTTATATAATAATATTTTATTTAAAAGAATCTTTTTCATTAAAAATATTACACATATCTTCTGACATGCTGAGACTTTAGTAAATTACAATATTAAATGTATGCTTATTTTCTTGTATATAACATTTACACTATGCAGTTTTTAACAGCTTATTTGATTTGAAATAACTTTAACTTCTGCAATAAAAGTGTGATATGTCACAAGAACTTTATAAACTTTCCTGAAAAATATGAAGTTTGAGTAGCGTTTTAATCAAAGTTTTATGCCAGTTAAATAATTATTATTCCTTTAGTAAAAAAAGAAGGAAAAACCATGAATGTAATGTCATCTCAAGTCATGGATATATGAGAGAATAATATATTATTACCAATCACTATTCATATTTTAGTGAAAATCTGCCTTTGCACACTTTCATTTATATATATATATATATTTTTTTTTTCTGCATATACTTCTCTTGCCTTTTGAATAGAAATTTAGCTACATGAGAATGAAATTTATTTAATATTTAAAAGTTATTCTATTTAATTTGTATTATTTTTAAAGAATATATTGCTTTAAAATTAGCTGACACATGCTTACAGATACAGGGGTGTTGACAAAAATGTGAGGTAGATTGAAAGATCATGCCGCAACATTATACACACACACACAAAAAGAAATGATATGAACTTGACTCGTGTTTTGCAAAAACTAGTACAACATTGATAATCAATATAAAAAATAAATTTAAAAGATCTATATGCTAAGTATAAAAATAAATACATAAATAAAAAGGTAAAATATCAGATTCAGTATATCAAATGCTGCATAAAATAAAATATAGAAATAGTTTCCTCTGCTTTATTTGCCCACAACTAATTCTAGATTTAACTGCAGAACTCGCATCCCAGATTAAAAGAAAATAATATTGCATATTTTGAGATAGAGATATGTAAATCCACAATTGCTTGTCACTTCAGATGAGCAGAATGATAAACGTAATCCATTCAAGAATAATGTTATTTACCCTATCATCAGTTTTCCCTTGTTTTTTAAGCAAATTAATTTGTTTTGGTAATTTAATAAATGAATGAATAAAGTAAAATCTATTTTCTTAATGTGTTTATTCGTATGCAATAACTATAATTTACATCCTTCCTCTGGTTTCTGTTTTGAACACAAGTCTTGATATTCCCTCTTGAAATTAATGCAATATATATTTTTCATAACAGTTTGGCATTTTGGGTCTTTGAATTCCTGTTTTTTACAGGTCAAATAATTTCTTCATAGTTTATGCTGAATTATTAAGGCTTTCAAAGAAAGCAATCCATGCACACACACACACAACAATAAAAGAACAACAAAAAAATATGCTCATAATGTCACTTCCAAGATAAAGATTAAATATGAAAATCAAAAAAAGTACTTCTGGAATTTCTTGTTCAGTTTTTATATAATATTGCTGATAAATGCTTTTGTTCCCTTATTTTTTTATTTATTTTATTCTTTCTCTTCAAGTTATTAAATTTTAGTCCACCTGCTTTAATCTCTTATGAAATAATGAATTATATATAATGCATACACTAGTAACATTCTTTATACAAAAGAAATTCTATAAAAAGGACATTTTTACACAAAAATGATATGCAAATCTTTATACAATATATATGTATATATATTGCTGTAGTCCCCTAACTTGTAAATAATCTGCAAATGAAATTTAGTATTTGATTTCTATTCCATGTTTACTTCAGTATTCCTGTGCAAATTGCCCATTGTGCTAATGTTATGATTACTAAATATTAAAGCTAAATCATTTCTTTTATTTACTGTTAGTAGAAGATTTTTTTAAAAAACATTGGCTACGTATTGCATAATTTGGATTGCAGTTGTACGTGAAATATTAAATCTTTTTTGTTTCATTTTTAAATTATTGAAATTTTTCTTTCAGACATGGTTGCTGTATTAGGTGAAACTACAGGCGATATAGCAGCAAAACAAATTAGAGAAAAAATGTTGCAAGATTCAGAAGGGAGTTTAATTTTAAGGTTTGAATTTTTAAACCAAAGCCTCAAATTTCTTATGCAAATATATTTTAGCTCTAAGTTCTTAATATATGTATTGGTATATCCTGAAATTTAGTACAGCTTGCTAAATTTCTTCATTTTTTTTAATTATTATTTTTCAGAATCTATTAATATTTTTCAAGTAAATGGATTTTCATTTTTTATCCTTTGCCTTATTTTAAAAATAAAAAATCTCAAGTTCTTTTAAAAGTTTAATTTTGAGAGACGAAAAGAAATCTTCTTTGTTTTATAGCTTTGCTATCTTATCTGGCATCTAGTGAAACGAAATAGGTATGCAGTAAGGCGAAATAAATGAATTAATAATGTAGCTTTGACATTATTTAATGACAAATTTATTATAAAGGCCTATTATTTGATCAAACAGACTACTGAGTTTAAAATCAAATTATCTAAATAAATCAATATATAAAAAAAGTCTTAGTGAGGCATTCATTATAAACCAGTGTAAGTTTTGTTACATTTTACTACTCTCCATCTTGTATTTTGAAAATGCAAAAAGAGCTGTTTTTACTTAATTTGGAAATTTTAACTTATAGTATTTAAATACTTTAAAATTTTGAAATTGTAGTAGTGTTACATTTAAAAGATAATTATTTCTAAAAAAGATGATACAATATAATTATATAATATCACATTTAATACTAAAGATCAATGTACAGAATTGCTACAGCACCAGAAGAACCGGGAAAGCAGAAGGAATTTAAAAATCCTCTAAAAAACCAATTTAAAATTTCCATAAAGACAGGTAAAATAGATTGAATAGATTCCTTAATCTGGCCTTTTTTTCCAAATAAAAAATGCCTATCTCTTAAACACTGCTAGAATAATAAATCATAGCCACAGCACCAAAAACTGTATAATCGCTGAAATTTGTTCCTTTTCTACTCGCTCTTTTTTCTTTCCTTCTTTCTTTTTTATTTGTAAAGTTACGTCTAATTTCGATTTTAGAAACAGTTTTCTTTTCATGAGATTCCCGAATTGCAGCTAAGGAGGATGCGGGAGAGTGCTGTAACTGCGTGAGATAATACAATAAGTTTCTCTTCCGGGAATAGCAAATGCCCATTTGCAAAAGCATCTTGATGGTTTTTTTAGTCAGTCACACGTGAGCTTATGAAATGGCTCGTTTTTTTAATTTTCTTATTTTTTTTTTGTGAGAAATTGCGAGCTTATTCAGAGATTTTTTTAATGATGAGCTGCTGAAAAGGATTAGTTACTCATCAGATTTCATCACTCAATGAGATTCTTTTTAATGATGAGTTGCTCCGTATGGAATTTGATCCCTCCGTACAAACTGGAAGGATAAAAATATGAATCCTGACCTTGCTGAATGAGTTAGAGAAGCAAAATCCACTTGCTGTGTACTGCTCACTTTGTAAGAAAATAATAAGTGTAATTGATACGGGAAAACAAGCATTTACTAGTCATACAAAAAATGGAAAACATTTAAAATTATTTGCCAGTTAAAAAGACTGATCATTGATATTTGACTTTTTATGTAAAAGAAATACAGGAAAAGATGACAAGTCCGAAAACGTCAATAATGGCCGGAAATAAGCCGATTTCAAACATTTTAGTTCAAGAACAATCTTGTAAAGCTAAACTTACATGGACATTAGAACTCGTTTCGTCACATTCGCCTTTAATGATTCAATGATACATTAGAAATATTTTCACGTACGTTCACTGATAGTAGCTAAAAAGTGTACGTTAGGTGGTACAAAAATGTTGTACATTGTTATGGATTAGATCCGTTTTTGCAACAATCTTTTAAGAAATCTTTGGTGAAGCTTTGAACCGCATTTCATAAAAATATCAAATAAATCTTATTGTTAGATAATGTTGTGAGTCTCCACAAAATATTAGAATTCAGTATTTTTGAGGCATACCATTGCTCAAGAACTGTTTGAGAATTTTAAAGAAGTTATATCAAGTTTGGACATACAGTTACTTTTAAAAATTAGTAGATGGACCAAATGTAAATTTAAAACTATTTAAACATGTAAAAGAAAAACTTTCTTGTGAAAATGACCGTAAAGTTTTAGATCTAGATACTTTTGAACTATACGTGATCCATGGAGCGTTTCAGTATGAACAATTACTCGATGGAAAATAGATATTCTTCTTCGTGAAATGCATAGAATATTTAAAGATAGTCCAACTGAACGTGCCGATCTCCTGGTTTTTCCGAATTTCCATTGAAGTTTTTATTCTATCCTTTGGGTTGAAAATGTCTGTGTTTGCGAACATGCTCTAAAAAAATTTGCCCGAATCTGGCAGGAGTGATGATATTATAAATGTTCGTCGGGATAAATTACTCTGGTTGAAATCAGATTCTCTTTTATTGCTAATATTCCTCAGCCGTTTCTTAAAAAGTTTCACAAACTGAACGCTGAAGACATCTGATCCAATAATGCCTTTCTTATGTGAAAATATTTCCATGCTTGATAAACTGTTCATGAAAAATATTATCAAAAGAAGCCTAATCGAAGAAACAAAAAAAAAAAAAAAATTTTAGACGGCTTATTTTTGATAGAGCTTGACAATTAGAATATTCTAAAACTTAAAAAAAAAAAAAACGATATGGAAATACTGAAAAATTGCTTGATCATTAGTGGAGTTATGGAAACTGAGAAAAAGAGGCTTTTTATTAGTGTTTTATATGGTAAAGAATACTATAAAAAATTTTTTTAACGCATATCCAAACTTTGCTGTTTTAAATGCTACATCTTGTTTAAATCCACATTTATTGAAGAACAATATATTATTATGTGAAAAAAGAATGATTGATTTGCTTGTTGACTTCTTTATTTCAAAACACAAAATTCCCCGGCATGTTCAGATGTAAAAAATTCTATTTGAAATTTTCTTGAAAAAAACAAAAAAGTATATACAAGGAGTAGCTTGATCCATCTAATGAAAAAATGCGTTTAAATGATTTCTATTCTAATATTTTGAAGTCAAAAGAATTTCTTGATTTTTTGGAAAGTTGTAAAAATAATTTTTGTATTGTCATATGGAAGTGCTGCTATGGAAAATGGATTTAGTATTGTTACGAAATTTCTGCCGGGGTTCGTTTGGATAGTGGAAGTTATATGGTGTGGAGAACACTCAATAATCAGGCGGCAATGGAAAAAGAAACAACGACGTTTATTTACACGACGACACACAGGACAGCACAAAGCGACAACTATATATAGTACAGAAGACGATTATCTTCACCCGAGACGTGTAGCATACAACAGCACACACAGCAGCATACAACCAGAATCTACTGCAGACAGTAGCGCACAGCTCAGTTCAGCACTAGCTTGACTCAGTCGCTTCCGACTACTCCGTCTTCTACTTCTCCGACTCTGGTTCGGATTACTGACTTGACTTCGCTGCTCTCGAACTCGGATTACTGGCTTTTCCGCTCCGTCTTCGGACTACTCCGTCGTCTTTCCGACTACTGGCTTCGTCGTCTCCCAACTCGGACTTGACTCTCTGGCAGCCGCAGCCCCATTTATAGGTCTCAGGAGGCGGGGCTAGAAGCCTCTCAACCAATCAGGAACGTTCGAGGCGTATCTCGGTTCCTACTGGACGGATCGGGAAAATTCTCGAAGTTTCGGGTATTATCTATTTTGGCGCCAAAGTCGCCAAATTTGTCGCCAAGTCGCCAAATGGACGCCAAGTTTGTAGCCAAGCTCTGGGACCTCCGACGCGCTAGTCCCATTCAGATGACTGTAAAACTTTCTTTCTATTGATGGAATAAACTATGCTGGGAAGCCAAATTGCAGGTTTGTAACAGTATCAAAGATATTCTTGTTTGAAATCTGAAAGAAGGTTCTTTAATTTTGTCTAAGAACTGTGTATGATATCATGAACTTTTATGGAATTGTTTTAAATGCTCCGATTTCTAAAGATTTGCTTCAGTATGCTTAATAAGCATGTGCGAGGTATTATGCAACTTTAGGGAAGTTCAAGGAAAAGAGAGAGAGAGAGAGAGAGAAAGGAGTCCAGCAAACCCAAAGCAACATTGCAAATGAAATTGCTGCAAAAGAAGAAAAATTAAACTGATAACTAGAAAATCTTCAGAAGTTGCAAAAATTGATGTCCAAATATATAAACTGGCAACAATAAGTAAATAAAAATTATTAAGTAATGTTGCTTCATAATGTTTTTTGTTAAGTGATAATTAAATAGCTTATTAAGATGATAGTAAAAATGATTTTTTTTGTATTTTTTTTCCGAGTCTTTAATTTGGTGTGACTTATAATTAAAGAATATGAGAGGTGTTCAATATCCCCCCTCTTAATATGTAAATTTAGTCTTGCTAAATTCTAGGTAAAAAATAAAGATTTTTTTTCTACATGTCAATATAAGCATTCTTTTTATATACTGTTATTTCAAGTAATGTTAAATTGTTGCTTCCTTTTTATGTTTTTCTAACTCATTAAAACTATTGAGTATTAAAACTATTATGTTCTAACTATTATTTCATTATAGTTAGAACATAAGTATTGTTCGCGCATTTCCTCTTATATTGCATATAGTACATACAAGCAAAACTTGGCACGTATATAATTTAAAGGATAGGTTCGGTTTGGTTTTATGGAACATGGACCAGATTTGGTCATTCTGCTCCAAACATTTGTTAGACATAATTTTTAGTTTCGGGTAAAACATTCTTAAAAAAAAAAAGATACATTAAATCTGATGTAAAATTTGAATATCTTTTAAAAGGCAAAAATATTTGAATGAGGGTTCTCACTTAAAATGTCATTTAAGTTAAAAACAGTCGCGTCGAAATGAACTTGTCCTTGTGTACTAAAATCTTGGCATTCGCACAGAATATGCTTAACCGTTAAAACACAGCTGCATTTATTACAAAGTGATGCATGATCAAAGAGCAAAAGATGTTTTGGAGTTTAAATAAGTGTGACCTATTCGAAGTCTCGTGATAATGACATCTTTATTTCTGGTTAGAATATTACTTTTGAAACCTTTGACAGATGGCTCTATTTGAAATAGTTTATTCGTAGATAGCTTTTCCCACGTAGATTGCCAACATTTATTTTGAGTTATTTTTGTTGCTTGTAATGCATCGAGTAATGGAACCAGATTTGCTTTCATCAGGCTTGACCTTTTTACTGCCTTGTCAGCGTTTTCATTTCCCCAAATTCCAACATGCCCAGAAATCCAACAGAATTTAATTGTGAAATCATTTTTGAGAGAATCGTATATGTCCAAGCTATTTAGAAGTAAGGGATGACTTTCCGATGGCACATTCTTAAGAGGTTCGATACTACTTTTAGAATCAATATATATAATAAATTTATAGGGGGTGGGTGGGTGACGTAGCGATTTTCAGAAGGCTTAGATATATTGCATAAATTCGGATGTAAAGACAGAACAGAATGTGAAATCTTTCGGATATTGTTACATTTCGGAAAACTACTGCTGAGCCGACATGATTGCACATTTTGACACATCTGTATAAACAAGTAGAAAAACGATACCGTTGTCTGTGTTCATAAAACTTTTTTGAAACATACATCACGTCTGAAGTTGATGGTTTCAGGAAGTGTATAAAATTATCATCTATAAAATTAAAGGATACCTCCTGCCCTGGAGGTGGACCACTAATATTCGCAACAATAGGAAAGTCTTCAGTTTTGAATGATCGTAAATTCTCTCCTCTATGGAATCCAAAAATTGGCATAAAAGATAATTTCATAGAGAATAACGATCTGTATAGAGGACTGATAACCTTGTTACTCAGTGGATGGTATTCGACACTTTTGGTTTTATAAAAGTAGGATAAACAATGTCATTTCCGCCTAAGTTCTCAGGAGAGCTCATCACGTATAATGTGTAAACTTTGAAATGGCAATGTTCTAAAAACTCCTGTAGCTATACGAAGTCCTTGGTTATGTATTGCATTAAATAATTTCAAGGTAGATTTGGCAGCTCAGCCATATATTGGTGCCCCATAGTCAAGCTTTGAACGTATCAGTGATTTGTATATGGGGAAGAACTAAGATGGGAAGAACCTTTCTATCCAAATTCTGTTAAATAAAGTTAAGAGTACCCGCAATGATGAATCTCTGAGATGTTTCTGCATATCATGATGTATTCTCTCAAGTCCCGGTGATGTAGAAAGAGATTTTTTAATGCGTTTTTCAATTCATGAAATTTAAAAGTAGTATTATATTCCTCACCATATGAAGGTAAAAAATCCAATGTTTGCTTCTCGCCTGCTTCTTAAAAGCAATAAAATCTTCTGGATAAAATTCTTTACACGACATGTTAGAAAGAATTTGTCCAATTAGATTAACAATTTCTTTTGCATTAGAAATTAATCCTCCGTTCAATTTTAAGAAGGCTATTTTATCTGAATCTGAATAACAGCCAAACAATCTTTTTTATTTTGTCCCACGTGATTTTAGAATGAATCTGTCCTTGAATGGAATTGACATAAGAATGAAAGGATTCTTCCTGACTAATGTGTCCGATTCTATAAAATTCAGATTTTGCTTTTTTAACCTTAATTTTCCTTGTCTAGTGCTCTTTTACCGTTTTCGCATTTGTCATTCCTACATAGCGTGCATAACTTTGGTATGTTTCCCGATGTTTTGGGAATACTGAGATCCGCTGCTGCAATTATATGCTCGGTTACATACTTGACTGCCAAATCAGTAGAAGTATCATCAATCATTATCTGGTATTAGTTGACATATTGAATTAAACAACGACTAGTTTACTTTATTAATATTATATCTCACAGGTCTTTTAGGAAATAAAACATCATTGTGAATGTACGTTAGTATAATAGGGAAGTGATCGCTGTTGTATTAAATTTGAACCCACGGAAAACCTCCAGTAAGGGGCAAGGGAAGTAGCACAAAGTGCAAGATAATCATGTGGAATGTTTTGCTAGCTTGCTGAAAGTTAGTGGTAGTATGGTCATTAAGTCATCAGTCCGTTTTTCTATTTGCCTTCCTCTAGTGTTAATATCGAAATAGGGTTATGGCCGTTTAAATCACCTAAGCGAAGGGGGGGGGGAACCGTTCTGACAATTGTTCTATAAATTGATCCAAATGTCGCTGTCTGGGAGCAGATAGACAGAGTAAATTGTTGTTAGTACTTTCAACTGAATTTGGACAACAATTGCCTGTAAATTTGTGTATAAAAAAACATCTTTATTACTTAGGAAATGACGTATAGTTAAAGATGCAACTCAGCCAGATGCTCTAGAATGTTTTTTGAAGTACATAATTTTTAAGATTGGGAGATATGCGTGGAGTCAAATATGTTTCTTGTATTCCCAAGCAAATAGGTTAATACTTGTTAATTACAGATTTGATGTCTTCTTTATGAGCCTGAAAACCGTGGAAATTCCAAGAGACTATATTAATATTTGTCATTTCGATTTCTTGAAGAATTTAGATTTGTATGATTTTGACCCAGCTGTGCTTGCTCTAGCTTCATCGCTCAGATCTATTTCGCTGAGAGATTCGTCGGATGGATGAATTTCCAACTCAACGTCTTTACTATTTACATCTATCTTTTCTTTTTGTTCATTTTGGTTTTGAATGAAAGAAATCTTTTTTTTTTCCCCTCTTTCTTCTGGTTTTGTGTAATGTTTATTTATTTATTTTTGGTTATGGAAGATTTATTAGCATTTATTATTTCAAGCCAAACTTTCAGTTTGATGGTAATGTACTCCTTGTTTGCTGGGAGTGGGAAAAGGCTTCGAGATTATCTGCGATGGGCAACTGTTTTCTTGAATTTGTATCGGTTCAGTTTGCATGCTTGAGCAAGTCGTTCTTTTTAATGCTGTATTGTACGAGAGATTTTCCTTTTGAATTCGATTTTCAACTATTTGCCTAGCTTCTGCAAAATAGATGTTTTTAGATATTTTAATAGTCTGGATTTCCTTTTCAATCGTCCACTTGGGGCAGGACTTAGAATAAGCAGGATGACTTAGAGGGTAGAAATGCTCACTTTCGAGTGATTTTTTTTTTTGAAATTAGAATTTTAACTAATTAAAACTAAGCAAAATTGTGAAATTTTCCCATTATAATTTTCAAAAATATTAGAAAAAGTTTGTTTTTAAAGGATTCTGAAATTCGACATATGTTTTTATCAATGATACCAATGTTTTGCTTTATGTATATATTTTTTTCTATTTTTAATAAAATATTTTAAGCAGTTTTTACATTACTGTTTTTTATTGTTCAAGTGAAACTCAAAATGATTTCATTGTTGCTACAAATTTGTCATCCTGTTTTTCTTTTTTATTGTTGATTATCTAGATATGAAGATTCGGTTTGTTTCCATATGTTGAGTAGGTTTAAGTATAAGTTATTCTTTTAATATATATATATATATATATATATATATATATATATATATATATATATTTATTTTTTGTTGTACTCGAAATTAAGATTTAAGTTCAGAATCAAGCAATGGTGGAAAATTTTTAAAGTACATTCATTTTAAGCACTATCACTCTTTCCTGTGATGTCATTGGCGGTATAAATATATTTATATAAAATTGCTGAGAAATGCTTAGCTCAATGAACAGATTTATGTTAGCCTTCTAAATAATGTGATTTATATGTCTATAAAAAAAGATTTTGAAGTTTAACAATATTTTGCCGAAGACGCCATTTAGACCAAATTACAAAATATTTAATTGAATTTTTTAGCAATCATTAATCCCGGTGAACTTATTGGTCACCACAGGCAACTGGTTTAAAATAAAATCAATATGATTAAAATTTAATATGTACATTAAGACTTAATATACAACTATACAGAGTTGATTTTAGATTTTAAAAATTAATTTTATTTTTAATTTGTAAATTCAACTTTTAGAAGTTTATTGTTCTGAGATTTATTTGTTATTGCTTGTAAAGTTAAAACATCTCAATCATATTCATTTTACTTCTTTCTAGAGAAAAACCCAGAGTAAATTCTGATACATTGGATTATCAATTTCTGGAATCTTTACCTAATGGTACATTAGGAAATGCATATATATCTTTTTTAAAAGATAATGTAAGTATTTCTATCATCTTATAAACCATAATTTTCCAGTCATTTTTTATACTTTATTTAAATCTACTGTATTATCTAAAGTGGTCCATTTTCTTAGAGTTGGAGTACTCCCTCCCTTTGCAGTATTTTGAACTTTAAAAAAAAACTTTTTTCGTATTTGTTTTGTTTATGTTTTTTCCCCTTATATTAAGCATCTGATATTAAAGAGTAAAAAGTTGGGGGTGAGGAAGGAAAGAAAATAATTACTATGAAATATATGGACTGTCAGGGCAAGCATCGAAAGTTCGTTTGTGTGCATGATGACTATGGAATGGAAAGCAGTCTTCACAATGCTCAGATTTATCTATGAAATAGCCTGAGTCTTTAAATAGAGCTAGAATCAGAATTGTCACAGCATCAGGAACACACGGGGAATTTAAACATCATCTATAAAACAGGGAAAATGCGGTGATTTTTGAAATGTTCCTTAAAAACCGAGAAATTTTCTTAGTTGTTTTGATCTAAAAAATGCATATCTTTTTTGGCATTGCAGGGATAAAGAATCGTCACCACAATTCTTAAAGATAAACACCATTCGCGACTGTGAAACCGGGGAAGCTTATCTATTTTCTGCACACTCCCCTTTTCTTTTGCATATATTGGTTCAAGTTCGAGGATTGGAGGGGGGGGGGACTGATGTTGGAATAATGACCACAAGCTCCTAGAATATTAATGGAGGTACTGAAAATGAAAAAAGTCATTTTTTTTTAGCTGATTGGTTAATATTTATGAAGAATGCTACAAAAAGTATTTGAATGCATATCTAAAAATTTTGTTATTTTAAAAGCTGTTCGTGTTTAAAATGCTCCTTTATTGAAAAATGATGCAGTATTATATGAAAAGCGAATGATTGATCTGATAAAAAGATTTGTTTCAGCATTCAAAATGAGCACATATGAGGTATTATGGTGCTTTAGAAAAGCAAACAAAAAAGTTCAAGAGGGAGAAAAAGAGTTCAACAAACTCAAAGCAATTTTTCAAATTAAATTGTTGCTAAAAAAAGAAAATGAAATGGATAAAAATTTTTTTTTCAGAAATTGATATATGCATTGTTTAAGTATATGACTCATATATCAATTGGCCAAAAAGAAAAAAGAAGTACAGTTTTTTTTTTTGTTGTTGTTGTTAAGTAACTATTAAATAACTTGTATCATTATATCAATAATGTTATTTTGTGTTTCATTTCACTCGAGTCTTTAATTTTGGATGTCTTTAGATTAGAGAGCATGAAGTAAGGGATCCATATCTTTTTTTCCCTTAACATGTGAATTTGTTTTTCTAAATTTCAGTCAACAATAAAGATGCAGTTTTTTTTTTTTTCTGTATGTAAATATAAACATTAATTTAATGTACCATTATTTCAAATAATGCTGAATTATTTCTTGTTTTTCTTTGCTTTCTCTATTGATAAAAACTGGGTGGGATATTTTTATTCTATTAAAATGTGAGTGCTGTTTGTGTGTTTCCTTTGATGCTATAGATGCATACATGGAAAACACAAAGGATATTTTTTTTCCAGATTCGAGTGCAAACTTGAGAATGACGATAGACTAATTGCATTCCTTCTTTTCCTTTTCCTCTGTCTGTTCCAGCTTAATTTTTGAATTATGACTTCTTTTCTAAATATTTTCAAATGAAAGTTTTTTGAAAAACATTTTGATAATAATATTATTCTGCTGATATTTAGCCAATATATTTATTGCTGTTATAGCAAATTTTTCGTTTGTTTAAAGACATATCACTAATTTGCTAATTAATGAACCAGATTATAATTATTACAAAGAAAAATGAATTGATGTTATTGAAAGGTAATTAAAAAAATCTTAAATGTAATTTAGAAAAAAAAATGGTGTTATGATTCTCTATTAAATAGATTTTAAATAAATTTTATTATATATTTAAATATATCTAATATTTTACTATATAATTAAATTGTTTGATATGCATTTTAAGACCTATGTTAACAAGTTGATCGACAGCCGAGGAGATTTTTAAAAACTTATGCCAGCAAAACTGTCAAGTCAGCACACTCTTACATGTATTTTTTTTTTATGTAACTAGATGAAATAGATATTAAATGTGGATAATTTAATAAGCTTAAAATGTAAGAAATTAAATTGATCTTGAAATTCAAGGATTTTAAGTAGTTAAAAGTTATGCTATTTTCTTTAATGATCTAAATTAAATCTTTGAAAAATACAAGCTGCTGCTAATTATTATATTCTATGAATTTGAATGCCTTCAGACTTAATTGATTTTTTAATTAAAGTAAATTTGTTGTCATTCAATCCAAAAAATATTTATTTATCAAACATTAATAAATTATTTTGAATAACTATTTTGAAAACTCACAAATAAACTTCTACTTTAAGAATGTGACACCTGATACAAGAAGACCTGTTCATTATGTGGATGATCCTGAACTTGCCTATGTGATTCAAAGATATAGAGAAATCCATGACTTGAATCACACTCTTCTTGGAATGCCCACGAATATGCTGGGAGAAGTCGCTGTGAAGTGGATTGAAGCTATGCAGACAGGACTCCCCATGTGTGTTGCTGGTGCCTTACTGGGGCCTGTAAGATTTAGGAAAAAGTAATTTTTTTTTCCTTAGCAATCTTGCAATTTAATTGAAAGTTTTGAAGTA
Source organism: Argiope aurantia (assembly GCA_026543865.1). Lineage (NCBI taxonomy): Eukaryota > Metazoa > Arthropoda > Arachnida > Araneae > Araneidae > Argiope > Argiope aurantia. The sequence goes on from JAPMOR010104843.1 coordinate 1,450,533, forward strand.
ATAATAGACAAAACCCCCTTTAATACATTGAAATGCCTTACATGGGTTTGCCTTTTTGCATTGAAATTTCGACCATGGATATATGACACTCATCTTTATTTTCAATATATCTTTTAGGTAGACTGAATTAAATTTACTTCAAAGAGATGCCATTTTTAGAAAATATATACTTCTTTCTATGACTTATAACCATTTTTACCTTTGATGTAGAAAGGAGTATGATGTCATTTAATTTCCAACTTCTCCTTTTCCACATTGTAAGTGTATTGAAAGCAAAGGGGTGGAAGAGCACCATAGGGATCAAGAATGTATAGTCAAAGCAGATTCCAAGAAATAAGTGCTGGAGAAGATACTTGAGGAGATGGAAATTAAGATGTTAACAGTGACGTTAGTTCTTAGTTTGTAAAAAAAGAAAAATTATGTATTAGATAATTAGTTTTTATTTACAAGAAAAATATAAATAAATGAAACATGTTGATAAATCTTCTTTTAAATTGACAATTGGCATCACCAAGTTGTCACAGGGTTGTGAAATTAACTCGATTTTCTTTATGAATCGCAAATATATTAGGAGAAATTGCTATGAAGTGATGAAGACTGGACTTCCTATGAGTATCAAGAGTGTTTTATTGTCTATGAGTTTTAAAGGGAAGGGCATTTTTAATTTTTATTTTGCTTTGAATTTTTTCACAACTTTATTTAAGCTTATTGAAAGTGTATATTAATATTGGATTTGGCTCTTTTTTGCAATGAAAGTTCAATCATCATGGCTTATTCTTAATTATGAATTTTATCTTAAAATCCATAATCACCTGAAGTGATAAAAATATAATGCAAGAGTAAGCAACAAGTTCTACTCAATTGGATTAAATGTATTCAATGCTGAAATTTAGCACCATTACAAAAATAAAAGGAAAATAAACAGTTATTTCAAAAACATAACTCAGCATTCTCTCAAGAACCTGCAGATATTGTTAGTGCTATTTGTAGAATCAAACCCTTTTTTTATACCTGCAAGAAAAAGAAATTACTTTTCTTTTCTTTTGTGACTTTACATATAAGTATTATGTAGTGATAAGCTAAATTACCAATGTGATTATGAATTGATGTCTGAAGTTTTTGAATAAGTTGATTTGTTAATAGATTATAGAAGACTTAAACTAATATGAGAAATATGTTTACTACTGACTTATTAGCTTCTATATTAATTTATGATTTAAAGAAATAATTCTTTATTGTACAAACTATTCAAAACAATATTTCTGATTACAAATTGTTGTAACTTTGTTCTAGGCTGTAATAAAGAAAAGAGGAATTAAATATGATGCAGACTAAAATTTAAAAATTGGTTTGTTTGTTTAATAACTCCTTTATGAATTTAAATCAATCACATTCACAACATCTGTTCCATCCTAGAACCATTTGTTTGAGGTCATTCATGAAATGTGCATGTCTCTGATGGAATTACTTTTTGTGCCTTCATTTCAAATCCGCCTTACCGTAAGCTCCCTTTGGATACTAGAGTTATGATATGATATATACGTAGAGAATGCTTTACATGGTAATGAAATGGACTAGCATATGGATGTTGCCACTGTGATCAAGAGGGTTCGCAATCATAATTCATGGTTATTATATATTAGCCACCCTTTACAACATGCTAGTTCATCAAAAACATTGATTTTATTTAATTTGAATTAAATCACTAATCCATAATTTGATGCTTTTGATTCTATCCTCACTCAACTTAAGCATAAAATTGTGATACACACTAAAATTATTTTAATAACTTATACATCTGTTCACCTTATCTTACCATTGCATTTGTTCTGCTTATTTTGTATATGAATATTCCTGTTGAAGTCAAGTTCCTAATCATCTTAATACCAATAAATGTGTAGTTGTTATCTTCAAAGACAGCATTGCATTTCTTAGTATGAAATTTACTTTACAGCATCCTTTTGCTTTTAGATCTCAATGATAGAAGAAAATCACACCTTTAAAATACTTGATGAAACATGAGAAGACTTTGAATTTCATAGCAACAATGAAGGTTTTGCTGAACATGCTAATATATATCATCATCATCAGATGTGGGATTCTTGAACACTCATAGATTTAATGAATTATTGCGGGAGATCTACGGAAACAATAACAAATCACAAAGAATTCCGTTAGGATGATAACACAGAGGTTTTACAAAAGAAAAAGTTTTTTGAAAAATTATTTTTTAACTGAAGAAGATAATGTTTTGTGATGTAGAAACCATTACATATCTTCTAAATTTTGTAATATTTTATCCACACCTTTTTATCTCTATTGTAAATTATACAGATGTTAGCTCATTCTGTCTTTTTAGCTCATATTTCTGAGTAATTGTGGCTATCAAAAACTTTCAAAATAAAAATTGTTTCTCCTAAAGGGCCATTAATGAGTTGAATTTGATTTATTTTTCTCTCTTCAATCTTAAGCAAATTATAGGGTAATGAAAACTCATCCTGTCACTATTTTCACTCCCTTTGAGCTAGATGGTCCATCTATGAACCTACACAAGATTTTTATACTCCATATAACATATCCCAAGCTAGTTAAAATCCAATTAAATTTGCTCTAGTTATCATGTTAGCAAGACAACATGGGCAAAGTATTATGCACACATATGTATTGAACAAATGATGGTTGTGGTTCAAGGGACCATAATCGATGAAGATCTGCAGAAATTTGTCTGAAATTATTTCATGAGAACATAGGTAGTCTTTCTATAAGGAATCTTTATTAACAGACACAGGAAACTCTCGGCTTGTAAAAGATATACATTAATTGGAGAAAAAGATAAAATTCTAGATTGGCTCCTATTTTTATCTAAATTTTTGTTACAATTTCCCCAAGTATTATTAAATGTAACATAAAACTTAAATCTAAAAATGACTTTGAAATTGAATTTTGTCTAATTTATGCAAAACCAGTATTTAAAATTTTGTTTGTTTGTTACTTATGTTTGATTAAATGGACATTTTGATGCACTCAATTGCTAAAACAAAGCTCTTAAAAGAAAACAAAAGCTCTGATTAAAACTTATAAAAAAACTAATAACAATTGTAATAAGCAAAAATATTATGATTAAATGTGCTGTTGAATTATTTTAATAGAGAAACAAACATCATTTTTCCAGAAACTGGCAAAGTTTTCCCTGCTTATGGTATATTTTAAATTTATGCTATGAGAATGATTTTTGGAATTAAATTAGCAACTTGAAGAGTAGAAAGGATCCAAAAATTGTTCCCTCTGGAGAAAGACAAAACAAAAACACTTCCAAGTTTTCATATGTCTTATGCTTAACTAAACATTTATATAAGATGTTTTCATATTTGTTGCAAAATTTTTTTTTGTAACTAAAATCAAACTTTTTTTTGTGATAGTTTATGTACATGTTGTTTATATTTTTATTTCTTGACACTTGCTTCCTTCTTCTATTTTGATACAATTGTTTATTTAACTTGCTGTTGACTTAATTGATTATTTAACATACTATTTTAAGTGTGAACATTTATTATATCAGGTATGATGATATTTTGCTAGCTACTTGCAGTCATTTTAAGGAGTTTCACTAAAGCATGACTTCTTTTTATTTTCCAGGCAAAGAGAAAAATATCTGAAGTACTATCTTCCATGGTCTGTAAATTGTGGATCTCATGCCAAGTTTCTTATGAATGTATATTTTGAAAAAAGATGGCAGCAAAGCATAAGAGACCTTAGAAATGAACTAAATATTCCTGATTTTCCTGTTGAAAGTTGATTAATATAAAATATTTTATGAATATTTTTTAATTTATACTAACCACTCTGTTTATGAGGTTTGAAACTTCATAATATTAATTATTAAATAATATTTAGAAATTGAAAATGAATTATTAAATTGTTGGAGAAACAGCATTTCATTTATTTTTAAATATATAGTTTTTGTCTTACCAATATTGCATTATACTTTTTGTTTTACACTTACAGATTCAACAAAGTTCACATAATAAAAAAAAGGCGTTAAATTGCGAAAATATCTAACATTTTTCCTAATGTCTGAAGGTGAACTTAATTATTGTTCATATAAACATGTAAGGAACCCTAAGTAATGGCAAAAAGCATCATGTACATATATAAATGGATTATAGAAGAATAAAGTAGGGTAAAACAACAATATTGATAACCTTTTAAAAAATGCAAGAGATATGGGATAGAAAAATGTGATTTTGCTTTAAAATCTACAGGAAAATAATTGCCAGTGTGTGGATACAATGCAAGAGTAAATGGCACCATAATTTAATAGTTTTTTTTTTTTGTCATCTTTTTGTAACATTTTAGAAAATATCTAGTTCGCATTAATGCTTTACATCCGAATTATCCTCTATGCTTTGCATTTATTATCCTCTTAGCCCCGTTTTCTCCTATCCACTCTATGTTGCTAGCCACCCTAACATTTTCTGCAGTTCAGCCATGATTGATCTTAGCGCCTTGTCGAAATGTGTTCAGCGAGAAATGAAATGGTTTATTTTGAAGGTGGCAACAATTTTTTAAATAGAGCTTGTTACTTCTTTTAGAGTGAGAACAAATGCAGATAACTTGCTTTTCGTTTTCTGAAATAAATCACATCTTAAAAGTATTTTAAGTGAACCGACTAAATGAATGAAAATTTAAATTTAAAAATGCATGCATTTTCGTAGAATTGAGAATACTATAAGAAGCGAAATAAAAATAGATCTGTTCGATAAGTAGCGATGGCCTGACTCAATGAAATTGTATAATGTTCTGACTGTAAAATTAAATGCTGATGATCATCAGAAAAATAAAAATCAAATCACTTTTCACCAGTTTAGAAAGAATTTTTACTGTATTCGGCCACGTGTTGCTGTGGCCCTGTCTGGTTAAATGGAAAAGAAAAGAGAAAGCGCGTGTTTCATAAGTGATTAATTTCACAGTGCTTGTGAGTATACAATATTTTTAGTTGTTTCATTGCTTTTGCACATGTATAAATTGTCTGGTTTTCCGACTCTAGAATATACAACATATAACTGGCCATGTGAGAATAATCCATGTCGTCTAGATCTAAACAGCACAATTCTAAAGATTAGTTCATAGCTTTGTTGACGATGACTACAAACGCCATTCAGTTTGGGAATTGCAGTCTCTTAAACTGAACTGGCATATCTATTGGAATCATAAGAATGAAGACATCTTAACCATTGAAAAGTCTTGTCATGATTATTTTTCTACGATCTTGCTCTTTAATTTGTTTTCCTTTTTACTACAAGCCACGGCCGTTTCAAAACTTTCATCAGTTGATATTTCGCTACATGATAAGTAGCACGTCAATTTTCAATTGTAGTATGTGCGATGGCATCCCTGGCAGATCGAGTATATTCAAAAGTTCTGCTTCCACAATAATGTCGATGCGATTGCATCGATTTCAATGTTAAACTAAATAATATTGTTAAGTTCATAAAAGTCTTTGTTCTTGCCGACAGGAATAGCTTGTTCATTCAGACAATTGTAATTTTTGTAATTGATTTCAATTTTGGGAAACGGTGGTAGTTACCACACGGTCCCCATTCGCCATTAGACTTTTTTACCATGTGTAGAGAGCTTGCCCAAGGGCTGTTAGAAGAAGCACTATCCTTATAGACATTAAAAATTCAGATTCCTGACGCGCTATTTTAAGCAACTCGGGAGATAAGCGACGTGGTCTCGAAAATACTGTTACAAACCTGCAATGTGGCTTCCCAGTATAGTTTGTTCCATCATCAGAAGGACTGTTTTAAAGTCATCGGTATTAGACAGAGTCCGGGTGTCGCGTCGGAGGTCCCAGAGCTTGGCGACAAACTTGGCGACTTTGGCGTCAAAATAGATTATACCGAAACATCGAGAATTTTCCCGATCTGTCCAGTAGGAACCGAGATACGCCTCGAACGTTTCTGATTGGTTGAGAGGCTTCTAGCCCCGTCTCTTGAGACCTATAAAAGGGTCTGCAGCTACCAGACAGAGGAGTCCCATTATTATTCCAAGTGAATGGACGCCGGAACTGCTCCCGCAAAGGCCCTACTACATAAGGCAATTTGTTCCGCTTGCGGGAAATCTACACTTACATTTGCAGGAGAATGCCTCGAATGCAAGGCTCCAATTGCAAAGATTCCCCTTGAAGCCAAGAAAACCGAGGATGGCACTACTGTGTACGTCGAAACCGCTCCCCCTGAAAGCATGGATACTCAAGTTAGCTCAGAAAACTGGGCAGACAGATCAGCAACTCCAACCCTCATCCCATCTACCCCTACATCAATTAGCATACCTCAAACTGAAAATCCAAATTCTCACCAAATACAAGACACAGATGCCATAATGACCTCCCCAACATCACCTAAACAGAAGAAATCACCTAATGAATTCCAACCAGTACCACCCAGGAAAGCAGCCAAAAAGCCCCGTACCGAAGAGAATTTTCAATTAAGAACAGAAAACGCATACTCCCAACTACAAGAAGAAACAGTAAAACCAACCCAATCCATAGCAACCATAAGCCTGGTCATCAAAGACAATTACAACTTGATCCTTCAAGAGATTAAAAGAATTCACCCTGAAACCGAGAACCACTACCAAAGAGGGTACATACAAATTCAACCCCGATCAGTAAAATCCAGAGAAGAAATAATCAAACTCCTTACGACTAAAATCCAAGACTTCATCAACAACGAAACATCCGAAGAAAGACCTATTAAAATTGTCATCAGAGGTCTCCCAGTAAATTCCAATATCAACGAAATAAAAACCGAACTAGAAAACAACAATTACAGGATACAGAGAGTTAGTCAACTGAAAAACTTCCGATCAAGAACCCTCCTCCCCCTATTCCTAGTAGAAGTCAGAAAATATGGTAACTACAAGAACATCTACAACTTAAAAAACCTCTGCTTCCTATCAATTAAAATCGAGCCTTACAGAAACAAACCTACAGCTACCATCTGCTTTATCTGCTCTGAATTTCATCACTCAGCAAGAAATTGCAACATCAAGCCAAGATGTATTAAATGCAATGGAGAACACCCCACCCGTGACTGCAATATAAAAGAAAAGATAGAAAACCCAGTATGCATCAACTGCAAAATGAGCGGAAACCTCGCAGCCTGAAAGGGATGCCCCACAATTCCAAGAACCCAGACCACAATAGTAAACCACCCCAGAAGATCATATGCTGAAGTTACGACCAGAAGAATCCCCAAAAGAAGCGAAGAGAACCCCCAAACAACCCAAGAAACCATCAACCCAAGCCCAAAACCCAGACGCCCACAGCCTCCCCAAGCCAATTCAACACCGGAATTGAAGGATATAATTGAAATGAAAAACCACTTAAGTGATATCCAGGAAGTTAGAGAGCTGCTGATCGAATTTCCCAATATCCTCCAAGCCATTAGGTTAAGCAAGAAAGCGAAAAACTCCTCATAATCCTCGATGCTCTCCTCGCTGAAGACCCCACTACAAAATAGCCACGCCCACCGCCGAAATCCAGCCTCCTGATTCGTCAACCCCTAATAGTACTTAAAGCGATGTCTCTTTCTACCAACGCATTCAAGACCCTTCTCCACCTTAACCCAGACCTCGACCCACTCATGAACAAACGAAGTAGTCAAGTTTACAAGTTTTTAGCCGACCGGAGATTTTTTGTGAAGAATCCAAAATTTAGGTGATATGTATCCTAATGCTTTCTTCCGATATATGATTTTAAAGTTGGAAAGTTTGTGACAAGTTTTATCCCACCAGGGTTGGTATTGTTTGTTATTCGAAGGTATTTTTCTAGTTTTATTGGATATGATTTCTGAAATGTTTGATGAAACTGAGTCTAGGTTAAGATTTGTATCTTCAGAAATTTTTTTCCGATTGAAATAGAATAGATTGCCATTTAATTTCTGTGGGGAACCTTTGTTTGTTGTGTAAAACTTTGCACGTGGAAATTATGGGGAAATGGTCGCTTTCAAATGATGATTCAGCAACAAAACAATCTGAGCTACAGAAGAGTGATTTGGAACAAAGGGTAAGATCCAGAAGTGATTGGTTACCTGCAGGAGTAATGTGCGTCGGGTTGGAAGTATTTAAAATGACGAAATTTGAATCCGTTAACCAATCGACAAAATTGTTGCTGAGTCTGGACGAAGTGGTTGAGCCCCAAAAAGGGTGATGTAAATTAAAGTCACCAAAGATGAACGTTGGTTCAGAAAGTGAATTAAAAAAGTTCCCGAAAATTTCAATGTCAAAACCTGTAGAAGCGTAAATGCTAATTATACAAAAAATTAGAGAAGCAGTAATGATTTTAACGGTGAGGATTTCCACGTCCGAATTTGGAGGTACATCGGAAGGGATTATGTATGCAAACAAATGATCGGGGATTCCAATTAAAAGGCCCCCTCCCAGTCTGCCTTTCCAGTGAGATCTAAAAAAAACTTTTTTTTTTTATAGAAACTGAAATCATCTTCAGCATAAAGAAAAGTTTCTTGAAAAATCCAGAAATTTGAAATTGAGAAGGGAGGAATACCAAGCCAGATTTTTTTTATTCCTAATACTACGGCAATTCCACTGAACAAAACGCATCCTAATGGATTAAACCAACAGAAAAAGAAAAAGCAATCTGCAAACTCAGCAAGAGGTCAACCAAACACCGGGGTGACGTACACACACACAACAAAACCCCCAGCATTTGGGAAAGATAAAACAAGCAGTAAAACGGGGGAGGAACAGAAAATAGCAAAAAGAAAACAAAGCGCAAAAAAAGGTTATTAATCCGAAGTCCCAGCAGGGCCACCAGCGTCCCATTGCATGGGTTGACTAGTAGAACTAGCGAAGTTCTTCGAAGCATTAAGTAAAGCTTTTTTTCTTCCCGGATGGAGATTAAATTTTTTCACCTTTGTCAATCACATGAATTAACTGTTGCACAATAGACTCGACCGTCTTTTGAAATATTTCCAATAGCGCATTAAAATGTTGCTCCATCTTTTTGTTGATGTTTTGGATGATGGATTCCATTTTGATGTTGAAATGTTGCTCCATCTTTTTGTTGATGTTTTGGATGATGGATTCCATTTTGACGTTGAAATGTTGCTCCATCTTTTTATTGATGTTTTGGATGATGGATTCCATTTTGTCGTTTAAAGATTTTTCAAAGTCAGTGGGTTCCGTGTTCGATCTAGTAACAGTCGCATAAGCTGTATTAGATGATGCATTAAATGTGCCTCGTACTTCTCCCGTATTGAGGTGGTTACGACATTTTAGATACAAAATTTGTTGTTCTTTGACGTACATGAGACATGCTTTAGATGTTGCTGCGTGAGAACCTTGACAATTAATGCATTTAACTGGGTTTTGACAATTTCCAACGTGTTCTGTTCCACATAATTGTCAAACTTGGTCTTTCGAACATATCCTAGATGGGTGTAGGAAACTGTAACATTTTGAACATTGTCTAGGCCTATCGATAAAAGGTCGAATTTTCTGGATTGTAAGCCAAAGTTTAACTGAATCTAGAAGGGAAGTACCCAGAATTGTTACGAGAATTGAGGAAGTTTGTTGTGTCGAATTTCGTTTGACAAAACGTCTCATCTCTCTGATTCCAATATCATTAAACTTTCGCAGTTCGTCTGTAACTTCTTTGAATGGAACACATGTGGGCATATCAATAAGCAGAAATCTAGAAGTAACTCCTTCCCAAATAACGTTTTGAAGTAACATTAGTATCGTTAATCTGTTCTAAGCTAAGAAGCTGTTTTGCGCATCCCGAATCCTTTGTAGTAAAAATTAGTTTCCCTTGCCGGGTAAATCTCATGTTCATGATATTTGAGTGCCTGTCGATATTTTGCTTTATGAAAGTTTGCATCAGAATGGGGTTTGTACGCGGTATTTGAGAAGAAGCATTCGCATTAGAAAAAATAAGGTTAATTTCCTCGTAATGTTTTTGACCTAAATTTAGCACAAGGTCCTTGGCAGGTTTTTCATTCAAAAAATAAATGTCAGTAATTTGAGGCATCGTGTTGAAGGCGAGAGATTCAGAATTCAGTCGAAAGGATTCATCACTAAAGTTTTGCACTGAAACAAATGTGTGACTCAGCTTGCAATGAAGAAAAAATCCCCAAAATATAAAGGAACAATCTTACCTCGGACAAATTGAATTAAGCAGAGTAGAAATATGAGGAGAAATAAAAATAAAACCTTGTCTAAACTTGAGAGTAAGATGCAAAAAAAAAAAAAAAAAAAAAAACACTAAAAAGATTGTAAAAAAAAAAAAAAAAAAAAAAAAAAAAAAAAACACTGTAAAGTATTTTTAAACGCATCTTCGCTTTTTTATAAACAAAAGACCGTTATATCTTTCAAATCAAAACGCCGTTTCATGAGATGTGAATTATTGTTTAAAATCAGACGTAAACAAAGAAATATATCGCATATGATTACCACAGCTCTTGCTATTTGCATGCGAAGTTTGACATTTCCGCTCACACGCGGATAAGTACAAAGCACAGATACTGCTACTTTACGCATGCGCGAATCGTAGTAGGAAAATAATTAAAATCGCAATTATAAAAATCCTTATTTTATTTTACTAAAACCTTCCCTAATAAATGCCCAACAAAATGGTATAAATATCTTCAAAATTAGTTGAGTATTTCCCGAGTTTTTCGGGTTTCAACATACAGACGCTTTCAGGAGACTTCCTTTTATACTATATATATATATATATCTTGTTTACAAAGAAAAAATGCAGTTGACTCGTGCATCGCATGTTTATTAATCCGCTGACACGAGCATGCAACTTAAACAGCGACATCATCGTAGAATCATCAAAAGAAGAATCATGCAAACACTCAACTTCCTGCAACTCCAGTTGTTTCAGATAAAAATTTCAATGGTGGTGATGATGATATATCCGAGGTAGTTCCTAATGTTGGCACTAAAGTTGGTCGACGTGTTAAAATTCCCAATAGACTCCATTTATAAATTTTCTTGGAATATCGGGTACTCCATAAAATTGCAAGGTGGGAGATTACGTATGTGTCGTACCAGTTGCAGCTCAACTTCACGTGGCATCCTTCGATTCATGTTGTGAATAGGCTTTCGAATTTTTTTTTCTTATTCACATCCAACTGTTCGCATCCGCAGTCATTATGAAGCGTCTTTGACGCCAGTCAATTCATCGAAAAGAAGCGATTCTTTCACAAAATGGCATGAAAGGCAGACTTATGTAGGTTTCAAAATATAAAAAATAGACATTTATTTTAACATTTTGTTAGTGATAAGAAATTTGCATTTATTGAACTGGAAATCATAAAGAATAAAATAAAAAAGATGAAAGATTAAAAAAATGAATAAGCAAGGATACATTTTTATAAACATACAAACACACCACAACAAAAAGCTTCATTAAATATAAAGGCAATTTCCTTAAATATTTTATTTTAAATCATTATATGATATTTCAGCTAAGTGAAATCATAATTATATTGAAATTTTGTTTAGTAATTTATTATTCTATTACTAATTAAGTAATTTTGTTATATCAAAATTTCCAAAATTTAAGAATAATATAGCCAAGCATACAATAGATTGTCATCATCAAATGAAGTTCATCAGTTGAGCAACTACAGAAAAATGGCCTGAATACATCTGTGAACTATATCGTCTAATTTATTAATATTTTGTTATTGTTGAATATTTAGATTTACATAATATTCTTATAAATATAATTCTTTATCTTTTTTTTCTAATACCTTTGTTGAAAATGATTTCTATATTAATGTAAAGATAATGGAAACTTAGTTATCACTTTTAATATGCTTTAAAATTTTAATCTCTTAATTCGACTCCACTGTAAAATAAGATTATGTGTCAAAGGGCCCTGATGCACTTCCACGTCTTGCTGTGGAGTTGAAATTGTAATGGTATCTCTTAATCTAATTTAAATCTTAATTCATTTCCCACTTTTTATCTTAATTTAGCCCATATTAACTTTATTCCAAATGATCTCTTAGTTCCTGATCCAATTCTAATTTCTATTTAATTCCATAAGCACTCTATGAAACTGCTCACTTCAGCAGGTTCTCACGCTCTGACCAAAGGGTTGAAAATCCTTAATGTTTACCACATTCTTTTAAAGATACCTAAATTTCCTTTTCCTAAGACTACACGTGTCAAAGAAATCCTTATAAAAATCTCATAGTAAAACCATCGAAGGGAAAAATTTCAATCTTTTTTTCTCTTCTACTCTTGTATCGCGACGTAGACTGACACATCTCTTACCTCTTATTCTTTGTATGTGAATTATACCTCCAATAGGGAAATAAATCGAAGTTAAAAGATTCAAAAGTGTCTTCCATTCGGCCACGCATCTGCTAATATAATATTTAAATTTACCTGAGCAACAAACTGTTGCATCAACATTTAGATCAACGAAATGTTATAAATAAAATTTCTCTAATTACCAAAATGTTGGAACATCAGACACTTTCAATCCGTTATTGTTATTGAAGTAGGCAAAATCGCTTGTGAGGCAAAATAATGCTCACAGTTGTAAAAAAGGGGGGAAAATTTAATAAAACTAATATTTACAAAAAAAAAATAGTTCTGAAAGAATTTGATTAAATTATAGTTTGCGTTTCTTACAAAAAATTAAGGTTTAGATTAAATCGTGTACGCGACACTCCCACTTTTTGAGTTTGAGCTTTAAAACTCAAAATTAATCTGTGTAATTAAAGATTTAATCTCTTGATAGTAGACTGAAAGCAAGACTGTGAAACGTCCCCTTCTCTTCTTCAATCTTCAGGAAGAGGAGCAAAATTTACTTCAATATGTTTGATGCTGAATATTTTGCACTGACGAATCTCTTTTCAAATAGTTCTTCTGCCTCTTAATATCCAATATTTTTCTCGAAGGCTTGCGAATTCAGAAGTTTCTTGTGTTTATACATAATCATACCTGCAACCACAAGATGATCTGAAGAAAGGAACATTGGAAACTTGAAATCTTCAATGTCTTGTCGTAATGTCGATTTGGTCTTCAGGTTGAGAAATCCGTTTCCATCTACAACATATTGAAGAGTTCATTTTTCTTCGTTATCTGAAGCAAAGGAATACATTTGGACGGCATGCGTAATTTCAGTTTCTGCCTCTTTAGTTGTCAGTATGCCTGTTAAACGACAAGTGTCCATAATTTTTCAATTTTTTATAAAACGTGATTACCCATGCAGCAATTCTTATTAGTTTCTCAAATGAAGAAAATTTAGCAAATAATTTGTAAATATACTTTGATACATTTAACGATGTTACAACTGACTTTTTCTTCTCGGCATTAACAATATTTTCAACTGGTGATGAATTAGAAACAGGCCACAGTTTTTCCTTCGTCTTTTAACTAGGTCGGACCTCCCACCACCTTCGAGCAATCAGAGTTTTGATTGAACCACCTCTAAAAAGTACAACCGAGGGATTTAAACTACAAAAATACAAACCGTACAAACTGCACAAATGAACTATTCAAATTTTTAAAGAACCATATGTTTATATAAATATGATTGAATCAGAAAATAACGACGAAAATGAAAATAACAAATGTCATCATGTGTATATAAGTGATTCAGATTTATGACCAAGCATTATAACTAAGTTTAAAATGTTTTGTATTAAAAACAGACCTGCACAACACAAAGTAGGTTTTGCTAAAAATGCTGAAAGTAGATCCTTTTCCACTACTTACTATTTTTTTTAATGGCAAATGGTGAAATGCACCTTCACAGCTGGGTGATTTATTCAAAAACGCAAGACTCGGTATTTTGTTTTTGCTGTACATTATTTTCCAAAGGAAAGGAAAAATCTATATGATTTATGAATGCCTATAATAACAGGAGAAATTATCAACAGTGATTCAAGATCATGAGCTCTCTATTTATCACTTAACTCATTTATTGCTCAGAAAGAAATACTGAAATGACTACATTTAAGTTCGACAATTGATAAAGCAAATCAAGATAATATAAATAAGGAAACGAAACGATTTAAATTGCTGTTTCAAAGAATCGTAGATGTGATTCTATTTTTAACATGTAATAATCTCCCACTTAGGGGAAACCATGAAATAATGGGAACATCTAATAATGGAAATTTTTAATCGAATTATTCAGTAAATACGATAAATGGATCATATAAACAGAATTAAAAAATATCCTAAAACGGAATTGTGCACGATTTAGCACATGCATAAAAAAAAACAAAGCGTTAGGAAATGCGTTAGTTTCCTGTGTTAGGAAATGGAAGTTCTTAACAAAATTAAAAAAAGACACAAAAGCAGCCTCACATTACAGTATCCAAATAAATTCTACTTCTGACATTTCCCTTAAAAATCAAAATTCAATCTTTATTCGATATATAAATTTTGAAGAGAAAAGATTAAATACAAATGAGTCATTTATAGGGTTTATAAAAATAACTGATTAATTGAAGAAGGACTAGCAAAAGCTGTATTGGAAATATTAAGTGAGCTTGATTTAGATATTATGGATTTAGTGGACAGGCATACGACGACGGTAGCAACATGAAAGAGAAATATAAAGGCGTACAATCTAGAATAATTGCTCTAAACCCTCATGCAATTTATGTGCCTTGCCTATGACACTCGCATAGTTTATTAATTTGCGATGCCGCTTCAGGAGTATGTATTGTAATTTTTTGGAGGGGGAAGGGGGGATATTGCAACTTTTATATTGCTTATTTTTTGCATGTACAAAAAGATGGAAAATTCTACAAAAGTCTTTAAACATTACTCTTAAACTATTATGAGACATTCGTTGGGAAGCCAAAATAAATACGGTTAAAGCAGTGTATATACAATTTGAACAAACTTGTAACTCTCTAGAAGAATTTTTTGATGCAAATAACAATAATACAGTAGTAGCTGAAGCTAAAAGTCTATTGGATTCAATTCAGGAAATGACAATTATTTTATGTTTAATAATATGGTTTACAATATTGTCCAAAATTAGCACTATCAATAAACTATTTCAAGTAAAAACAATTGTTTTCTACTAGGCTTTTAATTTAGTCAATAAAATTAAAACTGAAATCCAAAATTTAACTCATTTTTAGACAAAGCAAAAGTGATAGAACGTAACTTGAATCCTTCAGAGCATTTTCCTAAAAAATTGATTCGAAAAAAAGAAAAATTATATTTCGAAACAGCAGAAGATGAAACTATAGAAAACCGGGTTGAAAAATTTAGATGTTTTATTTTTTTAAATTCTGAATGTATAAATTTTAAAGTATTTCAACTTAATCACTGCTATAAAAACTTTCGAAAAATATAAATTAGAAAAATGTTCTAAAAACTTTGTAACTTTTTATAATAACGCTGTAGATGAAAACTTAATCCAAATCATTGTTTTGCTACAGGATTTGATCTTGAATGAAAAAGATGTGAATAACGCTCAACACATATTGCTATATATGCTAATTAATAATTATAATGAATTATTTCTAAATGTGTTAAAACTTTTCTTTACAGTGCCAGTTACTATAATAAGTGCTGAGCGGTCTTTCAGCAAATTAAAATTAATAAAGAATTGTCTTCGGTCAAAAATGCGTGCATAACGCTCAAATGCACTTGTTATACTAATCATCGAAAAAGAAATTTTTAAAAATTATAATTTTCCTGAAGTAATTAATAGCAAAAACATAGTTTTCAACATACATTGTTTTCTTTCAGCGTCGAGCAGTTGATCTGTGACAATCAGAAACTTTTTAAGTGATAACCCAGAGTTGCACCTAATAGAAATGGACTTGATTTAACACCAAACACTACACGGCATTGCATTTAGATTCTCATCAAATTTGGATCCTCTTCTTGCCAGCAAAGAAATGGCAGTTCATTTTTTATTATTGTCATTCAGTCGAATTTTAAGAGAAGCATTATGAATATTAGTGATGACACCATACTTCCCCATTCGAAACCGGATAGGGAAGGGATGGAATAAGCTCCACAAGGTTTGGACCTTTAACTAGGCCGCCATTTAATGGTGGGTTCCCTTTGGTTTTGGCAGATCCATCGAAAACCGATCTAATCTTTGTCGTAGAATTGTCTTTTATGACAGGCCATTGAGAAAGGTAGTGTCAGTTACAGTTGTCTATGTTTTCAACTATTTTAATTATGGTTTCTTTCTTCCAGTCCTACAAAATATTTTCATAATCAGGAAGAATATCAAGAACTTTTATTTTATCAACTGAATTTGCTAGTCTTTTTTCTGTCAAATTTTTGTTTGTAAGTAGTGTAGAATGATCTTCTAACGAAGGGAATTAAACAATATATCTTCCATCTTCTTCTTGTTTAACATGATTTAAAAATAATTTTTCGGTTTCCTTCCAGAGCTCTTTTTAACTTTGTTTATGGACAGGGACTAATATTCCAATGATATCCAAATCTCAAAGATCACAAATACTTCTGTTGTTCATATGTAATGATAAAACTATCATATAACTATCATTTTTCCCCTCATCATTTGATTTACCCAAAGGAGTTACATAATACATCTAAAGAGTTTCCATGGCTACTAAGTCGCAAGACAACTTCAAAATTTTTCCTGTGAAAAATTTGGCTGCTATATCAGCAACTATCAATAAATGCATAGAAGATGTTGAATTCGAAAGGGATGCTTCTTGATCACTAAGAAATATGCCCTTTTCATTAATTTATTTACTCCAGGACCCAGAAACTGCTCTTGGGATATCAGCACATATTTTTTTTTTGATCAAAAGCCTCATAAGTGAAATCATAGTCCTTTTGGAAGCTGCTCACATAAACTTTATATAGATGATGCTTCTAGTAACTCTGAACATCACCAAAAAGATTGTGAATCATTTCTTCAGCTCTAATAGGTTTATAACTCATTTTCTCCGCAGTTTTTTTTTTTTTTACTTATGTTAGATTTTTGACTACCAGTATCAATTAATGTTTTTACAGGAAAATTTTCTTTTCCTCGAAGAAAGACCACCAGGTTAGTGAAAAGACACTTGAGAAACAAGTAAGGTTGGGCAATATATTGAAATTTTCAACCATGCTATTACTAGTTGCTTCTCTAGACTTGGAAAGACCAACGGTCTTTATGTTAGGACACATCATGATATCTTTTGCTACAGTTCTTACAATTGACTCGAATTCTGCATAGCTTTGAAACATGACCGATATTGAAGCACTTGTAACAACAACTTTGCTTCTTCAATCGTGCATTTTTCACATTTACATTTAAATTTCTGGCAAAATGACAATATTTTGATTGGTGAGTGTCTTTATCACAGATGACAACCCTTAAAAAAAGAACCAAAGTTCTGAGAGTCCAATTTTCTGAAAACAATACTACAGCTGCAGGCAAATCTTTTTAAAATTTGTCTTGCACCGTGTTGCTTTTCAAAGTAAAGTCTTGCATAGTAAGTGTTATTTTATCTTCATTTTCAACTTCGTTCTTCAGGAATCTACTTAAACTCTCCAATCGTGATTCTTCTTCTTCAGATTTCTTATCGGCCATCAAACGTCTATCATTTCTATGGCAGGCTCTTAACCCTCTGGGTGGTTTCATTCTACGTGTGAAACCTCTGAAAAGCGAGGGATGACAGACTAGTAATGTATCTTAAAAGTGCATCAGTTTTCCAAAAGAGATACACTGAAAGCGCTAGCCGAATTTTTTTCTACCCCTCTAACGTCATATGGGGTCAAAAGTCCGTAGGCTAGGAACAAGTTAATGCTGATTCAAGTCAGATCTTATTGCTTTCGTTTGTTTTGTATGGTTACAAATTCTTGTACAGGGCTCGAACCTTGAGAATATCGTTCTTAAATCAGCTGATATGTTAGGCTTTCCGCCATGGGACACTCCAGAGTTTTCTTTTTTTAATCCCTTTCTCGGATTTGATAAATCCTCAACTGCTCCGATTGTTTTTCAACAACTTTATCTCTACCATCGTAATCGGCACTCTTCATCTATACCAATCTTCACGGATGGCTCAAAATCAGATTGTGAAATCGTACTCCCATCTGATACGCTAAGCTACCGTCTTCATAATTGTTGTTCCGTATTCATAGCTGAGTTGATGAGTACATTCTGTGCTGTACAGAAAATTTCATCTTCCCCTCAGGGAAAATTCATTATTTATACCAACAGCATGAGTGCATTGGAAGCACTTTCTCATTATCATAATCGGATGCACCCGATAGCTATAGAAATTTTGTTTTCTTTGCGTCTCTTGAAAAAAAAAGGATATTCAAATCAATTTTTGCTGGGTTCCGGGTCACATCGGCATCTCTGGAAATGAAAAGGCTGATTCGGTGGCAAAATCAGCAACGACTTTTTTATCTCACGAACTTCCTTACTGCGATGTCAAAAAGGCCTCGGTGAAACACATTTTTTCTACTTTGCAATTAACGTGGGACTCCGGACACAAAATAAACTGCATTCCATCAAACCAATTATTGGATTGTGGTCTGTTCTGCCTACATGCGAGACTGACGTAAAATTGACTCGTCTCCGTATAGGTCATACGCGTTATACACATCGCCATCTCATTCTTGGTGAGGCGGCGCCAAAGTGCCCAATATGTCATGTGGATTTTACAGTAAATCATATTTTAATTGAATGCCCTGCTTTTAATTTAAATCGTGTTTTTTTTTAAACATCGTCATTAACTTTGCAGGACTTGATGGGTGAGAGATATCACCCAAGTATTTTTAAGTTTTTAAAGTCCATTAACTTTTATATTTGCATTTAGTATTGTGAACATTAGTTTTTTCTTTATGGTCATTACGTTCATATCATTTATCTTGCATTCATTCAGAGAAGTTTTATGTTATAGTATTGCATTATTATACTATACATAATTTTATTTGATCTTCTTTTAGATTTTAACTAATGTATTAAAACACCCATATGTGAATACTTTATTTCTGCTTTTGTATTTTACCATTTGATTGGCGCAGCATGGCCAGATATGGCCCTTGCGCCACTAAACATCACACAACAACAACAACATATCTCTGATAGAAGGCAATGTAGCTTGTATCAAATTTTGAAATTTATCAGCCTCGTCAATATTTGGATCATTATCAATTTTACTAAACTGACCCGAAAATGGCAACTAGTCTCTGATTTCACCACCAAACTTTTTTAATTCCAGTAACGGAAACTTAAATTTTCTTCTAGAAATACTTTGAACAGAGTCATCATTTTCTTCACAGTTATTACTTTTGTTTTTAAAAATAATGTTGATTCGTTTAAATTTCTTGTTATATTCATCTGCAGCGAAAGTTTCAGCATCCAAGTCGTCTGCTTTCGTTTCTGTTTCAAGCAACATTAAATAACAACATACTTTCATCATTCAGTACACAAAGTTCGTTATGCTTTTCGCTAAGTAGGTCAAAATCGGCCAATAAATCAAAATTGTCCGTTAAATTAGCACTTTCTTTAGAAATTAAATCATTAATAGCGTTATATAAACATGTAAATGCTGAACGTGCAATAGTTTTCTTTTAAAACTTTTCCATTTTTATCTTAAACAAATTCAAAGTACAATAAATCACTTAAAACTCAAATTCAAAATTCCCTTGCCTTTTTCTCACTTATTATCCACGTCAAATTATACAAGTCCCTGTTCGGGCGCCACAAGTTATGTTGTACCAGCATTCAGTAATACACAAATCAAAACTAACTTCAAATTACTAAAAAACGCTGGATCATCCGATTCTTTCGACTCGTAAAATGAGATAGGATCTTTTATCACAAGTGAACAGGTTTAAAATAAAGGTAAATACACTGGTGTGCAAAACTTAAGCAACAATGCAAATTTTAAGCAGATAGCCATGAAATTGCAGAAAAGGATTGTTTTTTTGTTTTTTGTTTTTTTATGTTGTACACTGCGTCCGGATTATTTTGAATATTCAGTGGCAGCTTAAATTCTGAATGAGCTTTTCTGCCTCCATTCAATAAAGTTGCTGCAATGCCAGATGATGCAACGACCAATGCGATGTCATTATTAGATCGTATTTCGGCTAGAATTAGCAAAATGAGAAATGTTTTGCCAGTTCCACCTGGTGCATCCAAAAAAAAATCCACAATGTCTCGCCGAAACTGCCAGCATAATGTAGTGGGACAATGCGAGTAACAATCACTGCCATTTCTGCAGTATCGTACTGCAGTTCACGATTCATTTCGGTGTCTATTAAATCAGATGCCCTTCGATTTGTCGAACTCATACCGAAATGACTGAGTGGTAAATTGGCAATGGCAACGCAAAAATCCTCTGTTGCAATCAATGTTTCATTCTACATAGCGTCGCTGAATGCAATCGTTCGATTGTTGCACCATGTACGAATTCGATGCAATAAATCGTCATTCATTGGATCTTTGTGCTTATCCCACAACGTGTCTGCTCGTCCCGGGAAACATGTAACAAACCCTATAGCGAATAGTAAACGAACTTGTGTTGCTGTACAGCCCAATTCTGCTTCAGTAAGCATATCGTCCCAGTGATTGTTGTCTTCGAGCAAGCCGAGTGCATCTTTATATGTTGGATACTGTTGTCCATTCACTTTGCGTATATCTTGGAATGACATCAACCAACAACAGTCTCAAACCCTAATTACCTAGCGTTTTGAAATATACTTTACGACCTATTCTCATATCTACCAAATACACATAAAATTTTTTTGTAAAAATCGACCGAGCCGTTTCGGAGGAGTACGAACACATACACCGTGACACGAGATTTTTATACATTAGATTTAAAGTAAATGTTCACTACAGAAAAAGTCCAATTAACTAGAATTTCACACAAAAGGAACATTAAAAAAATCTTTTAACCAGTTTATATTGCAATATGAACTGAAAATTTAAAAGTTAAACATATTTGGGATTAAAAAAAGTAATAAGCACTGGACTTTAAATGCATTAAGAAACCTACGTGGAAATTAAATGCAACTTTTAAAAACATTAAAAAGTAGATTAAATATTACAAATTTTTAATTCTTAAACATAACATACATAAAAAAAATCCAAGGCTTTTACAAACTTGTTAAAATGTTTGGAAAATTTGTGCAACAAGTAATTATTTATATAATTGACTTAAAAAAACAATTGTTTCTCAAAGTTCAATTCAATATAGCATACTGGATATGGTTTAACCCCTTTATTAACCTTTTAACCCCTTATTTAACCCTTGGAAGCATTCCAGCTATGGAATTTGAGAGAACTTTTAATTTTTTCTTTCTCGTAAGACAACATATTGCAATTTTCATAAATTGTAATTAACTTAAATGTAATCTTATCTCAAATATTAGATGAAACTGGCTGATGGGGAATCAATTTTTACGATGTTATCAGTCTCTTAATATTCCTAACAAAATTATTCAAACATTTAATTCAATTTATTTTGCTACTTTTTTATATATATACATGAAGGTATAAATACTAATAACTAAATATCAACAACTAAACTAATATTAATAGCCAGTTAAATATTACTAACTTTTCGAATAGAAATAATTTTAAAGAATTGTTCTTATTGTTTCTTATGAATTTGAAATAAATTATTTTATCCAGCTCACTAAAGAACTTTAAAAAGGAGTCACATTATAAAAAAATCGGACACACAATTCCATGTTTTTACACAATATAAATTTGAAAAGAGAAACAATATAAAAATATATTTTATTATATTCTTTGAAATTTAGACTGCTTTAAAACACAAAATTCAGTTGCATCTGTTTACTTTGAGCAAAGAAATAATTGGAGGTAGAGATCAGAGTAAAAAGTATAAATTTGCATTATAAAAATAGTTGAACTAAGAATGAAAAATATATTTAATATATTAACTAAATATCGATAGCAATTTTTGAAATATATCCCTTCCATGTTCCTAATGCTTCAATGTGATATTTAATTACAAGTGAGCATAAAACTGCGTTTTGAAAAATAATTCAATGGAACTTTAAATCAACATTTCGATGAAATAAACTATATCAAAGAAATACGATTGAAAACAAATACAATTTAACTCCACAGAGAGCAATATGGAACACACAATTTGGGGGAAATATATGTTCCTCTTTTCTTGAACGAGCTTTCGTTCCTCCCTAACGCCGACACCATCACAATGCCCTATGCCTAAAGGATTCTTCGTGCCCTCAGATTCTGTAACATCCTTAAATGGCCGTAAAACATTCATTGACTACCCTAAAATTCATCAAGATATCGAAACTTGTAGGGGGAAAGAAATACATTAAAATGCGTTGGAAACATTCTTCGAACAGTACACTCCCTACTTCATTATCTGTGCAAATCGAACTTGCGTCGTTCCTTACACTACGTTAAAATGCGTGAAACGCGCTTTTGAAGACATTGTGGAGCTACTTCGAAATGCGTGTGGAACCCTTAGAGGGTTGAAATATTCTCAATTAAACATGATTCAACGGTAACAATGAAGGGGAAATAATATAGCAACATATTTTACTGTAGTAACACCAAGAATCTCTAATGATCTGAGTTTCAATGCGGTCACAAACAGTTAAAAATTTCACTTGATTTTCTTTAAGGTAAAATTCCAAAGTTAGTTTCAGCAATTCTCGAACATAATATTCATCTAAGAGATCATCTTTGCCAAACTGAGATTTCCAACGGCTTTGCAATAGCTTTCGTAGGATGGCGAAAAACTTTTAATTAATTCACGGGCTCTGGAATTCAAAATAATTGCTTGCACCAAATATTGGAATTTATCGGCTTCATCAATGTCGGGCTCGTCATCATTTTTTTTAAACTGTCCCCAAAATGATTGCCAGTCTTTAATTTCATCGCCAAATTTCTTCAGCTCCAACTGCTGTAACTTGAATTTTCTTTTGGAAGTTTCTTTGGATTTGGATGCACCGAACTTGTAGCATCATTTTCATCATTAGTATTTTTATACTTTGCTTTAAAAATTAGATTCAGTCGCTTGAATTTTCGGCTCTCCGCTGTTCACTAAATTAGTTTTAGCATCCAAATCTTCAATGTTTATTTCAGTTTGAAGTACCATTAAATTGAGATTTTCTTCAT
The DNA here is from genome assembly GCA_026543865.1 of Argiope aurantia. Lineage (NCBI taxonomy): Eukaryota > Metazoa > Arthropoda > Arachnida > Araneae > Araneidae > Argiope > Argiope aurantia. The sequence goes on from JAPMOR010104843.1 coordinate 1,473,664, forward strand.
TTAAGGCACAGAGTTCATTATATTTTTCTAGAAGTAATTCAAAGTTTGACTATAAATCAAAATCTTCCATTAAATTGTTTTTAGCATTTGTAATATCATCAATAGAATTATAAAAACGAGTAAATGAAATACGAGCAGAAGTTCTTTTTCTTTTGAAATTTTCCATTTCAGATTTCAATATATATTCAAAGTATATTAAATGACTTAGAACAAAAATCAATTTCAAACACTGTATGTAAGAGTGTAACGAATTTTTTATAAGCTTCAATGATTCTTAGTCTCCAGCTTCATTCGGATTGGATAAATCATATCGATTGGAATTTTTTATCGTGATGCAAGAACTTTAAAATCATATCAATGATACCATAAGATAGCAATGATTTGAATCACACTTCTCCGTGAGTAATATTAATCACTACTATTTAATAGTATCCGATACTGGTTAGATAATAACAGTTCATGAAATATTTATCTAATTATCCTTCGTTTTCATCCATCATTTTAAAGTATTAAAAGATATCGCAAAATAAAACTGTAGCAGAATTATGAGCGACTTCGACAAATTTATTTGAAAAACTATTTCATTGTAAAAAAATTCAAAATGCTTTATATCCATTTCCAAACTTAATTTAAAATAGCATTTTCTTTTATTGTTATGAGTTCCAAAATTAGCTGATGTGACAAGATATAAATTGTTTGGATCTTACAATGACTTATTAGGTTTCATAAGAGCGGCTTTGGGAACAAACTAAATGGCATACGAGACTACTCAACACAGCTTTCCTTGTCATGTTAAAGAGCGAACTGAAGGTTTACTGGAAATTTTGTATGGGAATAATTTATGTGTGCTTTTGTTTTGTGTGAGCAGAAAATATAAGTTTAATTTAAATATAATTAAAAGAAACAGTATACATGAGGTATGTTGAGAATGCTACTATTTGATCCAGTCGATATGCATGTAGTTAATGAATTTGTATTTTAATTATTTGACAACTTATGTTACTGAAAACATGTTTCACATTTTAACATGTGTTTAAAAATATCAGATATAGTTAGGACAAACATATTTAGTAATCAGTTAAGAATATTATATCCTGTATATAGTCTAATTAAAACGTTCAGGGTACGTTTAAAAGGTAATAAATCTTTACTTTTTTTAAAAAAAAATATGGATATAGTACGTCAAGAAATCGATCAGTCGGGTATTTTCAGTTATAAATTTTTCTGGTGTAGGTTGATCGAACTTGCATTTTCAATGTCCATGAAAAAGCTTTTAATATTTTGAAATTTATATATGATTAAGATATCAAATTAACGATTCATTGTATAGATATAATATTTGATACCTATAGCAGTATACATTTCCAAATCTCAGCAAAACCAAAATAAAATATCCTGATTATATATCATTTATACTAAAAAATTTATAAATAAATTAGGTAATGTATGTCACATTCCGATTTATTTATTTATAAGAGCATTATTTTCTCTGGTTTATACGAAACCTCGCATACTAAAAACAAAACAAAACAAAAAAAAACGAATTTTAAATAATGAGTTTAATGAATATTGCATTATATTTCGAAAAAAAAAAAAAAAGCATGCAGAGAATTGATTATGCTAATGGTTTATATGCATGCATTAAAGTAGTTATGGTTTTATTTAAAATCCTTATTTATATTAACTTTTATGTTTTTGAAACTAATATACACATAGTATTTAAAAATACTTAAGGATGTAGCTAAGAATTAGTCTAATTTGTTTATTGTATTGATATTGTTTTATTGATTTTGAATTTAATTTTTTTACATTTCAAAACTCTATAGTTATGGAAATTTATGTTTATCATTAATGAGCAAGATTGTAATTCTGTAATTTCATACTGTAAGAAGTAAAATGCAGTTAAGGAGGAAACACACATAATTTTTTTATGAAGTTTTGTTAAAAAATATTTTTATAATTGCACCTAATTTATGAAAGACAATCCTCGTTGATTTGACTTATTATTGATCTTATTCAGATGAGACTGATAAGCAGTTTATTGTAAAGGATATGATGAAATCTGCTCTTAATAGACATATTACAGAGGCAATTAATTTTTAAAGAAATTTATTTAGATGAAATATTCTGATATTTAAATAAAAGTCTTAGAATCAGGAAATTTTAAAACGTGGATTTTAAATATATTATGAATTGTTCAGACTACAAATTTGTTTCAAACCATGGCTTATATAGTACATGACTTTAATACCAAAAATTAGCTATTTTGATGAGTTTTCTTCTCATGTTATGTGTGATGGCCAATAACTGTGATAATTGCTAACAGTACCAGCTACTAGTTTCAAGCTTTTAACATAGTTTCATTTAGAGTATTGCTTTCTACTAGTTTAAAGCTTTAAACATAGTTTTATTTAGCTTATATGAGAATACATTACAATTATTTTCTCTCTCTCTCTCTATATATATAAGCACACACACACATATATATATACATGAATTTAATACTGTGAATTTAATGATGTTTTGTATTTATATGAATTATTTATATTACTTTTTTTTACATAATAAGCCATAAATAATAAATATTGTAAATTTAAGGGAAAAAATATTGATATACCATAAACTGGATCAACTTTGCCACATTTTACTTTTCTTCCAACTATTTTGTAAACTAGCAATATATAAAAATACTTCAGAATTATTACGAACCATTAAGACCCACTAGTTTTGACAGGAACATAGCAATTTAACTAAACATTTATATGTTTAAAAAAAATAAAACAATGTTATTATGGTAAAGTGGCATGATTTGCAAATTGTGTAACAGTGAAATCTTTAAAAAGCATAATTAAAAAGATTTTTTTAAACTATTAAATTACCTTATACATTAATAATGACTCATTATTATAAAGAATGATAAGCAAAAACATTAAAAAGATAAGTGGGGGGGAATGCTTAAAATGCTCAATTTGTAAACAAATTTTTACCCCCTGTTTGCCAAAAAACAAAACAAAAAAAAGGCTATCTCCCATCATCTTCATTGTAAGGAGGGCTATTTATATGCATAATATTTCTTTTTTCATTGAGTAAAGCTTCATCATGCACTTTGGGAAATAAAGTTATTTCCCAAAGTGTATGTATGAATGTATGATATTGAAACATATTGTTTCTCTGTAATTGAATGAATTCATCAACAAAATGCTTAACATTCTCTTTTCCTAATGACTTTTCTTAAAAACAAACATTCCTTTTGTTTGAATAACTGCACCATCAATTTTTTAGGTCATGCTGACCTTCAGCACTTCATCATCTTTATTTGAACTGTCATATAAAGAAAAGGCACAACCACATTCATTTTTGCTGTTATATTCATTCCTATAATAGTTTTTTTTCTCTCTTTTACTTAGAAGGAATTGGTCTTTTTCCATCAGTTGTAAAATTTTAGAACAATTCCTTAAGCAATCTGAGAAAGTTTTCATTAAGAGACATTCCCCCATTTGTACAAAGACTTGTTTGATGATCTCTCTCTCTCATCATTACTCCATAAAGTGTAGTATTTTGGTTCCTTCAACTGGAGACACTTATTCTTAATGATACTTTGAGAAATATTATAATTTTCAAATACTTTTCCACTGATTCATTTCCTTATTAACCACACTAGTGGCATCAATTTCCAATGAAGTATCATAATTTTTTCTATTTATAATTCCTCAACTTGATCCTAATACACATTGGCATCTCGCATACTTGCAAAACTCGGGAACATATGATTTAAAAAAGTTTGCAAGAATTAAAAAATATATATAGAGAGAGATTAGCTTCCCCCTTTTTTTGTCATGATTTCTGACTCAACTTCATCAAGTTATATTATTAAAATAAAGTGTAGCATAAAATTTAAATCTAACAGTGATTCTGAAATAGAGAAATATACTGATTTAAGTAAAACTTGTAGTTTTTTTTACTTGTGTTTGAATACATGAACTTTTTGAAACACCTGATTATTAAAAATTGCTTATTTGACAAGTTAAACAAAGGCTAGGTTTTTTTACTTTTTAAATAACTGATAATGGTTAACATGTGTAGAAAGGTGATAGTTAAATGTCTTCTCTGTGGTATGAATTAATTTTAGTAAGGAAACAAATTTAATTAAAAAAAATTGGCAAAGTTATTTCAATTTACAGTAGTTATACCCTTATTAAAATTCTTTAACAATTTTAAATAATTAAATGATTTCTTCCAAATTTCAATAATTGGTTTGTCTTGATTTGCAAATACATAGCAATAATTAACTGTAAACATTAATGGATAAAACGTTAAAATTACTCTATACCGAATAGAGGATAAAATGGAATAAGTAAAAATATTTCTAATTTAAGCTTATATACTATTTTTAAGAGTGTTTTATTCTGCTGTCAGTTTTTTTGATAATATTTAATCTCGGTTTTAATTTATGACCAATTTTATAAACAGATAGTTAAGAATCTCATTTGCTACGATGAATCTAGTGTTAACATATTTGATGTAGTTAAAACTTTAAGAAAATGATTTGTCAGAAGGGTAAGGCATTTCCTTTCTATCATTTTACTGATTATAGCAGAAAATTTTTAATTGCTCTGTAAAGGTGACACAACTATTTATGTTTTATCTGTGATCATATAGTAGTACACAATCATGTAATTCATGATCATGTAGTCCACAATCATCATTCAATTTAAAACAAATATTAATTGACATTTTATATTGGATTCAACAACAAATTTATTAGATTTTAGTTTTGTTGATTCTGCAAACAAAGTGGGCAGAAAACAAACAGATGCTTTCATCATTTTGTGTTATTAAAAACCATTGTGTATTGAAGAAAACATTTAAACTATTATTGGTATTCATTTAAGTAAACAAATTTAATCAATTTAAACTATTATTTGTTATCTATATTGCTATTGCTTAAAATTTCGTGAAATCCGTATAGTATTTTAGGTTCATACATCATTTGGTGAAATATGTATGGTATCTTAGGTTGTATGTCTATTATGCTCTGAATGTTTAGAAATTTGCTGATTAAGGAATGATTGTGTTAAATCATTTTGATATATACTCAATTTTTTATGCCATTATCTGTTGTTGTTTTTTTTTAATTATATCGACACCAACTAAAGTAGTTGTTCTGGACTGATCTGTTTGAAAATATTAATGACATATTAATAAGCCTGAATAACCTGTAATTGTATCTTTAAATTGTTTTTTTTAAATAAACTTTTATTTTTATTTTTCATTTTATTTGCATGTTTTACTTTGTGCTTTTCTACATAACATTTTTACTAACAGTGTTTACATATAGTTCTGGAATTATTTTTAAAGTAACTGGGGTGAAAATGTGTATGCTGGTTGAGAACAGGTTTTGTAAAAATGCAAAAATGCAGTGAAATTGTACACTTTAATTTATACATGTCTTTTTATTTGAAAAGTTGAGCTATTTTTTATTTTCAGTTGTCTTTGCATCTCTCTTTGATTACTGAGAATGAAGGATTAGCTATTCACATTACACACACTTTAAACTCTTATCCCTGATGAGACCCAGGGGCAAAACTCAACAGCGATATAATGAAGCTATACAGATACTTTCTGGAACTCAAGTCAAAAATCAAAATTTCAGTGAGTAGAAATAGGTATATTATACAGACATTTTTTTGCACTAATCTCATCTTTAGATAATTGCTTTTCACAACATATTTTAAAGACATTAAAGTAGCATGGTAATCATTGTTCTTTTGTTCAAGCAAGTAAAAACACACTTTTTATTTAATTTAGATAGTATTTACAAATTTTAATTTCTTTTTAAATGGCAAAAGATTTTTAACTTCAAATATCTAAAGCAATTTCCAGATCAAAGTTCATAGAACTGTTTTGTTGTAATTGTAAGTTCGTTTATAATTTCACTTATGTGTATTTTAACTTTTCCTGTGTTCTCCTGAAATTACTTACTGAACATTAACATTATACAAAATAGTTATTTTTATTAACTTAATAGTGGGAATGACGTTACAAACTTTATAGCTTTGATTTCTGCATTGTAAAAATCATGCCAAGAGAGAATGGTAATGCAAAGTATGAGTTTTTCCAAATAGAATTTTTAGTTTCGTGTATTTTTAACTGCTTTGATTATTAACAAAATCTAAGGACTTTATTTGTCATACTTCCTTCTTAATATTATTTCTAATGCATTTTTCCCGATTAATTTATTTTTCACCTTTTTAGTTTGCTGAATTTAACATATTAATTTATTTATGCTTCAATTCCTATTTGTTGCATCCTCAAGATTTATTTTGATACATTTTTAACCACATGATAACATGTGATTTTTAGATTTCTGCACAAGAGGTTGAGAAATGCATCATATTTACTATGAATACTTGAGGGTATGCTCTTTATTTTGAGTTTGAAAAATTCCTTCTGAAGTAAAAGGTATTTACTTAAAATAATTTTGGTGATTTAATAGTTGGTTAGGTAAATTATTAAAGTTTTACTTGTGGTTAATCCCAATTAAAAATAGTGATTAAAAAATCTAGACGTCAATGTAAAAGAAGATATACCCATAGAAGGGGAGTATAAAAGCAATTTCTCATGATTTGAAATGTCTCCTATTGTTCATCATATCTATTATTTGCAAATTCATCAAAGGAGAACCACCCGTTGTTGATCCTGCCTCTCCAAATAATAGTAATAACTGAGGACATAATAGTGGTGAAGCTTCAAGCTATGAATAAGAATGAATTTTATAGAATCCAGCTGAAAGCAGGAGACTGGTGGAAAGTTTTGGGCTTTAAGTTTTGATATTGATTTTTAAACAGATAATTTTCTCTGAATTGATTTGAAGGAATTTTATTTTTTTTATAACTGGATATGGAACTAATAGTTATTTGCATTTGAAATTTTTAAGTCATTGATAAGATGCAAATTTTAACTATGCATTGTGATTATATGCATAATCAAAATGCAACACCTTGAAATATGAATTCAGTCACATAATTTAAATCTCCATTGACTCTTAAAAGTAAGTTGTCAAGTTTTGAATCATTTTTAGGTAATAGAAAATTTCAAAACAATTTTCAAGTGGCGATATTTACATGTGCAATATTTTGCACATATAAACATTCGCATGTAGTTTTTAATTAATGAAAATGGACTACTTCATTTTCAAAAGATTGATGTTTCAGTTATATTTATTAACAACATCTATACTATAAATATATATCTATTAGCAAAATTGCTCATGAGATGATGAATGTCAGTGAAATAAAAATCACAATATCATAACATTCTGAAAATGAAGTAAAAGAAATAAATTGATCCTGTCTGTTAATTTTTCTTCATGCTAATAATATTGTGCAAAATTAAAAAAGTGAAAAACATAACTGAAAATAATAATATATTTTTTAAGACAATGTTTTTTAAAAAAGAAAATATTTGTGGAAATCTGTACAGTTAAGATTTAAACAATCTAATAATAATTAAGATTTTTTGAGATGTCTAGTATGCTTGCCATTTAAAATAGAAGAATGATTTAATTTTAAATCAGTGAGGAGAAAAAAGTTCATATGCAACTTAAAATGGTTAGGCATTAATATATTTATTCTGAATTAAAAGCATCTAACAGAATAGGTTCATATTGAAATTACTGCATGCTTTCTGTTATTTTTGAAGAAGAAAAAATTAAATTTAGATTAAATAATGAAAATTGAATGAAATATTAAATGGTTTCTTATGCATCGATGTACTTCAGAAAACAAACATAATTACTACAAAATTCATATAAAGTTTATTCATTCATAAAGTTCAATTTGAAGGGAAAAAGAAGATGAAATGTTCAAATTTATCAATTTTAATTTTGAAGGCACATAATTTAAATGACATATTCAATTTCTGTTTTGGTTTCATTTGTCAGTTTTTAGTTGTAATACACTCATGAAATTTAAAAAAACGTTTCCCAAATGACAATATGCTGTATTCCTCAGTGCGTAGTTTGTCATGGGGGTAAGGTTCGTTATTTCTATATTTATATTCTGTAACTAAATGAACTTTTGTCCAAAGGTGGAAGGAGCCTGAGCCACTCAACATTGTTTTTGCATTATTTATCATTCTGCTGTTTGAAAAGAATTGTATTTTTGAAAAAATTTAGATCTAAAATATTCATAAATGACTATTAATATATATTGGAATAACAACACATTTCAAAATTTCCATTGGCAACACCTATTTTTGCCATCTTTAATAACTAATTTTCAAAATTTCATCAAAAGTTGCACCTAGAAATCATTTTCATTAATTTAAGGAAACTGATTACTGTTTTTATTCATCTCAAAGTTAATAAAATTTTGGCACTAATGTAAAAATAAAAACTTTTATTTTTATTGGTATCTTTAATATAGTTATTGATTTGGAATCTTTTTGTGTGTTCTACATATTTGTGTTATTCTACACATTTTTTTTTGCATATATATTAATTATATAAAAGTCATATTTACCATGTGCTATAATTAATCAAAATTAGTGTTTAAAGCTTATTTTAATGGCAAAATTTATAAATTTTAGCATAAATTAATGTGATTAATAAATTCAGAGTCTGAGCTGTATAAAGTCTCTATTATTATGTTGTGTTAGATTTCATGGCTGTAAATGTAATATTTTTGTCTTGACATTATGAACATATATACAAGCACTTCCTTTTGTAAGTATAAATATTTTTTCTTTTTTAAATTAACAGTTTTATATCAAATACTCTGTTTCCTTACAAAAAATTCCCTATAGAAATGAAAATTTATTCCACAGTTTTCTTAGTTTTAATGTTTTTGACAGAATTTTAAAAGGTAAACATAACAGATTTCTGCAGAAAATAGATTACAGTGTTTTCAGAATCAAATTTTATCTATCTTGAGGGTGATTAGTTTCCTTTTATGTATTAATTTAATTATATTTTTTTGTTATTTCAAAGATTTTTTGTATAACTTTATTCATTTTGTTGTTAAATTTATTATATTCATTTTTATTTTTCGGTGTTTATATTATGCTCAATTCATTATTTCATAAACACCATTTTTTGTTCGGAATCTGTGTCCAAAAACTGATTTCAGAAAATTATGCTATTAATTTGACTATTAATAATCGGTTGAATTGAAATGTGTTCCTGCTGATGTGCTATAAAAAAGATGCCTGAATGCAGTCCTCATCATCTAATCACGGATCAGTAATGTAAAAATTAGCCTTTGCTAAAGTAAATTTGAAAATAAAAGTAATAAAGTAATTTAAAAATTAGCCTTTGTAATTTAAGGGAACTAAAAAGAAAAATTTAATTCCTTCAAAATTTATAATTAGCTATTTGTTTGATATTAATTTATAGGAATGATTCCTGTTTTTATTGTTTTATGAAAGTATGCATTTAATGAAATAGATTATTTTTATATATGTATGTTTTATTTCGTGTAATATTATATCTGTAAGTAAAATATATATATAAGATAATATTTATGTGTGACAAATTAATTGAATTTTAAATAGGCATTTTGCATTTTAAAGAATATGAAAGAATTTTTTATTTTAAAATCTTTTGAAATGATTTACTATTTATGCATATAGCCATATTTTCTTATTGTAATAAATGTGTTATAGAATTTGGTTAGCTTTAAGTCCTTACTAATTTTATTCATTATAATGGATTACACATTCTTTACAAATGAGATGAAATACATCATTCAAATAAAAGATCACTATGTCCAAAAGTTTTGATTTTAAGATCTATATATTTAACCCTTTGTTAAACAGGTGGGGAAAACATATTGTTACACAGTTGGTGCACATTATATGCCAATTAATTTTTAAGTCATAAAGTCATATATTTTTGTATTATTCTATAAATAAATAATTGAAACAAATAAAAGGTTTGCTAAGTAACGAAATAAAAATATATCAACATCAATTTGATCTTTATAATGTATAAAATAATGTTACGTACAATTTCATGAAAACTCTGGAATAAAAATAGATATGACGATAAAGGAAAACTTGCATTATTAATTTTTTATTCAGATAAATATTCTTCATTATTATGGCATTTATACACATATAATCTATTTGTTTCATATGATTTTTACATGTGAACAATCCAAGTTGTGGTTATTTTTTACACAACTACAAGGATAGCATCAACTTTTTTTCTTTGGTGGGCCTTTATTTTTGGTTGTATCCTTTTCATCAATATGCATCTTAATTACTTTTGTTTTGACGGGCAAGTTTACTATTAAGCTTCTGCTTCTTAAATGCAGCTTGAAAAGAGTTAAAGCTAAATTTTTTAAGAAACACCTTCTGTACATGGAAACTGATTCAGGAGCTGCAGCTTGGAAAATAATCTGTTGATCCCTGCGATGTTTACCAATGTATAAAAAATTGACATTGGCCATCTATATATTCTTGATACAGTATAGTTCCCTCCTAGTTGATCAACTACGCCCTCATTACATTTTTTTTATTATTATAATCAAGAATTACATAAGGTTTCCCTATCTCATTGTCAATACTTGCTTCTTCGTGTATTGCACTCAATATAATAAAAGCTTTATTTTTTGTTGGTACTTATGAGGGAAGACTTATGTCTTTTGGAAATCCAAAAAGTTTAGAACCAACTTGTCTTACTTTTATGGAATTTTCCTTTTATTTGATCTCATTGTTCCTAACAAGCTGATTGTATCATTTAGCAAGATTTTGCTAATGGGCAACTGGTGTACCAATTATCGGTTGTTAAATTTTTGTATGATCCTTTTAATGATCAATTAATCTGCTAACTTAATGAATAGGATTATTTGAAACATGATTTGGGCCATTGGGTTGTGTTTCCTAGTACACTTCAAAACTTTTAGTATAAAAAGTCTGCATCAACAAGCAAAATATCTTTATCCCATATTTAGCAGGTTTCTTCGGTATATGTTGAATAAAAGAGCACCTACCGTGAAATGGCTCTATTTTTTCATCATTTCACCTGGTGAACAAAAGAATTCAAAAAATCTCTTATGGGGGCTAACTTGCCTTTTTCTCTTCCTGACTTTCTTGTGCTTTTATCATCAAGTCAAATTACACTCATAAGAAATTGAAATTTATTTAAAGACAACACCATGTGAAGTTCAATATCTATGCCATCATTTGCCCACAATTCACCTAAATTCATCTTGCTATCTTTTTTGAAACCCATCAGGTGTAACATTCCAATCGCTGCCATAATTTTATCTCTAATATTATTATTCTTACCAGTCTCATTTTTACATCTATTCTCAATATTTGTATTATAAACTATCAGATCAATCTTTCTTACATCAGTAATTTTGAAATATGCAAATAATTTATTTTTACAAATGACAGTAATTTGTTTAAAATATCTTTCTTTAGACTTCTCGAATATTTACTTATGATTGAAGATTTCATCCATTTGTAGATCTCGCTTACTTCTTTACCTTTTTTACCTTTGTATAATATCTTAGTGAAGTAGTCAGTGTAGTCTTCATCATTGTTTATATCATTGTTTTCTGTATTTTCTTCATCAGAATCAGCTTCTAATTCAGACTGAGAATCATGATCACTTTTATTTATCTGTTCTTCGCAGTTATTATCAAATTGTTTGTCATTATATTTGCTTAGTTCTTCATCAAATAAATCTTTAAGAAGTTACGCATAATTGTCATGATGAACTATATATTTTTTCCTTGGAAACCTGAAATAAATATATAAAAACCCAATTTATTTCTGATATATTATCCATGAATCTCTTCCCAGTTTCATACTTACTCCTCGATACTCTGCACTGTGCAATTCAATACTCTGCACTCTCTTATTGTGACAGTTCAGTTTTTCTGATATTCTATTATTGAATATTATCTTCTCTACAAACTCTTTTTCTGTAGCTTTCTTTATTTAAATACTAAAATTCTAATCCCAAACCATAAGCATCTCGTGTGAAGTATTGTAATTGTCACTTGCAATGAAGTCTGTAATGCAAGTGTTGATGCACAATCTTCTATGCAATTTTTAATGTGATTTCAAATTCACTATAACAAATGCCAGATTTTGTTAACTGTGCACAATATCTTCTATATCTATATGCTTTCATATGAGATATGCGATTGCCAACTGTTTTTCCCTTTGCACAAACACTTGTTATAAAATTGATCATCCCAACACAATTTGTTTTGGTGTCCATGTGCAACTTTTCCATATTGGCATGTAATTGTGTGCTGAATTATGGTAATTAATGAATATTTTGATTATTCTAATGATGCGCAAAAATTCTGTTGCTGCCATGTAGATTGCTTGTTGTATGTAGGTGTTTGCATTTAGGAATTGATGAATTTCATGAATCAGCTATGCTAATCTTGATTTGAAGGACACTTTCCTTTTTTACATTTCTGATATGTTTTTAGAATGACATTATTTTTGATTCACGTGTTGTTTTAGCAGTTGAACCATAGAATTTATTAGAGCCTATGTACTTTTTGGTTCTGTCAATAATTTGCTGTCATGTTGCTATAAATTTAGGTATGGAAAATACATTGGCATACTTTCATAAAAGGGCACCCAAGGTAAATACCAAAATTGCACCCTCCCTCTCTCTATATATATGATATACAAATCTTTATTTTTTTTACTCTTTATAACAAGGGGAGCAAAAACTGATACTGCAATGAAATTTAAATAATAATTTATCAAATATTTTGGTATTAATACTATTTAAATATTGCAGATAATTTCACTGCGATCATTATATATTAATAGAAGAATGAAAAATTTATCATAAGAATTTTCTAAAAAAAGGTTTGGAATATGAATTTTATAAAATCTATTCAGTAGTTTTATGCTAAACTTACATGGATAATTTTCTCCACCCTAATTTTAATAATTGAAAACAGTTCCAAATAAAAATAATTACCAAAATATCAAATCAATAGTGCGAGACTTTTAATATATTAGAACAATACAAATCAAAAAGAATTATTATTTATATCATATTAAAAAAATATAAAATGTGTACAAATCTCTTATTTTATTGAAAAAGAAATGCAAATAAGATAATAAGGAAAACATTATATATATTATGTTGTTTTGTACTTAGGCTATATATGGAAACTGAATAATGAAATAAATCCTTTGTTAACACATATAAATCATTCAAAAGTTTTGGTAATTATGTTAATATCTATAACAATATACAGGATTATTTCACACATATTGTGAAATTTATCTATTCTTAATTTACAACTAGTAACACTTAATAATACATTAGTACCCTTTGACAAAGTTAAAATGCATTGCACGAGATAAAAAGGTATGGAAAATACAGAAATTCAAGGATTCGATTTGAAGATGAATTAAAATTAACACATTATTAATCTGTTTATAATATGCAAAATTGTACATTGTTATCATTTTAATAAAAAGCATTTATATGAAAAAAAAAGATTAATTACTTCCGAAAAATTTTGAAAGTTTTAAGAGTTTGAAATGTTATGAATTCACCTTTTTTTGTTTTTTCTGATATGAAAGTAAATGTTTTCATGGAAGCCAGTTCACATTCAAAATACCTAAATCACAGCCTATTTTTTTTGGGGGGGGGATGTATTGAAGTTGAAAGATATGAAAATATAAGTTTTAGTTAGCTAAATGATCTTTTGCAGCTTGTTCTTGATTATTGCTATCTGTTAAGTATCAGCAGAGCTGTCTCGCATAATTTAAAAGTAAAGAAATAAATTTATGAATGTATGTGGGTGTGGTAAAATTATCTCATTAATGTTTGGTTATTATATTTACACCATCTTAAATCATAATATATATTTCTGATGTTTATAATTTCAATATGTGTCATTTTATCTTTATTGAAAAATATTTCTGATTTTCATCATTCAAAGGCAGAAATCCAAATTTCAAAAGATTAGTTGTTCAAAAGATTTCTGATTAATAGAGGTTTTAATGAATGAAAGTAAATGCAATTTTTGAGGTCTATTTGTGTTTTATTTGGTGCTGTGATTTTTTCCATGTCTTGATGCTCCAAATAAGAAAAATTGGAACATTTAGTTTTAGTATGTGTACTTTCTAAGCATTATTTTATCTTAAGATATATATATGAGGGTTATATGAATCATAAATATATATGTTCTAATATTCATGATAAATATATATGTTCTAATATTCATGATAAATATATATGTTCTAATATTCATGAT
>JAPMOR010104843.1:1487928-1557876 GCA_026543865.1 Argiope aurantia
TATGTTCTAATATTCATGATAAATATATATGTTCTAATATTCATGATTCAGTTTTCAGGGATGTAGTTTCTGTAATCTGTTTTACTGCCCAAATATTTGAGTAAAACTAGATACTCTTTTTAAAAAATTTTAAAATTTATACAAACTTTTGTTATGCTGGTGTTGAATGTTGTTGTTTTTGCATGAATAAAGAAAACAAAGCTATTTCTTTTGATATAAATACAAAAGTTTTAAGATCTCACTTCTTTGCTTTATGAGTAAAAACAAAATGATCTAATATGAATTTGTTATTTATTTTGTTTAATGCATCAAATAATCTTAAATTATTAATAAGAATTTCTAATGAGGCCTTATTCCCATTTAAGGAAGTCTATTGCCTTTGAAAACTTAATTTTATCTAATCTTGCTGAAACGATTTTAATTTTTAAAAATCTTGTAAATAAGAGCTGTTTAGAACTTTTCTTTTAAATTCAGCAAACTGATTCTTTAAATTTGTGACCCAATGACACTTGCCCTGCCTGCCTCACCCTAATTAAACCAATGGGAAAATAGTATTATTTAAAGATTTGGAATATATTACAAGCAGCATGATGGAATGAATGTAAAATTGCTTGAAAACAAATTTTGGATATGTAATATAAAATAGCAATTTTAATTTCTTTACAAATATACAATGTTTTTATTTTATTGCATGAAATAGCATGCACTTTTGAAACCTTCAAAATATAACAGGCAAATCTGATCAATATATATATATATCATAGTTAAAAGTTAAACTAGTAATTTATGAATGAGAAAGAAATGAATTTCCTTTATACATATATTAAATGCATTATTCACAAAAAAAATTACTTAAATTCATCTAGAAATATTTTCAATTGGAATGTAATCCACTTGAATATCATAGTTTATGTATTTACTAATGTTAAATATTTCTAATTGAAATGACATCAGTCTCAAATTCAGTATCAGATGTATAGTGGCTTCCAAAAATGATTGAACACTAATTAGTTTTTGAAGATATATAAATTTTTTAAATGAGGCATGGCTTTGAATGTTTGTCTCTTATGTGTCAAGAAGGACTCGGGATGTTCCAATCACTGGATCCATAGTCATTTGGAGACAAATGGAGATCAAGAATTGGAAAGTACAAGATTAAAACAAAAGTAGTTTGTTTAATGTAGAAATTAAGAATACAATAAATAAATAAATACTGCATATTGTACCCAGATGTTTGAAAATTATTGTAGATATTAAAACTGATTTGTAATGTTTGTATCGAAGTGTCTGGTGCCTTTTTATGAGGTAATATTTTGATTATGTTTGTCTGGTGATCTTCTAAAAAGTAAGTTTTCTTTGAATTGAAAAATTTTATTTAACTATATTAAGAATGTTATCATTAAAAAATTTCTTTGTGAAATATCAAATTATATTGGTAAAACATCATTTCATCAAATTTTGGGAATATTAATTCATTTTTGACTAGATGTCATATGATGGAAAATCTTAACCTAATTGGTAAAAAAAGTGCAATTCTTTAGTTAGTTTTCAAGCTTATTTTAATAATTGGGTTATAGATGCTGATATATATTTCTTTATTTATTATCTTATGATTTAAAATATTAATCTTTAATTTCATGAGCTATAATTTTCTAAATTACTATAAAGTATGTATATGGATATTTTTTACTAATATCAGTTTTATGTGTTACTATTTGTTTCATATAGTTCTTAAATTTTTTATTAATCAGATTAAATTTTGAGTTAGTGATATGTAAACTTAAATATATTTTATTTCTGTTAATTTCTTTAAAGGTTAATCATTCTTCCATGATTTCTTTTTGATACAAAATATTACTGGCCTTGCATCTCTTTTTATAAGATTATATCAAAATAAATGTGCAATAAAGAAATGTAATTGTTTCATTTTTGAAAATTTTTTTAAAAAAATTTATTTGTACATGCTGCAAATGAAAATATTTAGATTTAAGAGCATGCATTATATATTTTACTGGCTTTTCTATATATTTGCAAATAATTGTTGGCCTATTTATTGTTTGAAAAAATAGCTTTCCTTGAATAAGTTGCTGCATTTGTTTATTTAATAATAAGGCAAAATGACAAATTTATCAAGTAGTCCATCATGTTATTAAAAATAAAAGTTTTATGCAGAAAATGTAATGTCACTTTTTAAATTTTGATAAAAAATAATTTATTTATTTAATTATAGATTTTATTTTAGTTTTAAAAGGAAAATATACTGTATCTTATTGAAAGCTTTTTTAAAAAATTGTTTAATTATATTTAATAACCACCTTAAAATTAAACCACAACTCTTTAAAACACACTTATTATTAATTTTATCACTGAATGATTTTAATTTATCAAATCTCTTTATATGTATGACTAATATTAATTTTCTTCCTTTTAAGGATGTTCTTCAAATATTTAATTCTAAGCTATGCACATAGTATAGCAGATTCTGAAATCAGATATAAAGATTTTGAAATTTTACTTTTAAATGAGAGTTTATTTTTTGATTGGAAAATCTCATTAAAGTCATACAAGCAATACTCAGCATGCAAATAATAAAACGCTGTATAGATGTAATTTTCCAAAATTGTCTAAAAATCTGTAAATATTCTTTTTTTGAAGTTTAGAAGGAAAGAAAGTTTATTTTGGCAATTTTAAGTATTTTTTTTGGTTCTAAACTGAAATTCTTTCTTTCCTTCTATTTTATTCAATTTCTTAGCTCTTAATGGGCACTATCATGATATGTCATTTTCAATTTTGATTTCTGTATGGTTAAGCAATGTTTTATAGTAGTAAGATTTTAAAATTATCTCCTTTTCTAATTGTATTCATTTTTGTATTCATTAGATTCCAAGATGAATATTCTTGATAAAATGGCTACAAAGAGAAGACAAGCTTGTCCACAAACAGTTTTACACTTATGGGATGCCATTGCTTATATTAAACAACAGAAGCAAATTCCAAACTTTGAGCGTTTGTCAGCTTATATGAAAAGAGTTTACAATCTAAATCCTTCTGATCTTGAGCGGCAATTAAATTTTGCTGTAAGTGATGGACTCATAGTTGTTAAAAAAAGCCTTGGCTGTAAGGGATCTAAAGTTGGAGTTGAACAAGATGGATATCGTATTCCTGAAGATGTTAAAGTAAGATGTTGATGAGTTTTTCTATCTAATTATTAAATTATTAATTACAGAAATACTTGAGTATTAAAGTAATCCTTTATGATCTATACCTGCACAGTATAGTTGATGTCTTAATTTTTATTTATGAGATTTTTATGGATTCATACCAGAGTGGATTAAATTTTTTTTTTCAAATTAGATAGTTTATAATGCAATAATATTTGAATGAATATTTAGGAAAGAAAGTCTTAAAAATGTTTGAAAACTTGGTAATGGTTTTCGTAGTCTTAATTACTATTTGAATACTATAGTGTACTAATTACTATTTTTTGAACTTATATTGCTGATTTATCATATCTATCTGTTTTTGATTGTTTTAAAGCAGTAGTAAGATGCTAGCTTTTTTAGTCTTGATATGTAAAGAACTGATTGCCTTTAAAATTATTTGTATTAAAACCTAATGACATGTTATCAGTAAACTCAAAAATGTAGTACCAAAAATGTAGATTGTTTTACAAGTAACAAATTGATTATTAATTTGGAATCAAAGCTTTTTATTTTGAAAAAAAAATCTTACCCTTATGTGTCTGGAAATTTCTCTTAATTTGACAAAAAGTAAATCAGTAATATTCTGATAGGAGTAAGAATTAGTTAATCCAAGATTCTTTATGTCCAGTGCTACTCTCAATCAAATATTTAGTGTTAAATTTTGTTTTCATTTTTTTTTGAAAATTGTCTAGTAGTAGATATCTGGTATTTTTTTTTCTTTTGTGAAAATTCTGCAGCTGTAGGAAAGTGGGTAAATTAATTTTTTTATTACCAACATTAAGATTTCAAAACTTTTTGATATCTGTGTAATGGTAATCCAGTTCATTCTGTAAATTTACTTTGATAGCACTTCTTTATTTTCAGGAAAGAGATGGTCATGATTGGTATTGTTTTGAATGCCATAGAGGTGGAGAAGTTCTTTTATGCACAACATGTCATCGGGTATTTCATGAAGTTTGCATTACTGATGATGTAAAATCTGGAAAGTTTGTGTGCCCAGTTTGTAAAGTGAGTAACTTTAACTCAGCATACTAATCTAAATCTGATTCCATGAGTTCAAAGCTCTGAAAAAATTTAAAAATAAGAAGAAGTTTGCCAGAATTTTATTGATAGTAAAATATGTTCGAATATGAGTGATAGAGGACTGATTTGTTTTTTACTTCTTTCAGTTTTGCATTAAATCTGTGATACTTTTCAGCTGTAAAGTATTTGATATTTTATTGACAAAGCAAGAAAATGTCTTCTACTGATCTTTATTGTTTTTGAAGAGAATTTCCATCTATTTTTTAAATCATGGATAGATGGAATGACGCCTACTTCATTAATGTTTGCAATTGTTGCCTTAGAAAAAGTAGCCTTGGCATATTGTCTCATGTATTGCAATGTTTTGTTTCTTATTCCTGATGTGCTTGTGATTCTAACTTAAACTTGATATTGCATAATTGTTAGGCATTACTGTATAATCATAACAGCTTGATAGCTGGATTATAACATGATAAAAGCTTTCATTTCATTTTCCAGTATATTAGATTTATTAGTGTTTTACATTTATAGCTTCTATACACTTGTATGCAGTAATTTCACTCTAAAACATGCTTAAAATAAATTTGATAGATTTAGGTCAAACATACTGCCCTATGAAGTATTTATATACCTGTGTAAAATTCCCTTTTATTATTCTATTAAAATATTTGTTGTACTTTTTTTTTTGCAGCAGAATATGAAAAAATTCCCAGTAGAATTGAAAAAGAATGAACTTAATACTATTCTTGGATATACTTGCATTAGGCTAAAGGAAAAGGTATGTGAATGATTTCAATATACAAAAGATTGATTTAAGAATTATTATAAAAATATGAATTAAGTTTGCTATTAAAATCTGCATAGCTTTAGGAATAATGTGTGATGTTTTTTTTTTCTTTCAAATAGTTATATATTAATTTTGTTAATAAAGTGGCTTTAAAGACAGTTTTGAGAAATAATCATAAATATAATGACTATGAATAAATTGTAATTGTATGAATTTTATCTGATTAATAATTTCTTAAATTAAACTGATTATGACCCTGAGATTTTTCTACTTAGATTTCAATCATACCTATGGGTCATTTCATCATTTACCTATGTTTCCTTCTGAGGGGGGACTTTTACAAGCATTACATGCCTGAAGAATTCATTCTACTTTAAACTACTGTCATAAATTATAGAATAATGTAATGATTATTCATTTCTGGTGTAGAGATTACAGAACAATGATGGCTATTTGGAAAAAGAGGCTTTAGATCCTATGCAGTTGTATAATTTCTATATCTATAAATATCAGATCTAGAATTGACATCTTTGTGTTTTGTTTCTGCAAATGTAAATTTCCCCCTGCTTTTAGACAAGAGAATTGCATCGAATTCCCCATCCAGATGATGAAAAGTGGCGTTTTAATTTTCTCATTTATGAACCAATGGATTTGGTTGCTATGGAAGAGAAAATGAAGGCGAACGAATACATAAGATTGGGGGATTTTTTTACTGATGCCCAACAGATTGTTCACAATGTTATTGTATATTTTGGAAGTAAGTGAAATTATTCATATTTTAAAACCTCGTAGTATTTTATTATTTCATTTAGGTTTTATAATTGTGTTCATGTATTTTTCTATAAACAGAAAATTAAAAATAGAGATTTACTATATTCTATTTTAAGATTTACTATACTTTATAATAATTTGAAAATTTAAATCCCTTTGTAAAAAATAAAAAAATAATAAAAAAATAAAATAAAAACTTTTTTATTGAAGTAATTGTAAATTTGTATTCTGTTGACAACACATTTAGTGTTTGTTCCAATAGGTATTACTTAAAAACTGATTTGTGAGATCATTTTATATATATAATTTAACTTTTAAATTATTTTAGGAAGTTGATGAAATTAAATTTCAGTTAATTGATCATCAGTTTCCTTTTTGCAGTCATATGAGAATGTTTACTCCAGAAAATAGTTTTAAAATTTAATTTAACAAGAATTATTGTACAAGTTTTTATTATTTATATTTTTGAGTAGATAAATTACTCTTCAATTATTTTTAAAATTGCTATTGTATTTAAACAATGTAACTATTTTTGTCAAAAAAAAAAAATCCCTGTCAATAAGTAAAAGTAGATTCCTTTGTAGTAGGTTAAGCACAAATAGAATTTTCACGAATCTAATATTGAATGGGGGGGGGGTCAGCAATTTAATATACATCATCAGCAAAAAATGAATTTTTCACTTTAGAGGGCTCTAGAATGCTTTCTGTTGGTCCAAAAGAGATTAAAATTTTACTGCAAATACTTCAAATGATATGTTTAACATTTATTAAATAAAAAATATATAGTAAAATTATAGTATTACAGTACAAAAATATTTATATAGATGTTTTCAAACTTAAAAAATTGTTTAAATCGCATTTTGAACTTGTGAAAATTTTAAAAAATAAGGCTACATACCCTTATAACTTCAGTTATGAGTTGAGGCTTATAACTGAATTGTTCTGGAAATGAAAGCGAATCTAAACACAATTTTTTGAAATGATGCAAGACAAGATGTTTGTGAATTAATTTATATAAATATAAATTGGAGTTAGGAAGAACTATATATTTTATTTTAATCCTTTTCATAATTTATTAAAAAGTTTTGAGCATTGTTATGAATGTTGAACAGTAACAAAAGGCAGAAAAAGGATTTTAAAATGAAATTATACTGTTGTGTGCAAGTTTATTTAATTTATTATTTTGTTACATTTTTTTTAGTGCACAGTCGAATAGCAGAGATGGCACGACAGATGTTAGGAGATTGTGAATATGATTTACAAGAAATTGTTCAATGTTTGAATTGTTACAAAATGTCTAATACAAAGAATGATGCCTATTGGTTTTGTCAACCTTGTGTAAGTATATATATATTTAAATATATGTGTAATTTTTATTGTCAAAAATTGTTGAATCAAAATATTTGAATATTATTTAAAAATATTTCCTTTCTTCTTAAATATATTTTTCATAAAATAACTTCTGTAATTGAAGCATTTGAGTTATTCTTTAAAAACGTGAAAGTTTTTTTTTTGTTATGAAATTTCAATTTTGTTTGAATTCTTTGGTTATTTAATCATATAATTCAGTTTTGTGCACTTTTTTTTATGTATTCCTTTAATAATGTTATATGACTTAATAAAATTACCTTGGAAAAGTTTAAAACCTAAAAAAAAAAAAAAAAAAAAAAAACTTTTTTTTTTTTACTCATTTAGATATGGTTTAATTTTTGATTGCTGTTAATGTATTAAATTAGTTTTAATGTGCTTCAAATTACATAATATTTGAAGTAATATTTTTATCGGAAGCATATTATTACTATTTATAATATACCACTTTGTTGCTGTAAGATTCTAAGATAAGATATGGATAGGTCGAAGTTCTATGGGCTCATTACTTTGTCCTCCACTACCAGTAAACAAAATTTTTATTCAAAAATTCACTGTTATAAAACTTATTTTCTCACTCATTCAATACTAAACCCTCCATTTATCTCAAGCTATGTAGAATGTGAATCATAGAAGCAGTTGACGCTGACGTGACCAATTAAATTAGAAGACTGATTTAATATATGGTAATTTATATGGGTTTATAATTTATATGGGCTGGTAATTTATATGGGTTTATATATTGTATACAAATTTCAAAGATTTATTGGAGAAAAACTGAGTTAAAAGATAAACTGTTCACATTTTAACATAAATTCTATAATGTCTAACTTAATGCAGGAAACATAGACAAATATTAACATAAATCATTGGCCTAATTCTTAAGAAAATTGACTCAAACTGATTTTATTATTCATTGATAAATTATTAAACAGATATGAAAAGGTAACCCTAAGATAAGAATCATAACTTACAGTTATTGGTTACACAATTGACAAAACAATGAACAAGCAGGAAGTTGCTCTTTTTCTCTCGCAACTTGCATTTTGCACACAATATATAGGAGAATCGCAGCAGATGCCTGCTTCTAATGCCTTGGAACTGTTGCTAATGCAACACTTTGCCTCCCTCATTTAATTACATTGAAAGAAAACTAAGGGCAGATAGTCGCGGACCGGAAACTTGAGTGTATTGTGTAATTCAAAATTCAAACTATTCATTTATTTTGAATGATTATAAAAATTAAAACATTTATTGCTTGATTTAGTTAAATTTTAATAAACCTTGAATTGAAATGACATTAAATTATATAAGCAATAAACACTTTTCTTTCACTCTTTTAATGTGCAATTATAAAAGTGAATTTTTTTATAGTTATTATGGTATGTGTTATATATTTTTTTATTTATTATACAAAACAATTGCAAGCATCATATCTGATTTTAAATATTTTTGGTTAATGCCAATCATTACCGGACCCCCTTCACTCCAAGTAATTTGTAAAATTTAAAGTTTAGTTTGTTTTATATTAAAATTCATATTGTCAAATGTATAAAATCAATTAGAAAAATTTAATACAAAATTAAATTATGCACATCAAATTATTATAAAAATTGAGTTGTATATTGTCACTTTTGTATGTCTTTTGCTGTTTTAGTTAATTTTAATTATCATTAAAAAGGAATCATATTTCATTGAAGGATTTAGAAAAAATTATAATCAACAAAAATTGATAACTTTATGGTATCTAAATTTTAGTGTCTGCTAAAAATTTCTTGTAGTCTTTCAAACATAAATAATGAATGAGTTTTTAAAATTAATTGAATTTAAATGTTATTAAAAATGTTGGTGATCAGAGTTTATTGGCAGAGAGCCATGTTAAGCTATGCTGCGCTAAGCACAGGCTTAATTTAATGAATTAAAAAAAAAAAAGGAAGGAAAAAAAAGGATGAATTGTGATAAGAACACATAAAATATGAGATGGTGATAATGATTAGATTTTTAAAAATTACAGACAATAATAGAGTGAGAATTAAAGAGAAGTTACTTCCGAGGTATTAAAGATGCACTTAGAATGGATTTTTCAAAAATTTATTTAGGAGTTTAATTAAAAAATAGAAATAGAATTTTAATGCGTTTCTACTATAACATCAAAGCACTTTATTGTTAAAAGAAAAGCCCACTGTTTTATATTTTTAAAAAGTTTTAGTAATTTTTGAAAAATGAATTTTGGGTGCAATTTGTAACAATGATTTTTGTTGTAATGAAATTTATAGCAATGCCATTGGTTCATCAAATCATTTATGTGTACTAACTTTGTCATGTTAAGTGTACTGGCTTTATGATAAACAAATGCTTTCTCTACTCTAATTTAAAATTCAAAACTTTAAAGCAGTTCTTTGAATGACTCTTCATTTGATGAATGTTGCTAAATTTTAAGACAATGCAGTATATTGTCTTGTGCTTTAAAAAATGTATTAACTGTCATTTTTTAATTTTTATTTTACTTCTAACTAAAAAGCTGGCATCTTTATAACATCATGAATTTGTTCCCATTATTTATGAAAACTAGAAATTGTGAAATCATTTTCATTTCTTCATAAAATATAGAATCATATTTTTCTGTAATTTTTTAAAGCTTAATTAAGAAAATTTTATGTTATTTATTTATTTTCTGCATATTAAAGGGTAGGTTTTTATGACATTTTTGAAGTTTACAAGTGAAAAAAAAGTTTACAAGCAGTAGCATTCGATATTAAAAGTACTCATCTACGTGCACTGCTTAAAGCTGAAATTCATATGGAACAAATTTGTTTTTTTATAATTCTTATTGAAAAGAATTGCGTTATTAAACAATAGCCTTGTATGGTTTAAAGCATGCAGGAAGAGAATGGTACTTCAAGCTTAATAATAGTTTAATACAATTGGAATATCAATGATTATAAGATAGTAATTGTACAAATGGATGACAAAATAATATGAATGCCCATGGAAAAAGCATGGCCCATTTCAAAGAAGCAGAAAGCACATGTCAGTTTACTCTCAAGTTTAGAGCTGAACCGATTTTCAATTTATCGGGGGGGGGGGGGCGATTTTTTTATACCAGTTTTTGAAAAATATGGTATTATAGGGTTGCCATGCCTGAAAAAAACTTGGGAAAACACTGAAAATTTAAAAATTGACTTTAAAAAATGGGAAAATGCAGGGAAAATTCTAAAAAATCATAAAAACCAGGAAAATACAGGGAATTTTATGTTTCTTAGTTGTTTTTTTTTCTTTCTAAAAAATGCCGATCTCTAAAGATTGCAAGAATAAAAGATCATGGTCATTGCTTCCCAAAACGAAATAATACCATTCACAACTGTGTAATGTGGGAACTCGCACCTTTTTTACTCTCTCCTCTTTTTTTGTTATTTGTATAGATCAGTCCAGTTTTGATTTGTGAATCAGTTGTTTTTTCCCCATAAGATCCCTGAATTGCAGCTAATGAGCATGTGCGAGACTTCTGTAATCGTGTGAAAGATTAGAATACATTTCTCTGGCGGGAATAGCAATATTCAGTAGTGGTATGTAGTCACCTACATGTGAGTTTATTGAATGTTTTGTTTATCATTTGAGAAATTGTGAGTTTATTCAGAGAAGATTGGAGAATTTTTTTAAAACAATGAGCTGTTTAAAATCTGTATTTAATACAAATTGGACGGATAAAAAGAAATCAATCTTGATTTTGTTGAAAAGATGTGAACATTAATTTGTTACATATTGCTCACTTTGTAAGAAAATAATAAACCTTAAGTAATATGAGAAAACAGGCTCTTGTTAGTCATGCCAAAAAAGAGAAACAAAATTGCGTGTTAGTTGAAAAAGGGTCACAATTAACATTGGTCTTTCTATCTAAAGGAATTGAGGAGAAGATGATATGCTAAGTCCGAAAACAAACCAATTTCGAACTTTTTAGATCAAGAACAATAATTTAAAGCTGAATTTTTATGGGTATTAAAATTCGTTGCATCACATTTTCCCTTTAATACATTCAATGATATATATCATAAATATTTTCATACTTTTACTGTTCAGTCAGGTTAATCTATCTTGGAGTATAGTAAAAGCAAAAGAGTAAGCAAATTTTCTTTTAAAAAGAAAACTTTTTAATAAATTTTTAACAGTCTTTGTTTGCAAATCCTGAAGATTTTAGAAAACTGCTTTTAAAAATATCATAATTTTCAGATTTTGCCATCAGTTAATGGAATTTTATCTGATATTTTACTTATCTTGTTATTGAAATCATCCTTTTTATTTACTCATATTTATTTTATTTTTCAGGATCCACCTCATGAATTAGTGTACGCCAAAGTAAAGGGATTTCCTTATTGGCCTGCAAAAGTTATAAGGAAGCATGAAAATTGTTATGATGTACGATTTTTCGGAGCACATCATCAGAGGTATCTGTTTTAATCAAAAATCAACATTTCTGAATATCTATAGTAATAATAACGATTAGTGTATGTTTGTTAGCACTTTAAAAGTCAGATTGTTTGACTGACAGTTAGCAAATTTAGCACATATATACCTGAAATGTGCACTGCAGAGCAATTTTTTTTTTACATTTTAATTAATTAAAAGTAAAGTTGAACTTTCATGTTTTTTTCATATAACTTCTGAAAATATTAATGCATAAAAATTAATTTTATGCTGTTGCAAAAATTCAAAATATATCTTTTTAATGACATCAATTTAATAGTCAAGCAAACTTTTCCTGCATTTTGGTAATTTTTAAAAAATATTTTTTGCTTAATTTTTAACAATGTATTATATTATAGCTCTAAAATTCAAACCATTTTCATCAATTATCTGGTCATGCAATTTTCTTCCATTGTTGAAAATTAAGAGGATGATTTGTTTGATATATGTGTGGTTTGAAATGTATAAAAAAGTAGTAATATTGTGAGATTTATAAGATAGATGGACCATACTTTTACATTTTTAATAGAACTATGACATCATGGAACTAGTCTCCATTTGAAAATTTCATGTACATAATGATCAGAGGATATTCAAGACAATTGAAGAAACACATATTTAATGTCTGGCTATTTCATGGTATGGATATGAAGTTACATCTATACAGTATGAAGAAAATTAAGTATAATCAATATTTCCAATGAACTAGCTGGTTGCCAAGAGTGAGTAGTTTGAAAAGAAAAAAAAAAAAGAAAGGTCCATTGAAATTTAGTGAGATATGAAAATTTAAATATAATTGTTTTATAAAAACGCACAATTTTAGATTTCTCCAACGATTGTCTCAAAGAAGATATGGTATTCAGCAGCTAGAGTTTCCTGAAGGCTGATAAATTAGGTTAAGGCCTAAGGTTATGAAAATATTTATTATTCTAAAATTTTAATATTCAGAATTATATAGTTTGGTCAGATATGATTGCAGAAGATAAATTTTTTAAATTTAAAAGTCAAGCTTTTAATATCAAGAATATTTCACATACTATGATTACTTTGGACCAAAGGACTGTTTAAAATTTCGATTTAATAATGTTTTTGATGTATATTTATCAAAATAAAATAAAATATTATTGTTTATGTTGTTTAAATCTCTTTGAAAAACTAATACAAAACTAAAACAAAAATAGTTAATAATTTTTACTCAAGCTTAAGATTTCTTTGATATGATTTTAATAATTAATAGCTGCCTTTGATGACCAGCTGAAATTTATGATGAATCAAAATTTTTTTGAGATATTAAATAAATTATGAAGATTATTCTGTAGTGCACATAAGACTTCACTGCCAAATGGTTTTGTTTTCTGTACTCATATTTAAAAACATAAATACTTTATTTATGTAAAAAAGTTTTGTGTTAATTGAAGTAAAATCATTTCCACTTTAAACTTTGAGAACCAAACTTCAGAAAAGTTACTTTGGATAGGCACATTCAGTGAGAAAAGCTAGAAGATGCTTTCCCCTTCTTTTAAAGGCAATTGTCGGAAATAACCTTTCCGATTTCAACCACCCATAGTGGTAATTGGTTCTCTGTCCTCTCCGTCATAACCAGTTTGCTTTTTTGCAGTTTTACAATGTCTGAACCCTAGAAAAAGCTTTTTATCGCAGTTTTATTTCCTTTTTCTAAACGTTAGTTTACTAATTCTGCAGGAGAAAGCATTGAATTAAATATTATGACATTAAATAAATTGTAAATAGGTAACTGCTGCATTGTTATTTAGCACATTAAACAAAATATTATCAAATTTTCTATCATATTTGTAATTAAATTAATTTCTGAAGCATTACTGAAGCTGAAAATTTAATTCTTATAAAGCTTGAACACATCATTGTGAATTTTATTTTATTATTCCTCTAACTCATTAAATTTTGATAAAATGTGATGATTTATATATCATGCATAAAGATCCTAATTGTTTATATTTCCTTTTTAAAAATATTCCCATTTCTTTGTGCATAACGCAGATAACAGTCATTTGTTTGTAGATTAAAATATCTTTGAATGTTTCAATATTAATATATTGCGCTCGCAGGAATCAAATATAATTTTTATTCTTAACATAGTTTGAATGATTTTTAATATAATTACTAGTAATGTTTTCCTATTCTATTGTCGATTCTTGCAATTTATAGTGATTTCTTTTTTGCTGATAATTTCAATTATTCATTGCAGTGTAGTATTTTTGAAAACTATGCTCAATTTTGCAGATAATAAATATCTGAAGCTTACAGTTTTCTTAAAAATCAGAACCAAAGTGTATTTTTATCAGAAATACTTCCAGTTCAAGTATTAAAATTTAAAACTGAAAAAAATTGTATGTCATTTTAATACGGTGTTAGACTAATACATTAGTCATTAGTGACTGGGAAGTATATATGCCCAATGCTCCAGTAGGGGGGGGGTAAGCAAGACAAAACAAAGTTTTTTGTCATTTTTCAATGTAAAATATAATGACAGAGTGAAAAAAAACCCCACCCAAGGTTCTAATTAGTTTTTCTGCATCATTTATGTTGAATGGGAGTGAAGAAGTAACAATTTGTCTTAGGTGCCGATTACCTTCATAATACCATTCCGTCAGAAATGAAAATTCAAGTAATTCTTCTTATTGAAATGATTAGTAAATTCTTTCAAGTAAATTCTTGGTTCAAATATTTAGACAAATAGATAGGCCCAACTATAACCATATATTATTATAAAGTTAAGAAATTAAGAAATGGGAAAAGACAAAAGTTTAGAACAAATATTTCCCTCAAATGAAATTATGCAAACTCATTCCGTATCTCTTAGGAATGTTACTTAAAAAAAATGCCACCAAAGCAGGGTTCACAAGACTTACTAGCACCAATAATGATTATAACAACTGCTGAACAAACTCTCCTGACCCTAAGGGGTACGACACAAAAGGGAAGAGATTTGACGAGGCAATTAGGGTTCAGCTGGAAAGTTCGTGGAAACGAAATTAAAACTCGTTTCTGGTACAGTAGTTGTATCAAGCCGTAAGGAAAGGTTAAAAAAAAAAAAAAAAAAAAAATCGGGTACAACAGTTATACCGGCTGTAAGCTAGAGGTTAAGGCAATGGGCAGAATGGCTTAAGACTTAATAATATGAATGCTATAATAATATGAGTTATATTTTATATGAGTATCAAAATCCAAAGCTTTAGCACTTTTCTCTAAACTCATTTAAGAGCAATTCCTTAAGTGTTCATGAAAGTAGATGAGGCTGTATTATGCGAACAGAGTTTTAACAGAACAGGATATTTTAAGGAACATTAATCTGATCAGCATGATTGAAATTTTGATCTTTATAAATAATTTTTAAATTAAGATTCTGCTGTGAAATTTGTAATTAAGAAGCATTTGGTGTTCTAGAATGGTTAAATCTGACCCTTGTTTCATAAAGTTATTTTATTTTTTACTAGGTAAATTAAACTGTATTTTCTTGAACTATATATACTACTTCAATATATATATATATATATAATATATAATTTCTTTTAAGTTTATGAAATTATATATTTAGAGTTATACAAATAATTATCACAAACTTTAAACTGATAAAATGTAATATTTAGTCATATAAAATGATTTTAAAAAAAATATTTTTTTTTTTGAAGAATTTATTATTACATATATCCTTTAACATTCTTTTCTTTTACATATTAGGTATTTGACTGGAAAAGATGTCTGTATTTTTCTGTTATAAATGTTTTATTTTCAGATGCTTATAAATGTTTCTGATGTTTACATATATATTTACAAATGTTTTATTTTCAAATCTCTCATCATTTTAAAACATCTTTTGTTTTCAGCTTATTGCTGTGTAGATTTTTTTACAAATTCTAAATATAAATTTAAGCTAAGTTGTAAGAATTATTTTAACTATTAATCATTTTATTTTATATCTTTTAATCATCTATCTATCTATAGTTGTATATCTTAACTATCTGTACCATTGATTTTTATGATACATTTTTCCAATTAACTAAGAAAGTAATTTAGAATATATTCCCTAAATAATTATAAATATAATAAATATTAAATTATTATAATATTTATTTATTTATACTTATTATATGTAATTAATATAATTCTGTAAGATTATAAATTATCTATATCTATACTTGTAATAAAGCTCAATGTGTGTGTGTGTGTATGTTGGCGCTCTACAGGCCAGACCATTCAACCTACAGCTACTAAATTTGGCACGTGTATACCTTGGATGCCAGGAATGTGCACCTGTGGTTTATTTTTTCGAATTTTTAAATAGAATTTTATTTATTTAAAAAGTAAGCGAAATTTTGACGTGTTTCTGCTATAACTTCCGAAAATATTACCGCATAAAAAAGATTTTTACATGAAGTTAAAGATCAAAAATTTTATCTTTTAAATGATACTAATGTTTTAATCTTAAAATTAAATTTCTATTTTTAATGAATTTTTAAATAAATATTTTAACTATGTTTTTCATTAATTTCTTTCGTAAAAAATAAAAATTAAAATTAAGCACGTTTCGCATTTATGGGAAAAAATTAGCTTTTCTCAAAGTGTTGCCATCACATTGATTAAAGCTCCAATTAAAAATAAATTAAATCTTTTTGGAAATGAAATCTGCAAAAATATAATTTTTGGCATGTGTTTTTAGGAAATAAAACACATATGAAATATTATTTTTTCTAAAAAATAAATTCAAGAAAAATTATTTTATGATTTTTTACACTCTCTATATTATTAATCCAATAAATCAGTTACATTTTAAGGCAAGTTTTGTTTAATATGAACAGGATATCCATTCAAATCAGGGCCACACAGCTGATTTGTAAACCTTTAGTAAGTCACAGATCTGCTAAAATGGTCTAAATGGAAAATGATTATATTTTATTTAACTTGATTTAATAAATGCTCAAATAACTAACGAATATTTGATTTTACATTAAGCTTCTGATGTGGAAATTACGAATAACAAAATGTTCTTGAAACACTGATATTTTAAATAAAAAGAGTTAATTTCCAATATCAATCACTTAAACTGACTGATTTATGAAAATTTGAATATCACTATTCAATAAAAAAAGGATAATTTTAGATTTTCCATCGATCGTTTCAAAGAAAATACGCCAATCAGCGTGCAGGTTTCTCAAGATTAATTGGCCTAAGATTTTGAAAATATTGAGTTTTTCTAAATTTTTAACATTCAAAATTTCATAAATAAGTCTTAGTTGATCGTAGAAAATAGAAACATTCATTCATTTATTTAAAATTTGGTGTGTCCAGAATATTTCTCAGAATATGATACCTTTCTGCATTAAATTTAGACTTCATAATTTTTGAAATATATTTATAGGCCGGAACAAAATATTATTATTGATTTTATTTCAATCCTTTTGAAATCAAAACTAAAAACTGAATTTTATGCTGAATCTGAGAAATTTTTTTGAATTATTGTTTTAGATATTGCATAAATTATCAAAAATATTTTGTAGTTTCTGTTTGCAATACTCATATTCAGTAATAATAATAATAATTAAATAACAATAATGATTATAAATAAATTAAAACTCTTGGTTTTATTTAAAAATATCTTTATATTAATTGCAATTTCATCATTTCCACTTTAAATTAAAGTTGAAGTTTTACCGGAAATGACAACAAATTAGCTAAATATATATAGTAAATCGAACGAAACGATCTAAACAACAGTATAAGTTTGGTATGACTATCAAAGTTTGAAGATTAAAAATATTTTATTTGAGAATCTATTAAGAGACCAGTTACTTAAAATATTTAATTGAAAAATGTAGTGAGCGGTAATACTGGCGAACTGGCTGGTCGCCAAAGGCTGCTAGTATGAAATATAATTCAGTGAGCTGGAGCTGATTGGCAAACATTTTTAGAACTTATGATAAACAACAGAGAAATGAAAACAATGGTTTCTGGTTTGAATCTCATTACAAGAATAAATGGCATCTCT
Organism: Argiope aurantia; assembly: GCA_026543865.1. Classification (NCBI taxonomy): domain Eukaryota; kingdom Metazoa; phylum Arthropoda; class Arachnida; order Araneae; family Araneidae; genus Argiope; species Argiope aurantia. The sequence goes on from JAPMOR010104843.1 coordinate 1,505,564, forward strand.
TAAAATTATGTTTTCAAGATTAATAAAAAATTGGAGAAAAAATCTGTATGTATAAAATGCTATTGTTTGTAGCACAGAAATCACTCTTTTTACTTATTGTCAGATGATAACAGTCAACACAGATTTGATTTATAGAATGTTTTTACAGTTGCACTGAATTTAGTGCTTCATTTAATTAATGGAACTTCAGAATATTGTTGGGATTTCTCGGATGTAGGCTTGCAGTTTCATTAAAAACTTTATTTTGTCAAATAAAAGAATACGTGAAAAAAGTCAAGTTAGAAACAAGCATCAAATATAACATCACTAGATGGATAATTGCTAACTCTTGCCTATGAAAACAGATGTTTATATCTTCCTAAACTATTATTTTTCTCAACAAATTAAGTATGCATAAACTTAAAATTCAGAAAATTGCTATTTTAATGATATCAACTTCATTTCTGTGAATTTTTTCTTTATTTTTAATGTGTATATATTTAATTTATTTTGATTTCAATCTGAATCAATGTAATAATGAAATTCAGACTTATCCTTCAAAAAATTCAGTCGCATTCTTTTGCCTGTGTTAAAATTAAGGTTAAAAAGTTGCCTTTTTTTATATAACAGGGAAGAAAGATTTCCGATATAGCATTCTCTGAAGTAGTATATACATTTTAATTTGCACTCCAGTAATTTTTAATCGGCTGATTCAATTAAATTCTTGCCTTTCAGTCACATCAAATAACATATCAAAATTAAAATGTTTGTGTATTAATTGTTTCACTGCCTAAAAAGGGAATAATTTAGGTAAACAAACTGGTTGCCAAAAGTGGCTGGTTAAACGAAATGAGCACAATTGGAAATGCTAATAATTTTCAATTGATATAAAAAGAATTTTATGTGAAAATTTCCTTTGAATTTACTTCTAAAAAAATGTGAACCTTCCCTTATTTCTAATTAGCTGAGTATTTAATAAACTTTTGTATTTTGAAAAGTTGACAGTATTCTTTCTCTCGTTTTAAATAATAATTTTCCCATCTGTAGTTGAAATTCATCTAATTGTTCAAAAGAAGATGTGAAACATCATGACTAACAATTGTATTAAGCTATAAGATTAGAAATAAGAATATTGCACAAATATGAATTTAATAACCAACATTTGACATCTGAAACTTAGCATTTTGTTAAACAGCTGATTTTTTAAAATTAATTGCTAGTTACAAAATATTAAGTTATTCCTATACTGTAGAGATTCTTTTCACTATTTCATACAAATTGTAATTAACATTTTCACTTTTCCCTTAGAGCGATTGTGGATGATGATTATGTTAAGCCTATATCAACCAGTTTTCAGAAGTTAGGTATTAAAAAAACTGCTGCATTTGATCGAGCTTACAAAGAACTCTGCCACCATCAACAGTTAGTTGAGAAAGCTTCAAAAAGGAAATCTGCAGGTAACAACAAATTAGAAAATGACAAGGTTATTGAAAAAAGTAGCCTAGAAAGTGACACTGTAACAAATGTGAACAGTTCCTCTAAATCAAAGACTCCGGCCTCGCGCAAGAGGAAAAGTACATCTCTTCCTGTTGCCAAGCCTCCAAGTGCAAAGAAATCTGCCAATGTTCCTGTTAAGAAAAATAAAAAAAATTATCAAGAATCTCCTACATCCTCATCCCCTAAAAATATTTCATCTCAGGTATTTTACGTTTATTCTTTACTTATCTTTTTATTTGTATATGGGTAAAGTTCTTCTCTTATGTAGAGATATTGTTTTATAGTTAGAATTGTGTAAATAATGCTATTTGTAAGTGAGTGGTCATATATATCTGATCGATTCCAGTAATCCTCTTTGAAGCTAATAATTATTATTTCAAGAGTTGTGACAGACAGGGAAAAAAAAAAGCTAATTCAAACATTTAGAGCATTGCCTATTTAGAAGGGAGTGGTTACCAATAATTTAAATAAGTTCTGAAATGCAAATATTACTATCATCATAAGTGCATACTTACAATGTCATAGTAAAGATAAATGGTGTCAGGGCATAATGATTTTTTTTCATCCATTTGTCATCTGTGGCTTAACAAATATAAATTGTGACCTGGTTCTCACATTATTTTCTTGCCCCTTTGTGATATTTAACCTTAATAAATTATATAAATTCATTAACATTTTGCATCCATTGTATTCTCCAAGATTGGCACAGATTTTTAAATTCTTTGTAACCTATAAGCTTTCTGATATATAATACTTGAAATGCTACAAGGTATTATTTGAAATACAGATGTATATTCCTTCTAACAATGAACATTTCAGGCACATACTTCTATAGTTAAGGTTTTTTATTAGTTCAAAACTATAATTAAAAAAATATTGTTTTTCTTCTGCAAAATTTTCTACAAATTTTTTTGGTATCTTGTTAATTGTTTTTCACCCATCTTAAAGTATGCCCTCCCCCGCAAATTGCAATGTAGTTGAGTTTCTTTCTATATTGTGGAATTAACATTTTAAATTATCAATGCATGTAAAAGGACTTTAAATCAGTGCATATCTACATTTGCTTTTTATTCCCTCTGTTTGTCATTGGTTTCAAGATGCAATCACTTATATACATACTTGAAATTAAAGATACTCTTCAATTTTTAACAATTGCAATGGCCACTTTATTGTAGCTGAATATTGTTTCCATAACTGTAGATTTCTTCATTCAAGCATTATTTTTGCTGTTTAATGATACTTTTGTATATCTGACATTGATGTATTATTACTACTACTACTACTATTATTATTTTGCTATTCACATATTAATTGATTGTATTGATATATTGATGCAGTTCAGATTTTAAATTATTTAATAATTCTTCTGAAATGTTAATTTTATTTTGTTAAATATGAGGAATTTTATTTCTTAATATATTTTTATTGATTTTATTGAATCAACTTATAATGATGTTCTAGTTTTGATGTCTGAATGTTAAATGAAAGGTACTTTTCTTTGTGACAAAAGCAGTATAAATGCTGGCAAGAAATGCTACATTTCTGTGGCATGGAAGTTACTGAAGTGTGCAAAATTTCAGCAATCTTCTTATGCAATTTCTAACAATTCAGCAATAAGTTGCACATTTCAATAACTTTTATTTAAATTGATTTTTTTTCATATTTGTAAAGATGGAATTTTGTAATTGTTTTCAACCACTTTTTGATTTATTGGATTTAAAAATTTTTTATACTTGTGTCCATTTAATGACTAGGCAATATTTTAATATTTTCAGAGCTTAATTATCAATTTATTAAGTTTTTATTCTATTTGAATCTGGTTGTGGATTTGAGAAAAATTTTATTCTTGATTCCATAATGTTTTTAAAAATGATTTATAAACTGAAGTACTAAATTAGATACTAAGTTTTCTATCTACTAGTATCTATAAGTAGATACTAAAGTATCTACTGTAGATACTGTAAGTATCTATAAGTAGACATATTAAAATAAAGTATTTCATTCTGTACTAAGAAGTGTGTTTTTTTAAATAAATTATTAGCATTAATTTTATGTAATGTGAGTTAACTGTACATTACACATTTGATCTGTCTACATAGCCAGACCTAACCTAAAAATTTGAGTATATGAATCTTACTTCTAGGGCTTTTGACAGAAAGTTAATTGAAATATTTATGAAAAGATTGTCATAAAATTGTCTTTTTCATGTAATTTATTCAGAAAATATTTTTTAATTTTGACCTAATATGGGATGTGGAAATTTAATGTGAAAATGTATGAAATTTATTTTTCTAAATATCCCTTCTGTCCAGTATCAAATACTTTAAGCATACAAGTGAAATTTTATTTGTGATTTGCTTGGTATGTTGTGCAATTGTGGCTCATCAGCAAAAAAATGGGCTGTGGTGTGAAAAATATGTCTTTAGATTGCATTTAAAATATAATTAAAACATAAATAGCTTTATTTCTACATACCCTTAAGCTTCCAATTATAGTGAATATGCCTTTTTTTAGACAGTTATGTTAACAAAATGAACATTATACTTTAAACTAAATGCATATCCAAGACTGTTACATATTATTGTTCTTTGTTTGGAATGTTGACTCTGACATTTTGGTGTTTGCCAACGGATTCCAAAAATATTGCCAAAAATATTATTATTTTAAATATATTATATGAAATAATTAGCAAAATTTGAAACAGTACTTGAATTAGCCATATAAGCAATTAATACGCAATTTTGAATTAAAATAAAATAATGCGTTTGGAAATAACACTGACATAAGTGTTAAAAAAAAAAAAGAACCAAAAGTAAGGGTGATATCAAATAGGGTGGAAATTGAGTTCAAAGAATGATGATGAATTCCAGAAATTTGCTCATTGTCTCTGGATTTTGCCCTTTAGCCAGATAGAATCATTGAAAAGTGGTATTCCCAGAATACTGAAAAAAACAGTATTAGGTAATGATTATTATAAAAGCTGTAAAACAACAAGATATTGGATTAATTTATAGAAATTGAAACAACTTATTTTATAGAAATTGAAACAACTTATTATATTTTTCAACCTTTTATGTTCTTAAATTTATCCTTCCATTGCCACTATGCATCATATTACTTTTCTTAAGGGAAAGATTAAAAAGGAAATGAAATTTTAAAAAAAGTAAAAATAACCAATAAGGGTAAAAGAAAATGAATCAAGACAGCAAATATAAACCTTGTGTGAGTGTGATAGGGGTAAAAAATAGCATCAATTGTCAGAGTCACAAACTAGAGCTTTTTAAAATTCAGGTTAAGCAATGCTCAAAGGCAGAAGACATTTGTCACCTTGCAACGTGTCACTCATCTGTATACAGTGAATGAAGATCAATTCTTTTTTAAACTATACAGCTAAGTCCAAGGGTTATAATTACACAAAAGAAAAAAAAATCTGTTTTCATTTTCCACTGTTTCTTTTGATCTCTCATTTTCATCAGTTATAAAATTCTCTTAGTTAAAAAGTACGCAAATAGGATTGTAAAAACAAAAATAAAAATTTTCAAAATAATTTCATTATGAGTCTGGACAAATTACTGTTTATGTGGCATCTTACTGAAGTATCTTAAGCATTCTAATATGAAAGGCTGAGCCCCATTTTTTTTTTAATTCTTTAATAGCAAGAGTTTTGTAGCCGAAATGTGAATTTTAAAGACATTTTCAACACTGTTTTATAATTTATTATTCTAATACTGATCTTTAAGTTCTTTCAATCTGGATATGCTATTATTCTTTGATGGATTGGACACTATACAGATTATGGAAGTATTTGCTTATGATTCTTTGCTTGGGCATTTTGAAATGGCTCCATTCACAAGTAATATAATTTATATATCAAATCATTTGTATTATACAGTATAAATTGAAACAATTAATGGGAGATTTCCCAGTACTCAGCAAACAAGAATTTTGATTTTTCAATTTTTTTATTATTTGTTTTTTGATAATGATTTGTATAACTTTTTTTTTGGGAAATTATTAAGCAGCTATCAATTTGGATTCATGAGTTTTTTTTATACACAATTATTATAAGTTACACATTAAGACAAAGAGTTCGCTTATGATATTTAATTGCCTTTTTAAATGTTTATTTGTAAATGGAATGTACACAAGATACGGAATATGCAGATGTGTTTAACTGAATAACTGCAGATAATTTAACTGAATTTCTATCCATCCTAAATACAAATTAGCTCTCCTTGTCTTTTGACAGTTTGGATAATCAAAATAATACAATATTTTTTTCTAAATCATTGCCAAAATCTGTGAGATTTTATGACAATATCTGTATTGATCACTATGTTACTTAATTTTTTTGTTGTTATTTTTTAAATTATTATTTTAAAATTATAGCATTGGCTTTTTACCCATAAGATTTAAGATTGTTTGAGCATCTTAGCCTGATAATTATATGTGAATTTTGCTACTAAAATGCCATTTTGTTTTTGTTCAGAATTTTTATTTAACATTTTGTCATAGGCAACTTTAGTTGACTATAATGTATGTAATGATATTTTAAACTCTTTAATTTAAACCAAATTAGTTTCCAAAGCCTTATCTTAATTTAACCCATAATAATTTCATTCTCTTATTTCCTGATCTCATTCCAATGACACTGTGTAAAAATTACTGCGTAATCACTTTCATGTATCAAATGAAAGTGATACTTTCGTTGCCCTTGTCAAAGGTCAACACATATATTCCATCGGCACATGCCTGGAAATCCTATGTTATATAAGACTAGTGATCATTTGTTTCGTTCGTTCTTTACTGCTGCTTTTGTCCGCACTGCGTCTTCTTGTAAATAAATCATGACTGTCTCCCAAGAGAATAAGAGGAAATAAAAATACAAAATCTCTTCACTGCTTGTCAAACCTACATTCTGCTTCAACCAAAATAGTGATTATATATATATATATATATATAATATAATATAATATATAATTTCGTTCTAAGCATTATTTGTCATTATCTAGTTTAATATAAGTATACTTGAAAGGAAATTCATTTCATCCATTAGTCTTCAGTTTGTAGTGTACAGTTTTAGTTTTAGTTGTAGTTTTTTTAATTGTTTTTAATTGTACAGTTTTAGTTAATTGTAGTTTTTACAGTGTTGTCAGTGTGCTGTTGAATTGTAGTTTGCGTGGTCAGCGAAATTTTTCTGAATGAATGATTTAATATTTGTTCATTTTTATATGACATATGCTTTAAAAATGAAATAAAATATTTATGAAAATATTTGATACCATGTAAATCTATAACCATTGAGCATATACTCATGTTCATGAGAGTACATTTATTTTTGTTTTCTTTAAGGATCTATCAGTTTCTGATGATATTAATGATCATAACCTAGTTTCATCATCCAGTCAAGAAGCTGCTGTTTCTTATACTTCAATTGGTGTTCAAACAGAAAATGAGGTAATTTTGTTGTAATCTTTGGAACACTTATTTGGAACACTGACTCAACATTTGTACTTGATTAGTTTGCTTTATTATGCCTTTTTGATGTTACATAAGAACTGTTTTAGCACTTCATTGATTTGAATCTTGATTAGCTAATGAGAACATCACATAAGTGACTATTCTCTCTCAGAAGTGTTGAAGAAAGAACAAATTAAAATTTTGATATAATTGGGTTTCAAACTTTCTAGTTCCATTTCTGAAAACTGCTTGTCTACCCATTAATTTGTTTAACTATGCATTTTAAAAATAATTCTTCTGCATCATTTATCAATTTAATCTTTTTACAGAATTCCTCAAACATATTTTATGATAAATTTTAGGTTATCATGATTAAATATGTTTATATGATATTAAAAAACCCCAGTTATCATTAAAATTTTTCAAAAGAATCAGAAATTATTGTGAAAAAATGAATTACCCATTTTTAGTCATGTTTATGCTATTTTACCAAAATAAAAAATTGAATCTGAATTGTGTACTTCAGATCTATCTGATTGAATTTAATAATTGACGGAAACAGAGGAAATAATATTAGTGAATTGTTTATATTTTTCTGAAATTCATGTGATATGTGGTAGATGTTCTCTGAAATATGGTTTCTGACATTGGCTTAAAGCATGAATTTGAACTCATCAGGGTTGATTGCTGCCACCATTTTAATAATCCTAAAATCCTTTTTGAAGTAAAAATTTGATGTAATTTTATGCAGTTCTATTTTTAGTTATTTCCTTGGGGAAATTAAATTAAATTTTTTAAATATTTTACAATCTTATTTAATAGAGTTGCTTCCAAATTTTGTTCTTAGTATCAAAATATTGATAATAATAATGTCTGAATATTAACTTATTTGGAAAGTTACAAAATTCTGGAAATTTCAGAATTTTAATTTTTCTTAGCTAATAATTGATAACAAGATAAAATTTGAACTTTTCCCAAATTTGGTAATATTTGAATTATGAAAACAAGAAATTCAGAATTTCAGCTTTATTCAGATTACCATTACCCTTCTTAAGAAAAAAAAAATTATGATGAATATTATGCCATTTAAATTTATTATGCTTTTAAATGTTGACACTATCACTTAAACAATTTTTAGACAATCATTTTATTTATAAATGATAATATTTATGCACCAACAATTTTATTAAATTGTTGGAATGCTGATGATATCTTGATTTAAACTTTTCAACTTCCACATTATTTGGGATTTGTTAAAGCAACTATGTGTGATGAATTTTATTTGTCTTTTATTTTCAGAATCCCCAAAAGTGATGACATTAGATTAAATTGGCTTTAGTTTTTTTCTAGTTCAAAAGTTTCTCTGCAGACAGAAGTAAATATATAAATAGTGATGCTTCCTTTTGGATAGGTTGCTTGATAGGAGATTTTAAAAGGCTCCTTTCATGATAATGACAAAAAGTTTGAGACAAATTAAGATAATCTGATTTGTTTATTATTTATGCGATTAACTTGACAGTAATATGAATAACAATTTTATTCATTTAAAAAAAGGAAATTAATATCTCATTTCTTGGTTTTCTTCCTTCAGATCACAGAAGATGTAGCAAACCCATCAGACAAAGATTTGGATACAAATGCCAACAATGAAAAAACATGTGATTGTAGTGCCAAGTATGAAAAAGCTATTCAAGATCTTCACATTCGTTTGGAGGAAGAACATAAAAAAGACAAGAGCAGAGCCCTTAAAGAATTTTCTGAAAATGTAAGTATATCTCTCAGAAGTCTTTGACAAAAAGACATTTAGACTATTAACATAATGTTAAAATGTTGCCAAATAATTAAATAAATTAATGTTCCCAAACAATAATATTTTATTTTTGTTAATTCAAAGTCAAAATTAAAAAACATGATCATACCCTCAATAAATTTTGTAAAGCATTTTAGTTACTTGAAAGGAAAAAAAAAGTGTTCTTAAATCTCTAATGCCTTAGAATAATTTTTTTTTGTTTTGTTTAACATTCTTGTATGATTATGCAATTCTGTATTGATTACAACAGCAATCTAACTCAATATTTCATTATAATATTTCATTTTGCATCCTTTCTTACTCAGTACCTTAAAAAGTATGTATATGCAATTTTGAACAACTTTTTTTTTTCTCAGTGAAGTTCAGTTTTTAATAAAATGATGCAAATGTTGATCTGAAATTTTAACCAATTTCTTCATTCTGTGTAACAGGCATTTCAAAAATTATATATGTGTGTGATGGATTTCGAATCCTGTTGACTAAATAATATGTAACATATTTTGAGTGAAGTAGAATGAAGGTTTGAAGACATAGACGAGACGTTGCGTTTTTAAATTAATTTTAATATCCGTTTCATGAAAGCATAATTATTTACAAGCAGAGAGGCGGACAAGGCACGTCCGCCACAGTGCGATACAAAAGCAGAACTAAAGAAGAGCGCAAAACAAATGATCACTAGTTTGATATAACATAGGATTTCCGGCCACATGCCGATGAAATACATATGTTGACCTTTGACAAGGGCAACAGAAGTATCACTTTTATTTGATATGTAGTATTGATGGTGCATTAGTTTTACAGAGGAATTAATTAAACTGAAAGTGGAATTGGATCACAAAATAAGAGAATATTTTTAGAATGACGTTACTGTGGGCTAAATTAAGATAAAATCTTGGAAATTAATTAAATTGAAATTAGAATTAAAATATCATTACATATATATATTCTTTTAATGTCTATATTAAAAAGGATTTTAATATAGACAAAACTTTTCTTTTCAGATTAATAGCTTTTACATTTAAACATGAAAAATCAATATTTCAGCTTCCCCTGTCCTATTATTATTTGATATTCATGTAGAAGCTTAGATTCCTGTTTTTAAATAGTCAAACCAACAATTTAAAACAATAAAGTTTTTATATTGTCCTCCGCATTTTGCTACTTTACATAACAATTCAACCAGACTATAAGATACTAATATTACAAATGACATTTCTTTCTTCTACCCTTGATTCAATCTCATATATAATTTTCTGATTGATTGGTTTTGCTTACCTCTACTATCCTGCTGAGAGGATCATAGAAAAAACACTTCTGCAAGTTTATCATTTATTATTGCATCTTCACACAATTGGTGTCAATGGAAATCACTTAAAGAGACAGATTTGTTGATTTAGACAAATTGATTACATAAATTATTTACTCTCTTGAAAATACTCTACTCTTTCCATTTCCCATTATTTTCTATTGTGAGATTTTGTAATGATTTAATTTAACAGGCCGTTTTATGTACATATATCAAATTTCACTCTGAAATTCATAGTAATTCTTGAGATATACTAAATTTTTTTCTGTTTACCCAAAATAAAGACAACTCTATCTTTCATATCTTATAATCATATCTTAAGTAAATGTCAGATTGTTAATATCAAAATAAGACTTGCGGGGATTTTCATTCACAGAAATTTCAGAATAAACGGTACGACTCGGATTTATCCTTAATTTGAGTATAATTTTTTAAATTATAAATATATATATTTTTTTTATTTAAGCATTGAAGAATTTCTATTACTTCTTAAATCAATTCATCATTCAACCTTTTTAGCTGATTCTACCCTTCAAAATTAACCGGCATCTTAATTTTTCTGGTGAATAAAATACATTATTCAATCATTTTTAAAAATAATTGGTGATTGGTGAGATGCGAATACCATAGAAACATTTTAAACTTTTGGGATTCTCTGTATTTATTAAAAGGAGGGGATTTTATTTTCAAGCTGAACATTTTTAATTGGGTAGCAGATTAAAAATAATTTCACAGGGCTAATTTATTACAACAAAAATATTACATGTACAATTTTTACATAGAGATCAACAATATTTTTGTTACTTCAATGCCCTAAGTAAATGTTTAATATTTAAAAATTTATTTTATTGTTCAAATACTGAAATTTTAAAATACAAATATATTATGGAACTAAAATTTAATTAGCAAGGATGAATTTCAACTTACATGGTAAAATAACTGCTTGAGAGTAATACTTATAATAATGAAATAACATTTGAAATAAGAAAAAAATTCTTTCCTTTTCTTACTTGTCATTATGATGGATTATGCATACCAAAATACAGTAGTCTTCAAATAAATTGAGAACTAGATTGTAGCAAATCTTCAGGTTTCATGCAACTCTGAATCCGAAATGAAAAGCATATTTTAATTGCATCCATCTGTCTGTGACCAGACTCATTCAAAAGTGATTTTAGATGGATGAAATTTGTTTTTACATAAAAATCATTGAATGAAGTTTAAAAATAAAATCACCTAAAAGAAATCTTATCCTACTATCTGTGATAATAATAAATAAAAGTAAAAAAATAAGGCTAGATAGATGAAATTCTTAACAAGCCTAATCATCAGACTTAAATATCTGTGTTAAATTTAAAATTCCAATTCTAATAGATGATTATTAAATTAGTTTTGACACAAAAATGTCCTTTATCAAATTTTTGATTTCCATCAGACAGACAGATGAAACTTAAATGATATACTGGATTGGATGCAATAAATGAAGCAGCTTTAAAGAAGCATATTTTTAGCATATTGAAAAATTGTGAAGCTTAAAATCATGAGTTCATTCAAAATTCTTGATTAACTACCTGATAATTTTAGGTCTTTTTTTTTTTTTTTTAATCTTTAAAGATTTGCATGTTATCTCCAAACTGCATGAAGAGGTTTGTAAAACCATTTATTAAAATATAAAGTAAATATTAGTACTCTAATGACAGAGTGATGGACATTCTTTCTGCTATGCAGCAGCTGATGCAGTTAATATCAACGAATTTAGCCAAGCATATTATCATGCTGCAATTTTTAGAACTAGAGTTTCAAAACTGTGTTTTTTCAGAAATGCATTTACAAAGTAGTGAATAGTTCATAACTCTGAGAGTTATTTTTAAAATAACCTACATCTAATTAGAGAAATTCCTGAGTGAATGTTCAACATTAAAACACTGAATATATAAATAATTTTAATAAATTTTTTTAAATAAATTTAATATTATTTTAACAGTTAATTTATTGAATGGTAAGAAATGGTATGGATTTCCTTGGATTTCTATTTACTGCTAGCGAAGATAGAAATTATTTAAACATCCTTCATTTCTCCTAACCTTTGTCTTACAATCAAATTTTATATTGTTTGAGTGGGAATAAAAACATACATTTAAAAAGAGAGAGAGAGAGAAATAGAAAAGAAATCAAAATTTATGTCAAAATCGTTTGATCTGAAAAAGAATTTACTCTTTGACTGGCTGTGATATTACACTGAAGAGCCAGAACAATTGGTATAGAGGTCGTATGAAAATAATGAAGATGTTCAACCAATCAGCGTAATGCGATGCTGTCGACAATGTGTATATAAGACAACAGGTGTCTGAGGATGCTATTACATCGATTCTTGATGTTACAATGGTCGGTTATGTGATGATTATGTAGGTAAGATTTATGTGATTTTCAACGGGGACTAATTGACGATGCACAAGAGACGGGCACAGCATTTCCGAAGTAGCAATGAAATTTGAATTTTCGCACAAGATCATTTCAAGGGTTACTGCGAATATCAGGTTTCGGGTAAAACTGCAAGTCTCTGATAGCGGTGTGGCAGGAAAAAGACCTTGCAGAACGGGATCATCGACGGCTGAAAATAATCTTTACACGAGATAGACGTTCAACACTTCCACAAATTGCTGCGTATTTGATTGCAGACCCATCAACAAGTGTCAGCGTACGCACTGTGAAACATAACCTAATTGATATGGGCTTTCGCACCCACAGACCATTTCGTGTAATATTGTTGACTTAGCGGCACAAAGCTCTGCGCCTTGCCTAAGCTCGTCAAAACCGTCATTGGACTCTTAATGATTGGAAAAATGTTGTCTGGTCTAACAAGTCACGTTTTCAATTCTATGGGACATATGACCTCATAAATCCATGGATCCCTCATGTCTACAAGGAATTGTTCAAGCTGATGGTGGCTCTATGAGGCTATTTGGCGTGTGCAGTTGGCATGAAATGGGACAGTTGATAAGTCTAGACCATAACAAGTCAGCGGAACGCTAACATCTTTCCTGGCCACCTACATCTATTCATTTCCTGTGCGCATTCCGATGGGCTTGGACAATTCCAACAGGATAATGAGCCCCTCCCCTCCTCCCTTAGGTCCACTGTAGCTACCGAGTGGCTTGAGGAGCACTCTTCTGAATTTCGTTCTTCTCTTGGCCACCTAATTCCCCTGACATGAACATTATCGAACATATATGGGATGTTTTGCAACATGCTGACCTTAGGAGATTTCCACCACCTCGCACTCCCATAGCTTTGTGGATTGCCCTGCAAGAATCATAGTGTGGACTGTCTGCAGAATATCTTTACAAATTAGTTTGATCCATGCCACGCTGTTTTGTGATACTTCTGTGTGCTCGTGGGGGCTCTACACGATATTTGATTGGTGTACCAGTTTTTTTGGTGCTTCAGTGTATAAAGGCCGTTAAAGCTCATGCTTTGTGAAGAGTAGCTGTATAAATACAAATAAGTTTAATATACGGTTCCTTAAAAAGTGTATACCGCAAATCGATTTTAGGAATTTTACAATTTTTGTGAATATTGTGAAAACTATTTGGAACATGTGCGTAATTTTTTGTATTCAGGTATTTTAGCATGTCTCCTGCTAAATAGCTGAACTGATATGCTGAAAAAAAAAAGTCATGTTCTCATGGAAGAATTTTACTATGTTACAATTCACTTTTGTCCACATTCATAAGTATTAATTTTGGATCATTTATGCATTTATTTTGTGACTTTACTATGTTACAATTCACTTTTGTCCACATTCATAAGTATTAATTTTGGATCATTTATGCATTTATTTTGTGACTTTATGAAATCTGAAAATATTTCTTAGGTGATTGAAAAAATGTTTGAGAAATATTCAATAGTTTTCGAGATACTGCCGATAGTTCGTAGGATTTATTTAACTTTGGTTCATTTTTCAAAACCCTATAATTCAAGAAATTATCATTAGAATTCCTTAAAATTTTATTGAGAGATTGATTTTTGTATGATAAATTAATTCAGCAAGAAATGTCGATTTCTGTAATGGAGAGATTATAAGTAATAACTGTATTAATCAATTTGATTAATCAGTTTATTGTTTGGAACAAACTTGCCTTCTTGAGTCAGTTCTAATGACACCAACTTTGTGAAGATGCAATAATAAATAACAAAGTTACAGAGGTGTTCTTTTTTTTTATGACTGCTTATAAATAGGACTTTTTCTAATTATTCTAAATCAATAATAGGCAATCTTCCAAATTTACCCCCCCCTTAAGTGAAAAGAAATTCTATTTCAAATTTATTATTGTTTTAATTTGAGTGGGAGGAAAAAGTGGAGGAGGAACAGTATGAAGTTTCCACACATGACTGTATCCACTATTTATTATATGTCAGTACCTCCATAAACCACTCTATTCAGGAGTTTGGAATATTTCATTACATTTGATGTAAATCCATAAGACATCTGAATTATTCAGCTTATGCTGGACTAATAAAGTTGTATCACTGTACTCTCTCTTGGTTCATCCTTGAACATCCCAATTCTTGTAAATTTGATTAGTATTTGTGCATTTTTTTATTTGTCCTGAGGTACTAGGTTCTTTTTCAAGCATGGTACATTATGTAAAGAATCATTAACCTTGTCATGTGCAGCAACAATTCTGATTATTTCCACTGAATGAAATGTATTTTTGATCATCAACTTCTGTTTGCCTCCTCCTCTACAGCCTTCATCCTTCGTCTCCTTCAAAAATGAAATTTGACTGTATATGTTGATTGCTTTCTCATTTTTCAGGGTTTATTATTACTTCAGCTTCCTTATCTTCCCATTTTGCAATAATGTGGTAACACTTGAATTGTTAATATAGTCTTTCCAACAATCCACATAAAGTTCATGTGAAGATCTATTTTGCTGTATTGAAATGTTTCAATTTTTCTCTCAGTATTTGCTTTGATGAAATTATTCAACTCATGCTTTACTTATACTGTCAGCCTTGTTACTAAAGCATTTCCTCAAATCGGATTTAACACATCCATTCCTGCACACTGAAAAAAAGATGTGTTAAATAATAGCAGATTCATTGAACATGCTTGATACATCAAACTGTTTTCCAACTAAAGCTTTGTGTAATCCATCCCATTATTTCCTTTCCCTAGAAAACATCAAGATAAGGCTCCTATATACTTCAATCTTTCTTTTTGTGGTTTTTCAAAATTTTGCCAACGCATTCTGGAAGCAGTTCTTCATTTGTATTGTTGTTTTTTAGTGTTCACATATGTGTATCAGCCAGATATTATAATTGTATTTTAATGTTGAGAAATCCTTTTTAGAAGCTATTTTGATATGGACCATAATTTTGAATTCTGATTAATTAAATTGGGTGCAAACTAGCTTGAATTTAATCTCCAAACTAGCTAACTAATTGGTGCATTAACAGAAAAACGTTTTTGGATAACATCTTTATCTTGATAATTTATTGACTGTAATCACTATCATCTGCAAAAAAGATGAAATTTTTTGAAAGAAAATTGAAAAAGAAAAAAACAATTAGAACTTTTATGAGAGCTAGTATTCGTTCTTTTATAGCAAAATATATAAAGTTAATATTTATTTTATTTGCATTTTTACACTCAATAACTTTTTTTGATAATGAATTTTAAGATTAAATGAAATATTCTATAAGAAAAATTGAGAAAATATCTGATTTTACTGTACTTTTTTCTTTTAACCTAGTAACCTAAATTTTTCCTCCTTGGTGAAACTTAATTTTTGGAGCCCTTTCTGATATAATTATTAAAGTTCAAAATTTTTGCCATAGATTTTGCCTATGTTAAACGTCCAGTCAACTAGCCTATGGCCAGATTTCTCGGTTAGAGTTTCTTTAAATGTACCCCCTTCCCAGATGGGAACAGGATTACCATGCCACCAGGAGAACAGGGAAAACCAAGAAATCACAGGAAGTTTAAAAATTGTCTAAAAAAATCGGGAAATGTAGGAAAAACTGAAAATTTTCATAAAAACAGAGAAAATACAAGTCATTTCAAGTTTCTATAGTTATCCCCCCCCCCCATAAAAATGATGATCTCTAAAGATCTCAGGAATAAAGGATCATAGTTATCGCTTCCAAAACCGAAACAATACAATTCTTGATTGTGTAATCCAGAAATCCACCCGTTTCTCTCTTCCTCCCCCCCTTTCTGAATAGATCATTCTAGTTTCAAATTGCAATTGTTCTTTTTCAATGAGAATCTCAAATTTCAGTGAATGAGCATGTGCGAAACTTTTATAAATGTGGGAACGAATACAAAACATTTCTTTGATGATATTAGCAATGTTAAATCTGGGGAAGCAACACAGTGGTGTTAAATATACTATACTTGAACTTATTGAATGCTTTGTTTATTATTTGAGAAACTGTGAGCTTATTCAAAGTAGATTAGAGAGTTTTTTTTTTTAAACAATGAGCTGTCTGTATTTAAATCCATATTTAAAACAAATTGGACAGATTAAAAAAAATCAATCCTTGTTTTGCAGAATAGGTTTGCGAAATTCTCCAAAATCCAGTTGTTGCATACTGCTTGCTTTGTACAAAAGTTAATAACTCTAAGTAATATGGGAAAACAGTCATTTATTAGTCATGTCAAAAGAAGAAAGCATACAAGACTGCATGGCAGCTCGAAAGAGGCATCATTGATGTTGGATTTAGTATTTAAAAGGAATATAGGGAAGGATGACATGTCAAATCTGAAAATATCAAATTTAATGTCAAAAAATAAACTGATTTCAAACTGTTTTTAGTTGAAGAGCAATAATTTAAAGCTTAATTTTTACGGACATTAAAGCTTGTTGAGTCACATTGAACCATTCATGCATGCATTGTTATATCGAAAATATTTTCACATATGTTCGCTGAAAGTGAAATAGCTAAAAAATATTGTATATTATTTGTTATGGATTAGATCCATTAGCTTCATGAAACTATGACTGAAAAATCTGTCATCTGTTGCAGAAATTGAATGTCCTAATACTTGAATTGGCAAAAATGAATAAATAAAAAAATGTAATCTTATTTTGTAGTGTTTTTTGTGAAGTAATAATTAAATTATTTGTGTCAAGGTAAAAAAAAAAGAAGTTTTGTTTTATTTCATCTTAGTCCTTAATTTTGTATGACTTACACTACTTAAAGAGTGTGAGAGGTAATATACCCTCCCACCCTTTATATATAAATTTGGTCTTGATAATAAAATTTAATTGAGATAAATAAATAAAGAGAAATTGTTTTTTTCCTGCATGCAAATATAAACTTTCTGTTAATAGGCTATTATTTTGAATATTATGAAATTGTTTTTTCCTTTTCTTGCTTTTTCCGCTTCTTAAAACCATATTCCATTATAAATAGCACATGAGTGCTATTCTTGTATTTCTTCATATCTTGAATATACATATAGGGGAAACAGATTTTTTTTTTCAAATTTGAGTGGCAACCCTGAAGAATGTTGCAAAATGTTTTAGTACTTTTAAAATATTTGAAATGACATAAATGTCTCGGGGGGGGGGGGGGCACAACATGAAAATTTTCTGATGAAACATGCCATTTGTTTAACCTAAGTTACTGAACTAGTTGAGATGATAGAAAGGAACTTTTTCAAATTAGGAACTAGTGCACCAAATATTGCTAAAATTAGTTCAAAATTCTGGTTTGTGTTGTCTTTTTGTATATTATTGTTGAAAAAGTCTATGTAGTGCCTAAAATAATACATTACAATTTTTATTTTATTTTATTAGTTGCAAAAGGAGTTGCAAATCGAAAATGAAAAGCAAAAATATTTATCTTCTGCTCTTGAGAAACTTCAGCAAGAACACCAAGAAGCTATGCGCAAGTTGCAGGAAGAGATTGAAACAAAGCATAAATTACAAATAAAAACCCTCACGGAAGAACATAAAACTTTTCTTTCTGAAACAAAGAAAAAACAATGGGTAAGAAAATATCTTTTTTATATAGTTTTAGTTATTATAGTCACTAGCAATTCAAATTAATGGGAAAGTTACACAGCATATTAGTTTGCTCTTTCGAATAGTTCTGTATATCGTCAAGATTTTTAGAAGCAATTAGATTTTGATCAGAATTTTATTTTGAGCTCATAAAATCAATGTTCTGAGTAATATATTTAATTCTAAAATTGTTTAATTTTATGGGATAGTTTTCAACTATATAAAAACATGCCCCATGTCATTTAGTAGCAATTTGATTTATCTGTATTTTTGTATGTGTTAAAAATGTGCAAGTATTTCTTATATGAAGCACATATTAAATGCTTAATGACACTTTTCCCTCGCTCTCTCTTTTTTCAACAATAAGTGTTGCCGCTTATTGAAATGTGAACTTGTTATCTGGAAGAAGCAGTACGAAATATGTGAACGTACGTAATGTGCCGTGCGTGCTACAATATGAAACATTTTCAAATTTCTGTTTTGTTTAAATTACTGATGTTAGTTAAATTTCACAAACTTAATTAAAATTTTTAACCAATTCATTGAATAAGATTTTTTTATTTGGTGAGTTTTGAAGTGATACATTGTCTCTTGCTGGCTTCGAATAAGTACTTTAAAAAAATTCTTCACCTGGCATTTTTTAGTTTCATATTTTTTTTATCCACACAGCCGGCTTCTTTTTAAGTTAATGAATTTGTTTCGCTATTTATGAAAACAAGGATCTGTTAAAGCATTTTCAATTGCTTTGTGAAATATATAAAATGTTTTTCTGTATTTTTTTTTTAAAGTTAAAGTAAGATTTATTTTTGAATATATTTCAGGATTGCCATGCCACCAAGAGAACTGGGAAAATCTAGAAAACACAGGGGATTTAAAAATTGTCTAAAAGAACTAGGAAATACAGGGGAATTTGAAAATTTTCATAAAAGCAGAGAATTTTAAGTTTTTAGTTATTTTTCTCCCCCCCCCCCAAATACTGATGCCTAAAGACTGCAAGAATGAAAGATTGTAGTCATAGCTTCTAGAAACGAAACAATAGCATTTACAATTGTGTAATGCTGAAACACCACTTTTTTTTCTTATAGATTATACTAGTTTTAATTTCTGAGTCAGTTTTCCCATGAGATTCCTGAATTACAGCTCATGAGTATGCATGAGATTTCTGCAACTCTACAAAAGAATAGAATACATTTGTCTGGCAGAATTAGCAGCATTCAATTTGCGGAAGTAATGAGATGGTGTTTCGTCTACCGTACTTCAGTCTATTGAATGATTTGTTTAATATTTTGAGAAACTGTGAGCTTAAAGTAGATTAGGAAATATTTTAAAATCAATGAGCTGCTGAAAATCCGTATGTAATACGAATTGGACAGATGAAAGAAATTGATCCTTATTTTGCTGAATGGGTTCGAGAATTTCCACAAAATCCATTCGTAGCGTACTGCTTGCTTTGTAACAAAATAATAAGCCTAAGTAATGTGAAAAAACATTCACTAACTAATCATGCCAAAAGAGAAAAAAAACAAGACTGCATGCCATTTCAAGAGAGTCATCACTGATACTGAACTTCACTAATCTAAAAGGAATGGCATGCCAAATCTGAAAATGTCAGATTTAATATCCGAAAATAAACCAATTTTGAATTTTTTAGTTCAAGAATAATAATTTAAAGCTGATTTTTTATGGGCATTAAAAATTGTTTTGTCACATTCATCCTTTAATTTGGTCAATGATATATCAGAAATATTCTTGCATACATTCACTGAAAGTGAAATAGCTGAAAAATGTATGTTAATCCGTGCATAAATGTTGTACATTATCTATTATGGATTAGGTCTGTTAGTTTCCATAAAACTGATGGCTAAAAACTGCAGAAATCGATGCCCTAAAACTTAAATTGGCAAAAATTAATAAATAAAAAAAGTAATTTTGCTTTGTAATATTTTTTGTAAAATAATCATTATATGATTTGTATTCTGATAACAAAAATGTTTTATGCTTTATTTCACCTGAGTCCTTGATTTTGGATGACTTACAATTAAAGAGCGTGAGAGGTAATATATTCTACCCCCTTAATAAATTTTTCCTTGCTGAATTCTAGATAATAAATAAAAATAATTTTTTTTTTCTGTATGTAAGTATAAGCCTTCTTTTAATATGCTATTATTTCCAATAATGTTAAATTGTTGCTTTCTTTCTTTGCTTTCTCCTCTCCTTGAAACCATTATAATTAGCTCATAAATGTTCTTATCTCATTTTTTCGTATCTTGAATATACGTACAGGGATTTTTTTTTCTTTTTTCTTTCTCCTTCCCAGATTTGAGT
This sequence comes from Argiope aurantia, assembly GCA_026543865.1. Lineage (NCBI taxonomy): Eukaryota > Metazoa > Arthropoda > Arachnida > Araneae > Araneidae > Argiope > Argiope aurantia. The sequence goes on from JAPMOR010104843.1 coordinate 1,525,958, forward strand.
GCCAATCCTGTAAAACTTCTTAGAGCAATTTCATAATTCAAAAAAGAAGCTAACATTCTTTTACATTTTTAAAGTTTGCCAAACTTTGATGAAATAAAGAGTTTTGTTGGTAACATGAAATGTATAACTTATCTTAATAAGTGAAACTGAGAAAAAAAGAGAACTGCATTCAAACATAATAGTACCTCTCTGATGGCATGCTAGAGAATTAAACTGAATAAAAATGTAAAACTTAATATTGAAACATAATATAAAAATTTGTTTCTTTTATAAAAATAGCTACTCTTAATCTTTCTAGGTATATGGCAAACAGCATCTTTTAATGTTATCTCAAGATGCGCTGCCATTTCCTTTATGGCATTTGCATTACTGGTTGCAGACTTGTGTTTGTGGTGACATAATATTTTTCTATAGAGATGGAGTGAAATGGCATGGGGCTGAATAACTGATTAATTATTCTTTAATTAACTGAAGTTAATTAAAGAAAGGGTTATTACACATCATATGAAAGTGTTGCAATTTCTAAACTGTTTACTGATAAAATATGAGCTTTGTAAATTAGCCTTTGTTTTTAAAAATAGAAACCTCCATTGATTGAGTGGTTGTTTGATCTGGATTGTAAATTATATTTACAAAAATGTATAGTTGAAATTTTTTAATTTATTTCATTAGTGATTAATTTATATTCATAAATACTTCTTTTTTGCATTTATATGTAGAAGGTTAAGAAAAAGTATATTGTATTCTTTTCAGATGTTTTTGTACTTTAAAAAAAAATCGGATATTGAATTGCCTATAAATGTTTAGTTTTATTTGATATTATTTTTTCTAGAAAATTAAATATTTTCTATTCATTGTTATCATGTCGCTTACTTATGAACTTGCACATTTATGTGTGTTATAATCTATGTATATTTCCCCCCTGAGTTTTAATATTTAATTTGCTCACTTTACTGGTTTGGACACATTTTGTTTCGCCTAATGTTTGGGCTTTTTATTATTATTATTATTTTCTCCCCTTGAATTTTTAGTATCTTTTATCTGTTTACTTTCATGCTACCAACATTCTAATATTTTGGTAGTATTTAAATTATGAAATTCATTTATATTTTGAAGATTTTTATTGTTTGGAAAATTAGGCATAAAACATTTTTGCAGGAACATGGATTTAATTGTTTTCCGAATTGATTTTTCTTGAGATCAATTAATTTTCTTTTTATGCAATAATTCTACAATATTTTTAATATACATTTTTTATTTAATTGCTAAATTAATATACTTATTTTATTCCTAAGAGTTTATGTTAATTTTTTTTTTGCTCGAAGCTTGTGTTGTGTATGAAATTTAATTTATATATATTGTATTATTATATTTCTTTATCTTTAAAGTTCATTTTATCCTGTTAAATTTTAAGCATTTCAAAATTTATTATTCTAGATTAATACTTTTTTAAAATATTGTAATGCATATTTATAACTATCTGGCTTCCTTCTTGCAAGAATGTTCATCTTGCCAATGAATGCTTTATAAGCAAAGGTTTGAACTGCCTCTGTGTTGAGTGAAGGAATGAAAATGAGTTAAAGATAGTATTTACTGGAGGGAATTTGATTGTATTTCCAACCACACATAAAATTTAATATTAACTTCTACTATAATATTTTCACATATCTTGGTATTTGCATAATAAATCTACCACATTCTATTTTCATATTAATTATTCTTGAGATTGTAACATACATTAGTAAAATGTATAAAATGCTTGATATTAAGCTAACAGTTCCTGCAGTCTAAATGTAAAAAATAAGATTCTGCATGAAGATATTTGTTTTGATTGAATATTTTTCTTCAATGGCTGTATTTTCTTTTCAGTGCTACAATTGTGAAAATGAGGCAATCTACCATTGCTGTTGGAATACCTCATATTGCAGTGTGGAATGCCAGCAAGTTCATTGGCACAAGGAGCATAAACGCACCTGTAGGAGAAAGCGGTAATAACTGAATTCATTACTAACAGAATCTTCATGTGTATTCCCACTACAAACAATCCATCATCAGAGTGACTGAAATCATTGTATTAAACATCAGGGTATTGGGATATACTATTTTGTGTCAGTGCAAAAGGAAGTGCAGAACTGCAGTGTAATATGCCTTAATTCTATGTTTTCTTGTTATTGTACAAAGGCAATAAATCTATCTATAAACGGTGCATTAGATCCCTGGAAATATTATGCTGAAAGGCATTGTTGAATTTGTATTTAATGTTGATAACTCCAAAGAATTTTTAATGTTTTTTGCTATCATGTAAAGACCCTTGGAGTACTGTGTTTTTTATTTGATGTGTAAAAAGATTGTTTTATTTAAGTCCACATCTTTTTTTAAGAGTATTTTTTAAGTATTAATAAATATTTCCTTCCAGTCAGCTTGAATAAACCACTTTCATTACATCATCATTATGATTTTCATTCAGCTGAATGATGATTCATGCTTTTTATTTTTTGAAATTCATGTGCAGCTGAACTTTTGTTGTTATATCATGTCCTATGGAACATTTTGGTGTCATGCATAAAAATTCATTTTTAAAAAAATGGAGCACAATTTAATGTTTTTGTAAGAGATTAAAAACAACAGCAGCATCAAAAAAGATTTTTTTTTAATTGTAGGATTTCTAAAATTATCTATCTCAATCCTCTCAAATGAATTTTATTTTTCAAAAATGGGGTAATTGAAAAGAATACTTCAACTTTAATAGGTTATATTTATAATAAATTAAGAGTAACTCAAGGGTAAGACATTAAAAAATTATAACTACACTATAGATTCATAAATGTGCTGAGTATACCAAATTATTCTATGCTTTTTAAGCACTTTTTTTTCTGATGGAAAATTTAGCAATTACCAATAAATTTAATACATGACACACTCCTATTTTTGAGAATTTTGAATTTTTCATTTATAATCAAAAACTCATTTGAGCATTTCAACCCATTTGTGGTTTACCACTTTGGCAAATTCTCTAACATAGAAGGCTCTGCTTAATTTTGCTGCTGTGAGGCAAACTGACATTAAACTTTTGTAATTCTATGAAAAATATTTCATGGGAGATATTTTGATTAATTGAGGAAACTTCAAAATATCCTTCTCAGAATTATTTGTTCATTTGCACTATAAACCACTTGGTTGCAGAGATATAGTCTTTTAGAGGAGGGTATTCTTTTATATTGCTCAATACATATTTTACAGATGTGTATTACTTTTTGAAACATTTTTATAAAAGCAAGGGATTTTTATTTCAGTATTTTTTTAAAGAATTATCAGTGCTGATATATTACATTTTTTTTTTTTTTTTTTTTTTTTTTTGCTTTCTTACCAAAAGAAGCCATTTGGAAGAAGAAATTTTGTACTAAATCAAAATTGTAATTTAGTGATCCTAATCTTTGAAATTTATTATATATGTTGATTAAAAATATAAATATAATCAAGAGTATATGGATTAATGTTGAATCATGACAATATATAGTATTCAAAATGCTATTTGCATGTATCAAAGAAATATAGGTTATATATATAATAGAGTTTTTAAATTATATGCTCCACTCTGATTGAAATCATATCTGTATTTTTTTAGTGTAGAGAAAATGTTTGTAATAAGTATTTCTGCTAGTTTCTTGTATTCAAATAAAGCAAAAAGCCATATTCATATAAAATATTGCTTATTTTATTTATTTTATCATTAATAATGTTTCATTTTCCTATATTACTGTGTTTATTTGAATTATGTATACATCTGTGGTCATAAATTTTCCCTTTTTTAAAAAAAAATGGAAATTATAGAATATTTATGCAACCTGAATACGAATATGTTTAAAATCCTGCTTTCAAGACATGTACATAAAATTTACTTTTTAACAATTTTTTTTTTTTGCATATTTATCCTAATTATTAAAGTAAATAATTAGAAACCATCTCATAATATATTTAATTTTGTATTTGTTTTCTTTACCATATCTATATTTTTCTACTGTAAAATTTTATATTCATTGTTTTGAATTATTAAAATATTCAGAATTTAAACAATTGTGTACTGTCATATAATGTATTATTAAAATGCACAAGTCTTTCATGAAATATCCTTGTTATGAAATGAATTATAAAGGCAGTTTATAATAAATTCTGCAGTCAATAAAGGCAGTTTATAATAATTTTCTTATCTAAAATTATTATATAAAATTTGTCAGCTAATTATTCTGTAAATAAAATTAGACAGTTTTACTGTGAAATATTTGGAGTTTTTTTTTAAAAACAAAGTACTGTTTTCTTTTAATTTATGTTTCTTTATTAAGGACTGAAACCATTTCTTCTGTTTATTTGTCCCTCATTACTTTAAAAATTCCTTATTCTAATAAATTTAATGTTTGAAATATCTTGTTTAAAACATTTATTTATAATTAAATTTTTATAAAAAAATTATTTCTCTGATGCTCCTTATTTTATGTTTTCATGGAATGTAGTTCATTATTTTAATTTTTGCCCATGAAATCCGAATGAATATTAGGCTCTATTATTTTACAAAATAGTTACAAATTTTATATGAATCAATAGTTATTTGAAATCCGTAACTATTATCTTAAAATTGTTTTAAATCTTTCAAGAATTATCTTTCCTCTCTGAACTTTTAACTGTGAATGATTTGTTGCATGAAAGCAAATTAATTTTGAAAATGATCTTTATGTAAAAAATTAATTTTATGTACTTTCGATTGTCTTGCTAATATATATTTTTTACAAGTTTGAAAATAAGTTTTTATAAGTTTAGAAGAGAATTTTCAGAGAATTGAATGTTAGGTCTTAATTCATGCATTACTTAATTAACTAAAAAGTTATGGATTCTATTTAGGTGCTGTATGTAAAAAATGATGTTACTCTATTAATTATATCACTATTTTTTATATTGTAAAAATAAAAAAAATTTAAGGAAAAAATTGTTATAAGAAATATGCTATTGAATTTAATAGAAGGATTTTCAAAGGAATAAGAAATGAAACGGGTTTGTAATTTCTGTACATTTAACTGTTTAATGTACCAGGCATGCAATAGTAAAAAAGCATGACGTATAACCATCAAAGAGTGAATTTATATGATGACTCTGAAATTAAAAGTGACATTGGAAATAAATGCATAAATATTAACTGCTAAAGTTTTGAAGCCAGCTTTATATTCTATGGATCGAATAACTCTGTTCCCATATATTATTTATTTTATCTATAAATTTGTAATAGCAAATAAAATTACTATTAACAGATATATTTTCAAAATTCAAAGATTCTAGTGCATAGTAAACATCTTTTATACTTTTAAATGTCATTTTATGTTCATTATTAATTAAAATTAATGCAAACATATTGTTTTTTTTTTACATGGTGATATAATTTACATTAAATGCATTAGACATAATTTTGCAATTATACTTTTAGGCATAATTAGTGATTATACTAATATAAGTACTAATTATATTTTACTTATACTGAACTATAAAATGAATTCTGAAGGACCTATTATATGATTAAATAATCTTAAATAACTTCATATGTAGCTCTGTTTATAACTTAGCACACTTTTATTATTCTTAAAATTAATGAATTCAGTAATTTTTCCCATAAAGCTGTCCTTTGTTGTGTAAAATGATGCAGAATTTTTCTTTAAAAAAATAAAAAGCTGAATGATACTATAATATTCCATTTTTTTTTTCTAAATAGAAATTCTTCTGGAAAAATTCAAATTAATGATCATTTGTTAATATTTGGTATTTATAAGTTAATGATAGCTAAATAATTACTTAAAACGGCATAATGAAGAATTAGTTTGAAATATTACTATCCTTTGGATGTGCCTTAAATGCTTGGAAAGTGAACTGATATAAAGTAAAAATGAATTTGTTGATGTACTATTTGATACAAAAAGTGTCTATCCGTGATTATCTATAATTTAAGGATAATTTTATCATTTGGATATTATATAACATATGTTGTTCTTGACAAATAACTATTTTTTTTTCTTTATAGTTATATGGTATCAAACTCAAGTTGAAAATTTTGATTGACTTGTTAGTAAATTTTATTATTATTTCCCTGTCTTTATGTGATAGTTCCAATTGTTTAAAAAAATAATGTGATGATTTATATAGAGTGATCAAAATGGCTACTATAAACCTTTTGGGTATGGATGATTTATCTTTAAAGTTTAGGAAAACTCCTTTGAATAAATTTTTAGTGTATTTATACCTTTTATGTTTAATTATTATCACCTGTTCTAATTTAAATTTCTAAACATTCTCCATGATTTTTCTTCCCTCTCTTTTTCTTTTTTTTTAGAGAAAATATTGTACTGTTTGTTTTATTGAATACTTTTTCCTTTGAAGACAGAATTTTTATGTTTCTCTATTTGTCTGTTCTTTTGTTTGATTGCATTTTTATTATCTTGATATTTGTAAACTTGAAATTATGCTAGATTTAAAGGATTGTATGAAACACATTATTGAAAAATATTATCTCTGCATTTGAAATGTGAAATTTTATTTAATAGAAAAATATTAGCAATGTATGATGTGCTTCTTAATTCATTGTATGATGTACTGTAATTTGCTGAAGTGATCATAATATTTCAAAATTTTCATATGGTGAAATATCTAATACTGAGAATTTACATACATGAATAAAATATCTTTTTAGATTACTCTCATTCGTGCCAGATTATAGATTGAGTTATTTCATTTTTATAAAATGTTTTTTTTTTTTTTAATTTCCTGTGTTTCCTTTTTTTTTTTTTGTTAAGATTTATTCTAATACTAATGCATGTGTGTAAGTATATTTCCATTGATTGTCAATCTGCCTATAATTTGTAGTATATAAAGTGATATCTTATTATTCCATTTGTGTCAAATGATTTTGCTTCTTTGTGATTAAAAATTGTTGTATTTTTATATCAAAACTTTAAATTTGCAAAAAAACAAAACAAAAAAAAAACAAAAAAAAAATCAAAATGAAAGATGTTTAGTCTTATTATGTTTTAGTTTTGCTATTATTTGGTATATTGTATGATTTTATATTCCAATCAAAACATTAAATTTTATTCTTGTGCTTCATTGTATATGGAGTTTATATTCACTAATGGAAATGTGTCCTTTTGTAGCATTAGAATCATGAAGAATATGTGGATATTATGCAATGAAATAATTGTGTTGATCTTTTTTTGTATCTTTGCCACTGTAGGAGCATGATATAACTTTTTGCGTTACTCGGAAATTTTTCTCTTTTGTAAATAAGCATTGTTATTCATCATGACATTTTGTAACAAAATGGGAGAATAAAAAAAAGAAAAAAATTAAAATTAAAAAAAATGCAATCAAGTTTTTGAAAAAATTGCCTATGATCATATTCATCTTGTACAGATTCCATAATTCACAACATACTTCATTTTAATGTTTCCTTTTGATGTAAGTTATTGTTACTTTTGTATCTAAATAAATTCATCTCATTTTATCATTTTAGTGACTTATTTTTGCTGGTTAAGGGTGAGTATGTTTTTATTTGCATTCTGATTTATTAAATGATTTGAGGAAAACCTTGTATAAAGGTAAGTTCATGAATGCTGTGTCATTCAAAAATGTTAAAACTAAATTTTAAAAGTAGACCAGGCATTTCAGAATGAGACAGTTTTACTTTTAATATACTAGCAGAAAGTGTTTATGCTAGAGTTTTAGTTTTGTATTCTAAACAAAGACTAAGTGAAAGTAGGCTTGAATTATCTGGAAATGCTATTGAAGGTAGAATTTAATTTATTCAAAAATGTTCAAGGTTGCTTGGGGAGAGGGTAGATGTTCCTAAAGTTATATGAAGCAGGGCTCATTTCTGTTCGCAGAATATGTGCCATCTCCTAGCTGAAATGTTAGTGCTATTTTGTGTTGCTCCTATAAAGAATTGATTTATTGATGGACTGAGTGTAGGCTCTAAAATTTTATAGATTTTTCTTTTAATGGAAATTGAATATTTCACAATAATACTAAATTTCGGTAATTGTGAAAGATCCAGTTTCACAAGATATTATGTTTAGTGCAAGTATTTCTCTATTTGAAATAGTTCACATTAATAATGCCGTTTTTCTATTACAGTCCCTTACACTAAATGCTTATTTGCTTTCTCAGCTTTGTTTTGCTGTTTCATTCCTCATTCACTGTCTTTAATATAAATAATAATGGCAAGAATTTTCAAATTCATTTTATGCCTAATAATTCCCTTTTAAGATTGCCAAGTAAAGAGAATCCTTACGAATCTTCCTTCTTATATTGTTTCTTTTCATCACTTTAAGTGACATGAAGGTTCAGTAAATTTGAGTTTTTTAAAAATGTATCCAAATGGCGATTTTTTAAAATTGTGCTCTTGTTTAAAAAAAGGTAAGATTATATATACTTTTTATTTTAGATTACTCCAATTTTAAAATTTGGCTATTAAAATATAAAAGTTCTTTTTTAGACATATAACCATCCATTTCTATTGTTGTGTAGATTTTGTGAATAATATATATATATATATATATATATATATATATATATCCCTTTGAAATTGATATTATACACACTATATGACCTAAGTTATCTTGGCATTTGGATGCATTTTTCCGATTATTCCAGAGACTGGACAAACTATCTTTGAATTTCAGCTGTGTGGAAAGTGAATTTGAACTTGCTTTTTGTTTTGAAGATTCATCATGAAGACGCTTAGGTAACCGACCAGAAATTGGTGAAGAAGAAAGGAAATTTGTCTCATGTTCTTTCATAGAAAGAAAATAATGTTTGGAATTTTCGATAGAAACCACATTGACTGTGAATTATATTTGCATGTATTTTTTATAAAAATAGTAAGCATATGCGAAAACATGAATAAGTCGAATTTTACAGCGGTTTTTTTTATAGAATGCATAGTTTTTAACCAAATTGTATAACACATAAAATGTATGATAAAAAGTATGAAAGTATTATATTAAAATTTCAGTGGCATTCTATAAATATTCAAAGAAATATGAGCACGTTCAGTAAATAAATTGCATTCAATGACTCGGCTTCTATAGATGGTACGGGTGTCCCAGTTTCGAGAATTCCAGGGGGTTGTTACTCTTTTGAAATCTATCTTTCTGTACGCCTTCTGCGGTCTCCATTTTAATTCCATCCCTTGACAGAGCAAGTGAGGAGACTTCATGAAAAACTTGCCGCTCTCGTGAACAGTCCAAAACCTCACGTGTTGGCCGTACTTGACGACTCATTAGACGGATAATGCACTGGGGTTTCTGGTGTATCGATTTGGCTAATGGCTAGTCTGCTAAGGATCAACCGAAAGGGTAATTTCTTGGAATCTTTTAAGTGATCACTGCTCACGAAGGTGATTATTAGCGTATAGGTTTTGGCTAGGATTAAGGTAAGTATCGAGGTTTGAGATGCCCAGAGTCGATGGCTGTTACGTATGCGGTGAGACCAACGGAATTTCCTACCAATATCTCAGCCAAGAAAAAAACTGCTTCCCTTTAATGGATAACAATATGTATTCGAGTTGCTTTTTTGATAATCAAGCGAATATCGTCTGACGATTGTACTTTTCCTGATAGTCCACTGATTTCTGTTGACTAATCAAATTCTGATGCAATTAGTGAAGTAAAAAGCATACAAACAAAAACACCCTTCGTTTAATTGGTTTACTTGTCGAGGTCTCTACTCGTATACGATCGCAAGATATTGTCAAGCTGAAAACAACGCCTTTAGTTTGTTTCTCTTTGTGTACTCACAAAATGTTGAATTCTACTAAACGTGTAACTTGTAGAAGAAAACCTGCAAAGTCAGAGTGAGCCATGTATGGCATGCAACTGCGGAAAAATCTGTTTCTGAAAAAACAAAAACATTTCATATTTTGTCTGGTTACAAATTACGCGATTATATTAAAGCGGGTATATGCTTTTCTCTGTCCTGCCGTATATCCCTAACCCGTTGCGATGCTTTAATTGCCTATGTTCCAGACATTTCCTGTTGCTGATCACTGACGTACGCTAGGTGTGCAGGAGCTGGTGACGAAATTGTTGTTTGTATTTCTCAAAAGTGCATTAATTTTAAGTGTAATCAAACTTTGTTTTCCAGAAATTAATCGCAACAAGGGATTGCAATACCGAATACCGGTATTTTGAGCCATTTGTACAATTTTGTAATACCGGTATTCACAAGTTTAAATACCGTTTTTTCGGTATTTACCGGAAATTTTTAAAATTGTCTCCACTAGATGTTCAGGCAAATAGTATGCCAACATTGCAAAATAGTATGCGTTTTTGTTTCATGTCTCTCTAACTAGCGAAATTAATTAGACTATGGATACAAAGTTGCATCGCACAACCAAGAGCAGTGATAAAATCCAAGGAGGCTGGTCAAAACTATCCTATTGCAGCTCCGAGCGATACTGCACACTCGCAGGATTCGTATCTGTGAAAACAAGGTTGTAGTTGTGAAGAAAATGCGTAATATTTCGATATTTTTTAAATTGGTGAGCTTGTTATTAACATTGCATTTGCACATCATACTTTAGGGATCAAAATATTTTTCAGATTTATTATGTATATATTCATTAATAATAACCCATAATGATGAATAAGAATAATTTTAAAGAACATAAAAAATCAGTTGATAGTACTTCGGTTTGGTTTCATTATTTATATGATGAAAAGAATATGGTGACACAATGTAAAAATTTTTCAAGAGTTCTTAAAGAGAACGGAGGAAATACAAGCGGACTCCATACACATTTAAAAACGAACATGGTACAAATTTGTTAAAGAGGAAAGAATCTAATTGCGATGAGTTTAAATTTAAGCACACTTTCTAAACCCAAGCCATTAGGGATTTTATATTATTTTGAAAAAGAAGATAATTTGGATGAAACTATAAGTAAAATGGCAGCATTAGATGGTTTGCCATTTCGATGGTTTGCACTTCTACTGAATTAAGAAAATCACTATCCACCCGAGGTTTTAAAAATCTACCAACATCGATTAATACTATAAGAAGAAGTGTTATATACTACAGTAACGGTGTTCTCAATTCTTTGAAACACGAGCTAATACAATTAAAAGTAAATGCCGAAAAATGTAGTCTTACATTTGATGAATGGACAAGTGTAAGAAATAGACGCTATTTAAATATAAATATTCATTCAGAAAAAAAAATGGAATATAGGGCTTACACATGTCTCGGGAAGTATGCCAGCTGAAAAATGTGTGGAAGTGCCTAAATCTAAATTAGCGAAACATGGATTATCCCTGAAAGAAGATATTGTATCCATAACGAATGATGGCGCAACAGTTATGAAAAAAGTCGGAAAGTTAATTGATGCAAATCAGCAATTGTGCTATGCCCATGGAATTCAATTAAGAGTAATAGATGTATTATACCAAAAAAATAAAGAACCGAAGAATCCAAATACTGTGGATACAGAAACTTCGGAATCCGACATTGAAGAGAGTGTGAGTGATATTGACAATGTAATTGTTGAAGAAGATATTGCTAATGAGGATGAAATATTAACCCATCAAGAATTGCTTCTTATAATTTATCAAGTTCGAAAAATTGTTAAGATATTTAAACGAAAAACGTTAAGATATTTAAAATGCCATATTACAAAAATATATAATAACTGAAAATAAAACAGAATATATGTTAATATTAGATTCTAAAACACGTTGGAAGAATTTACTCCTAATGATGGAACGATTTTTGAAACTGAGAAATCCAATCCAAAAAGCAATAATCGACTTAAACCTGTAAATTAATTTTTCAGATAGTGAATTCGACTTAATAGCCAGGACTGTATCGGCTCTACTTCCAATAAAACTGACTGTTGAGCCATTATGTCGAAAAAACTATAAATAATAATAAAAAAAAATCAAGAAACCAAAATACAGTGTAGAAATCAGCTATATCCAAAATCATCCGACGAGAAATCGATTTATTTGAAGATGAGAGATTTAGAGGTGAATACTTGGAAAAAGTATATCGCGCATTGCTACCAGTACCATCAACTAGCGTAGATGCCGAAAGAGCGTATTCGAAAGCTGGTAATTTTTGCAAAAATTACTTTTTAGGCTTAATGACAGTACAATTGATGCATTATGTTTTTTAAGATCACATTTCAAAAATTTGTCATAGTACCACAGACTGAATAGTGACATTTACACTTTTTTGTGATTTAAATAAATAAGATGTTCCTTTACTTTTTTGTAATTCTTTATATACTGTTATAATTTATAAGTTACAAATTATTTTTTGTGATATTTATCCTCTCTAATAAAACTGGCAAATAAAACAAAGAAACACCTGTGTTTTCTTTCTTTTTCTAAAATTTCGACTACCGGTATTAAAACCGGTATCCCGGTATTAAGATCTAAAAAATACCGAATACCGGTATTGAACTTTTGGTCTGATATTGCCATCCCTAATCGCAACGAAAATTAAAAACAAATTTCTTATCCAGAAGAGTAGATACATTACAATATCAACTTTTGGGCCGTGTTATATTCCTTAGCCCAGTAAAAAAAAAAAAAAGATGGATAGATAAAACTTTTGTTATTTTGAAGAAAAAGAGCTGAAATTCGAAGTGCCTTTACCACTCAAAATGAGCAGTTCGATTCAACTCCAATCTGTGATGCTGTTAGGTCTCGCACAATTTGATTGATTTTAAAACAACTAAGGGAAGTAAGAAAAACCTATGCCTGCGCCTGACAACGAAAGCCGTTCCATTTCAGATGAAAGTTTTGGGCAACCGCATCTTTATAGACTTGCTGTTGTGCTGATCGATAATTCTGTGCCTGCGATAAATGGCCCTGACATTTTTGTAATCTATTGGCCTCTTAAATACGATTCTGAGGATATACCAACGGGCTGCCTATCTGGTAACGGAGCTAATGAAGAAATCGAGGCGTCTGCACTTGAAGATATGATGCGTTACGATCCTAATGAAATCACTGATTTTATTGTTGCACAGTGAGAGCAATATCAGTCCACAAAGAAATTCATCTGATAAGGCTATAATGAGAAAAATTGTGGGTGGGGGGAGCCTCCGATGAGTTATTTTTAAAACATTTTATCCAACGTCTTTGAAGATTTCCGTTCATAACAAATACTTAAAAAGGGCACTCAGGTAAAAGATTGCAGTCAACTATTCTTCTAATTCTTTGCTTCTTAACTAAATTTTTCATCTTTTACTTTCTGTTCAAATCTGTCTTTTATTTACAGTTTGAAAATTTTCCAGAGAACGTTTGTAGAAGCACCTGCTGTGGGGACAAAGGATTTCCAGTCTCGGATTACTTTTCGTGATGTTTTATAATATAATTCCACCGCTTTTAAATATTCTTGCATTTTGTAAGATTTGGTTTTTGGAACTATTTTATATAGAACCTTGTATCGTGTTGTATATCTACCGTGTGTTTGGCATGATATAACCAAACATGACGCCAATGCACCCCACTAACCAATCTAATCCTTATTAAATAAATTTTAACTACTCATAAGCTAAACATAGAACATTTTCGTTTTCTTAATTTCGACGCCAGATATATCGGACAACTCCTAAAATTTTCAGTTCAGAAAGATATCCGCATCACAATGAATTGAATTTTGTCCATATATGAATGAAACAGAGTAAAGAGCTGAAATCTTCAAATAAAGTTAGCGCTAGATTTCAGCGGAACTCTGAGACCGGAAGGGTAAAGAGAGAGAGAAAAAAAGGCATTTGAGTTACGTACATCTGTCTGTGGGCACACTAACCCAAAAATTCAACTTGTTGCATGGATAAAATTTGTTATACTTTTTTTTTTTTTACATAAAAATCATTATTTTCAGTGAAGTTTTACAATGGAATCATTTAAAAGAAATAAAAAAAATCTTTGAGAATAAATTTAAAAAAAGGGTCGGATGGACGAAATTTTGTACAAGCTCAATTATATCTGTGTTAAATTTTAAAATTTCAATTCCATTTGAAGATGTTTATATTATTATGACACCTAAACTCCTCTGTGTTAGAAATTCATTAGAAATGCTACAAAGAAGATTGATTTAGTGGAGTTCTTTTAAATACGTATTTTTCGATCATTCGGTGGCAAGGTTTTAATTTTCTAATAATTGATATTCTTGATTTGGTTGAGTCAACTTCGAATGATTCAAGCCACACAATCACTAATTACTGAGTTTCTTTCGCTGGTGCAGTTGAATGCCTAGAGTTAAAACGTGATCGGAAATTGATACTGCGAATGGTTCTGCCACTAATATTAGAAAGGAATGAAGACGAATAGAAATCGTTGGGAAATCCAAAGGAAATTATCAGGAGAACGTAAATGGGTCCAATCAAAATGGAGTCAATTTATGTTCTTTAGGAAGACTACCTATTGAAATGATTATCATAATAAAACTTTGGGATATTTCCTGCAATTCTTCACCGATCATGGTCTCTCGAAAACAAAACCACCCTTCGTTCAAAAGTTTTGCCCTTGTTATCTTGTGAACAAGATAACTAGAGTCATTTTATTTAATTTTTAACCGGCTTGGAATATGTTGTAATAATATATATAAACTTCGGAAGAGTTCGTAGATGGGCCATCTAGCTCCAATGGGGTGGAAATGATGGAGGTTTGAAATATTTCTAGTGTGAAATTGTTTAAACGCGCATGGAGTAAATATTAAAAGCATGATCAAAACTAATTAAATGAAAATAACGGAGGAGAAAGATTTTACGGCAACATCAATGTAAAAACGATCAGCTTAAAAATTTCCAGAAGTTGTGTGCTTTTTAACTCTTTATATATTTTTAAAAAAATGAGCCTCGTTATTCCGGAGCTGTTGTTAATGGATGGTTCTTTGTTTTGATGTCTGACGCATTACTGAGAGTATATAGTATTAAAAAGTATTTTAATAATAAAAGACATTTATTGTGGCTTTAACCCATGTATGCGTACTTTTATTAACCAACTCGTATTGATTCATTACCAAAAAACAGATCGACATAAATATCATATTACTTTATTGAATTTTTTCGCCAATATATATTAACACACAAGTGTCAAAGAATATATTTTAAAATAAACTGATAGTAAATTACCTTTTATTACAATTAATATTGATACTTGAAATATTTCAGTGTGCAACAGATAAGATCTTAGTTCCAATGCTCATTAAGAAAAGCAGACGCATTTTTTCCTCCAATATAAACGAAAAAAATCAAACAATGAATTCATACTCTCTATCGTAAAACGTTATTGTTTGCCTTTCATTGAAGGAAGAACATTAGCAAACGATAGCTCATTCCTCCAAATATGTTTAAAATGTAGAGATAAACTCAGTTCTTGCCGACTCATACAAACTTTGGCACTTGCTAAAAGTTTCAAAGCTTTTCAATAATATAAATTTTGCAACAAGCTTAGAATCATATATTATTTTTTATAATATTTGTACTTTATTATTATTTATTTTTCAATATATATTAAATGATTCGATAAAAATATAAACATTACCTATCGTTGCTTCAATATGTAATATTCCTTTAACTTTATCGTATACAAAGTATAGAGAAGGTACTGTCATCGTCAAAAAAATAAAAATTAAAAAAAATCAAAGTTTGTATTTTGATGAAACTTTTTGTTTTCGACCACCCTGAGTCTGAAAAAACCTACTTTTGTTATTATGGCATTCAGTCTGTCTGTAAGCTAGACAAACGGAATTTCACACGCGGTATTTTCACCAAATGTGTAGATTTCTCGATAGCCATATAAGCAATACCTATGGTTGCTTCAGTATGTCATATTTCATTTTTACTTTTTCCTATACGACGTACAGAGAAGGTATTCTCATCGTCGAAAAATATTAAACTGGAGATTTTGATTCAATTCTTCGTTTCGCATGTCCCCGAGTCCAAACAATATATTTTTGGCTGTCCATCAGCCAGTCTGTCTGCAATAATGCTTTGAGGTAGACTAAGGAGATTAAAAATAATGATTTTACATATTGATTAATTTTTTCTTTTATCAATGCAGTTCATTCAATTTTTCATTATTTTTCGAAATTAGTCTATTGTATCAAATTTTTCCTTTTTGCAAAACATTGATTTTACATACATTTGATATATTGACGAAGGGTTTTTAGTATGATATAATGCTTTGAGGTAGACTAAGGAAATTTCAAAAAAAAATATTATAATTTGCTCAAACATTAAACTTCTGACAACATGTATCTTCATTCACAAAATAATGACAAGTATACAATCTGCTCCTGTTCACAAAGCACGAGCTGTTCAAAATGGGGTCGCTGATGCGGATCTTGAAGAGTTAGACTGACATCAGAATCCAAATGTCAGTATCGTAAAATACCCAATGGGTGAAACGTAACGCCAAATTCTAGCTACACCACTTCAACCCATGTTTCGGACAAAGCTCACCAGGCTTCTTTCACCAGATCATCCTTCAATTCCAACAGAAATGGATGGATAGGCTTCCTCGGGGAATCTTGTGATAAAAAAGGTGACCAAACCTCATATTAGTAATCAGTACATTTGTAGGATAAATAAAGGCATGAATGTCACCGAAGGCTTTTAGTTACATTTTAAATCAAATGACGTCATGTTAGATGATTAAAATTTTAGGAAATACAATTGTAACATAATAAGAATTTTTTCTTTTAATGTTTTATTTGCAGTCATTTATGTTATGCAGATTTATAATGAATACGGATATATAGAATAGTTTAAAAATTTTGTAGAATTCAATATACTTTATCGAAATGTTTTTTTTTAAATTTGAAGAATATCAGTTTGTGAAAACTTCTTTGTTTTTATTCTCTTGGTGACCCGTTGAAATTTGGCTCATTCCAAAGTCGACATCTTCTGGAATCCTAATGATATTCAACTGAAATTTTTATATGAATTGTTTTACATATTTGGTTTCGAAATGATGAAAGGACAAATATGCTATATTGCTACAGGATAATTAAAACATGCTGATGTTTGGAGGCTTTTAATTATATCGTTAATCAAATGATCTCATTTTAGATGCTAAATATTTATGAAAATACTAATCAATTACATTCATTGTTTTTCTTATTTTTTTCTTTTACTTGGCTGTTATTTCACGCATGCCTTGTTAAAATTTCTTTGCTAAATTTGCTCGTATTTCTTCAAATACTTATTGAACACTCTTTACATTTAAATATCCTACTTTAATAAGACGAATTCTGTATAATTTAATTAAAAATTCCGCATTTTAAAAGCATACAGAATTTTTGGACAAAAAGTGGGATTAAAAAAATGACAAAGCTTGAAACTTCAGAAATATGCATGCTATTTTTACACAAAACGCATATTGCCTATGTTGATTTTTTTTACATAATCGAATTTCAAAGTCGGTTTGTCCAGTGCTTCTGAAGAAATTTGGGAAAATGCCTATGTTTGAAAATGCATGGATCACATCGTTTATTACAAAGTAACCGGCCTTTTACTAATCAAGACAGATGCGAGCGAGTGTTGGCGGTCTACTGGCCAAATCGTTTGACATACAAAAATTGGTGCATCATATCTTGGAAAATGGGACTGTGCACCAAGGAGCAATTTCTTTGAAATTTTAATTCGAATATTAATTAAAAATTAAGCCAAATTTCGGCATCTTATCAAAAAAGTGCAAAATTCTCCTTGACTTGGTTACATAACTGGCTTATTTGGTTACATGTTAGGTTTTAACGTCTGATAATTTGGCGGAAACATAGAGAGGAAGTTAAATTTACATAATTTAAAGAAAGCTAGTTGCTTTTAGCTTCCCACTTGTTTGCTTAGATTATTGACTTTGCAGTTTGTAACAAAATGTATTTTTTTTTTTTTTAGAAATTTATCTCGTTTATTTGATACGAACTGAAAAGTATGAATTCATTTGAATCAATTTACTGCAAATTAAAAAGTGTTTATATTATGAAACAAAAACGGCAATGGAAAATCCTGTTACGGAGTTAATGATTGGCAAAAGTACGCGATTGAATGTTTTGAGGCATGCCTTTAAATTCCAGTGTAGCATTTATAAACGTTGACTATCAAATTGAATGAAACAGTATTATACAGATAAAAATTAAACCTATTTAATGAAATCAGTTTGATTTCCGTAACTTGTTTGAATCTGAAAATGGTCCAAATATAATTTTTATAAGGTAATTATTTCGGAGAATTTGAACATCAAATTTTCATTGGCAAGTCAGCGATAACCCATTTGATGACAGTTGTTTATTTTTTTCACTCGGTTAAACGTTCTATTTGAAGTTATTTCTTATCTTTAACAAAACTGATTATTTTGGCACCACAGAGAATCCGTTCCAAAGCATTTGATAGTGTTTTGCAGCTCCACCAATTAACTAAGCAGCTGTAAGTATATTCAATGAATCAGTCTAAAATTCGAATATTTTGTTTACATTACACTGTTGCCAATAAGTTCAAAGGCGATTTCTGGGCTTCTACAGTTATGTAGGTTTTGGCACTTGCTCCTCAGAGTTCATTATGGGTTAACTTGGCTGTAGACTCTGGTTGAGTATCTCCAGTAAAGTTCCGTAGGATTTTTAAAAGAGCCAGATTAGAAATTTATTTGATTTATGATGAATACTATTTCTAGTACATATATATCCGTTTTGGGATCGGGAAATATCGTTTTATCGTAACAATTCTTCGGATTCCTACCCATGCATCTATTCTGAGCTAACACAGAGCTTTCGGGTTGTAATTACTGCAAAATTCTCTGTTGTTACATCATGATTACATCTCTCTCAATATTGAATTAGAAAGGTGAAACCTTTCTAATTCAGTATTGTTTCCGAACTGACAAACTTGATAAAAGAGTAGAAAATTTGCGATTCACTATCAGTTGAAAAGAAGATCAACAAGATCTTAGTACTGGAGTTGCAGATATAACAATAATATCAAATACTATCTTTTTTGAATCTGCTAAAGTTTTTCTGAAAATTGTTTAGCAGTCTTTGTGGTTTCTACCGGACAAATGGATTTAGAAAAATTAGTACTAACCTCTTCATGTTTAAATTTCCAACTTTTAGAAAAACACTCAAAGTTTGGAAAGTGAACGTTGGTCATCCGTTACTTATTAATTTTAGGAAATACGTACCATGTCTCGCAAAAGATGGAGTCAATTGCGGATATCATTTCACAGGCTTCTGAACTGCTAATTAATTGCACTTCAATAATTTTTTGGATTATATACACTACTTGCGTATTATTTTTATTATTGAAGTAGAACAAATCTATTCTCACATTGTTCCAAGGGGCATAATAAAGAAACTCATTTCAGGCTCCAGTACCTTATCAGTTTGAAATTAGCTCATACTGGACATTTTCTTTCTATTATCTCCATGGACATCTAAGTCTAATTCCAGAACACACATGTTCTAACAATGCTTTAGATTTTAAAGATAACAAGACGGCTTTAATTTAATTAATTAATTAATTAATTTCTGCATATTTTACTATATATATATATATATATATATATATATAATTTAAAATCTGTTAATTTGTATTTATATATGCTTGAACTTTATACAATTCCACATCCTTCGACAAATTCAGGCGAAATTTGATACAACTTTTTTTTTTTTTAGCTTTTAGAAATATTTACCGAGCCATTAAAATGTTTATATGATTCTCTGAAAGAGGTGAAATGGGGGGTTCAAAGATTTTACATTTTTTCACCATTACTTTTGCACAAATCCTTGTACAGGAGTTATTTTTACTCCATCTTGGAATTTAAAAATTACTTTTTTATCTGCATAGATTTCATTTCTATTCGGCTGTTTTTCTAATTTTAATCCATATTTTAAATTAATTAAAAAATATTCTTTCACGTTGAAATATCAAATCTACTTTACAGTTTAATTATATTTATGAGTGCACGCTTTTGCCAATGTTGACGCTACTTTCGTTTGACATTTTTATTTTTGCTATACAGCATTTTAAGTTGAACGTAGGTACTTAGTAATTTTTAATAGGTGCTTTAAAAGCTGTCTTTTAAAGCACCTTGTCTTTAGTTGTTGCAATAATTTTGTCTCACGTTTTAGTACGAGGGGTGATCCAAAAAAAATTACAAAGCAAAGGAAAAATGCTTTATCAACAATAGACACAGGATACAAATGGTATTTAAGAGACGTATGTGGCGGTCACTTCTCTACATAATCACCAAATCTGTCGAGGCATTTATCATTCTGGACCCATTTGTTTAATCCGTCTTGGTAATAATCAGGTCCCTGGCTATTGAGCCAGTTCTCGGCATCTTTTTGAATATCACTTTCTGATATGAACTTTGTTTCGGATAAATGTTTCTTCAATGCTGGGGAAAGGAAATAGTCACTGGGAGCAAAATCGGGCTTTATGGGGGGAGGTGGCTCCAGACCTCCCACCTAAACGTTTCGAGAAATCTCTCTGCCCACTTCAAAAGAATGACACCGTTTCGCCACCTGTTGTCTACTCATTGCTTCGCCCCCGTACACTTCAACGATTTGTCTGTGAATGTTCGATGGGTGCATATTCTTAGTCCATAGAAATCGTATCACGGCTCGCACCTCTGTTTGAGACCACTTCTCGAAACGTCTTGTCATTATTGTCGCTGTTTAAGGTCTCAGTACTAACGCTATCTGCTCGAGCGACCAGTCTAAGACAACTAGGGCCATCTGTCTCCACTCTGGGTAGCAATATTCCCATCCACAATTTCTGCTTTCCAAATGCTGCTGCTTGTACACTTTTTTTTGGATCACCCCTCCTAATTTCAAAATTGTCATACGCCCAATTAGCATACCATGTTTTTGTTTGAATTTATTGAATTCCGTTTAAAAATAAATAAACACAATTAAAATAGTTTCAAAATACATGTTTATTTATATTCGCTCTGTCTTTCCCAATACTTATTTTGCATCTTGCTTAGTGAAAACTATTATATTGCGGGCTATGGAAATCCTGTGATTGTTGGAATTCTATTTTAGTAGCAGTTTATATTAAAATGTATAATTATTACAATGAAACATTTTATTATTAAAATTACTTATCGAATTTATACCATAAATTTCATCTTAGCGGTCCTTTCGGTGAATCTCTTAGGATTAGAATACAAAAACTATAATAAAATATTTCACTAGGATCCCATTTTAAAGCTATTTTGGAATAGACCATGCAATTTTGAACAGCACTCAGACGAGGATAAAGCCTGAGTTGGCACTCCCTCTATGTACCGAATCCATATACACAGTAATTCTTCAGTGAAATCAGATTTCAAACCAGAGACACTCTGGCTTGCCGATACAATACAAACAGGCCGTCGAAGCCTAGAGTTTTGATTAAAAAAAAAACGGGTTTAATGCTTGGTTTGAAAAATGCTACTATAGCTAAAAAGGCTAAATTCACAATTTGCTTGCGCTCATTTGCAATTCTGATGCAGATTGACTGTTGATATGTTGTTTGGTTAAATAGTTTTACCGTGAACCATTTGATATTATTTATTATCCTTATAGCAAATGATAATAATTACCAAATGTCTTATATATTTTAAATAATAAAATAATGGTAGAGAAAAATTAAGTTGGAGTATTATTTGTTTTCATTGCTAAAACTTGCCAAAATGTAACAGTCGACTAGTTTTTTAGAAAAAAAAACATTTAGTGCTAAAATCAGCAAAATTGTTGAATGTTTTATATATGTATATGTTGAATGAAGAGTAAGTAATAAAAATAAGTAATCATGGAATCGCGAATACATTTAAAAGTAGAAATTTTTTTTCAAAAATTGTTACAACTAGCCCTCTTTTAGTGGTAAGCTACTATTGTTTTTAGAATAAATTTTGTACATCTTTGAATTACAATGTTGTACGCTGACAGGATAAGTTGATGGAGTAATCATAAAATCATCTGGAGCAATGAAATTCCAAGCTTTCTTTCGTACTCTCTAATGAAGGTGTTAACCCCTTTATTAAGGTGATCGACGTTACCATGCTATCCAGTAGTTATTCATGCTATCCAGTTACCATGCTATTCATCTATCTTCGCCACACAGAAATGTAGGCAAATTTATGCTGTTCCTCTTTCGGCACGGGTGAAAGAGGTATGAATATGACAGAGCATGAGGTTTTGATTCTCAGCAATAATTTCCTAATATGGTGAGGGATGATTTTGAGGACAGACGAGTCTAGGAGATAAAGCGATCCAAGACATCTTAGGTTTGAAAACAGAAAAGAGCATATATAGCACACTTATTTGCATCACTGTAGTTTCCATTGAGGACTTCCATGGAATATTAAAGTATTACCATCATCAATACATTTTCTTACCACAAGCATATATAGATAATCTAATATATAGCATTGAAAATCTGTAAAACTTGCATTTTTGTCAGGCCTGAGCTCATACATTATTAATTCTTTCAAGGAATACCAAAATATTTAAGCATCCATTTTCTTTTAATTTGTCTTTCATCACCATTTTTATGTTTTCTTAATTAAATTAATATATTTTCCGAAATGATTAATTCTTCACTTTAAAGACAGGCAAAAACAGCACAATGAATTTTGTTCTTAGATATAAAAGAACCTGAATTAGATAGTGAAGTAGTTTCGGTAGTTAAATTAGTTTTTGAAATATTTTTTATAATTGTTCTTTCCCATCAGTGTTTTACATTGTTGAATATAAAGAGCAATTCATCTTGCCGCTAAAGTATTTATACCGTTTTGTAAACGTTACTTCTACAAAGGAATTGAAAAAGTACTTGGGGAGGGCTTTTCTTTTTTCTTCGTTATAGGATTTAATCAGTGATAAATCCTATGACGCCATGGGAGTGATAAATCAGTTAATCAGGATTTTATAAACGGGAAATAAATCTGAATTGAATAAAAAGATAAAGTAAAACATTAATATAAATTTTAAATGAAAGTATAAACATTTAGTAACGATATTCTACAAAAAACGGAATAAATTTATTGCAGGCGATTTGCATAAAATTATATGCATGCAATTTATATAATTTAGGCTAAATATCATTTTGCTCAGAACAGGCCTCGTTACTAGAATCATGTAATAAAAATTAAAACTTAGCATTTAACAACAAAGAATATGAAATAGAACTAAAAATTGAAACGAAATCCAAAAATAATTTTAATAAAAGTAATATTTCATGAATAATGATATTTCCACTCACAAACTAGAAAAGGAGTTATACGAATTATTTAATTTTCCTCCTCTATTTAATTACTCCTTCTCAGGAAAACTATTAGAATATTTTTTTTATTAATAATGAATCAGATATTCGGATGAATTCCACCCACCACCTTGAATAATAAATCTAAAACATGCGTGTAAGAATTCATTGTTCTAGAGCAAAATATTTTTATCTTTTCTTTCTTTCAGAACATCCAAAAAGAAAGGGGAAAAAATCTACCCTAATTTTTCCTCCTCACTTTATTGCTACCTTCATTTTAGAATTAATTGAAAAAGAATGCTGCGAAGTCATTTCAGTAAAAAGGGATGGAATCTTCTAATGTGTTTTTTGAATACGATTAAAAAAGAAAAGAATTCAAAAAATCAAGGAAGAAACAAAAGTAGTTGATTCTGTCTGTGAAAGGAAGACCTTGAACAAACAGCCCTCAGGGGGAGTTACCTTTAAAATAATCATTTGTAATTATGGGTTCGCACTGGAGATTCATTATTACGTTCGTTTTTCTAATTACATTCCATCTTCTTATTTCCCGCGCTGCGATTATTAAAATTCGTTTTATGTTTCACTAAAAATCATTTTCTTTTTCTCTTCTTTTCCATTGATTGCCAATATTGATTATGTAACAATTGTGAGTTTTTTTATGATGTATCATAAATGAAAATTTTTATGTCATAATTCTGTTTTCAGCATTGATGATTTTGTGCCTTCATCGGAAGAACAACGCCCGGCAAAGAAAGCGATGAAAATTTGTATTGATTAAAAATAAAAGTGTTTTTTTTTTTAAAAATTTTTATTGTTAAGGACCAGTGAAAGAATTTCTGTGGCATAAATTTAAATAAAAAAAGTAGCATTTTGCAATGACAAAAATATTTTTTCGTCTTAAAAAACTCAAACGGTATTATTAAATTTATCAAATATTATTTTAGAAAAGTGCCATAAATCAACAAGATTATCAACATTTATAATTATTTAAATAGTTTTTATTTAGCTATTCCTTTTTAATTTATATGTTAAATATATCTAGAAAACCAATAACATTTTACTTTTTTTGTAATTTTAAATATACTCTTTAAATATATAATTTTGTTTAACTTAAAATGCCTTATGCTTGTGAGAATGGATATTGGAATACATTTTTCACTCACTTCGTGATTCAAAAAAATAAATAAATAAATATAGTGAATAATGAATAGATAAAAATAAAACTCACATTAGTTTTGAAGCTTTATACATTTGTGTATTCTCAATCACAGTAATATATTTTCATCATTGATGAATCGATTCAAGTTTGTATATCAGGGAATGAATTGAAGGGAAAAAAGTGAGATTCCGAAATTTCATAACCTGTATAGTATGAATTATAAATTAAAGATTAAAAATTGGTGAACTTGTTATTGGAGACATTGAATTTATTTAAAATAAAAAAAACTATTTTAATCAATAAAAAAAATCTGTTCGTTAGTACTTTAATGAAAGCGAATTTTTAAAGATATATTTTTTTAAAAATTTGAATTGCCTGTTATTTCCCTTTCCCTTTAATTAACTAGTAATTATTAAGTAAGAGTATGCCAATGAAAAAGCATTACAGTGTTACAGAAATTAAGTTATTATTTAGGCGAGAAACTATTTTATGAGAACTTTTAGAGGCAATGGAATCAATTGATGCTCTATTACTATCATGTGGCAAACATAAATGGCAATATTATGAGAAAAAAATAATATAGGATAAAATATACTTGATCAAAATATAGCTAATAATATTATTCTTATCCACATATTATCATAACTGACAAGTAGCTATACTTTCACCAAAGAGTTCTTTCTTTTGATAGGCAGCATCCGATCGTCAAATCGAGTCACCTCTCTATGCACTGCAGTAATTCTTCCAACAAATTAGAGATCTGAAAGGCTCTTTTTTCTCTCACTCATACTTCTTACCAACTTGCTCAAGTCGTTAGCCTATCTGGACTGTCTGCCCGCAGGACGTCGTTAAGTCTTGGACCGACGCACGATAGGGATGGACTCTAATCAGGTGGTACAAGTTTCCTCTGCGTCTGATATTGGGTCTTCATTTGCCGTTCCTCCCTCCTTTTTTTTCCGCAGCATCTCCCTAGTTTTTGGTATCGCTCCACCCCTGAGGCAACTACAAGAGTACTTTTCTCCCACAGTTATACTGAACTATGGGGACATCGTTTTGTTGCATTCGTTTATGGAACTATGGAGAGCATTATTGATATTTTCTGTCTTTTCTCTGTGATAGTGATGCTTAATGATCTACCTTGGAATAGTGGATTTAAACGATCTAGCACGAGGAATCAGAAGCTTTGTTATTTGATTGACATAATCCTTTTTTATTAATTTACAGAGTGGAATAAACGTTTAACTCTTGTTTTGACCGAAAAATTATTTTCCAGCTGCATGTGTCAGCAAATATTTTTTCTCGTCATCAAGGCATATCGACGTATAAAGCAACAAAGAAAAATGGATAGACGATTAAACTTACTTCAAAAGCATTTATTTGAAAAAATTGAATAGGAAGTTTCAGTTTAAGTTATACAGTTCAATATAAATTATAATGTCAGGAAGAATAATCTCTTATTTTGTCACCATTCTGAATTAGTTGTCTTAACAGGTTTTGTGGCAATGAAAAACAAAACAAAAAACGTTTGATTATTAAATAAAAAATGACGTATAAACAGCTTTTTCCAAAATTATTTATAAAATTTGGAGGGATCAAATATGAAACTCCAGGACGATGATTGTGGGACATAAGCCGATATAAGATGAGCTTAGAGAGAACAAAAGGCGATTACTATTTTTTTTTTTTCAAATTCTTTACTTAGGTCAACAAATAAAATACTAGTTCCAGGAATCTGCAGCTCTATTGTTTCACGACACACCATCGAATTTTATAAAAGAAATCTTAAATGAAACATAAAGCGATAAAGTAGAAAAAAAGACGAATATACGCGTGAATCTTCTCCAAACTTTTAACTTCCATCTTAGCACATTATTAGCGGCATTCTTAACTGCAACCTTCTCCAATCTCGTTGTATTGATAATGAAAAGAATAGGAAGCGCTTCCTTTTCAAACACCGCGCGGACTTGCATTGTTTGCGAATTAGTGTAGTGGAGGCACACTTGGACGGACGTGAATGCAGCGGCACTCGGAACGGAGGTGTTGCCACAGTGTGCTGGGGGATGCACACGATCCCTCTCTCTTGCCTCAGCGAGCGACCCCCTTGCTGAGAGTTATTCAAAGGATTATTCGCCCCGGGCTCAAGATGTGGTGTTCTTATCAATATATCTTTCTTGCTTTCTCTTCTCTTTTTATAATTTTAACAATGAGATACATTCTTTTTTTCAAGTATATTTTCATCGATAATATTTCTTATTATTGTCAATGACAGGATTTTAAAATACTACTAATAATAATAACGCAACATTTCATTATTTTATTCTGAATCGAGCGCATCAAGAATTGTTCGTCATTTTAAAAATGGACAATAGTTTTCGCAGCTATCGTCAGGCCTTGCAAATTTGAGAACACCAGTGCAAACAGATAGCTAAGTTGAAATTATGCAAACAACCATAAAAAATATGGACATACATAGTTATTCTATTCTTTCCTTAAGGATTTAAGAAATGTTTGCTGAAAATTATGACCAAATAAACAAGGAAAATCTTTAATGACACGTACTTGCACGTTTGGTTAGAAAGTTTAGTTATACTTCATGAAAGTAAATTAATATTTTATTTATTGCTTGGGTATTTTCTTGGGTTTTCAATTATTATGTTTTCGAGAAAATAATACTTGTATTCAAACACGAAGAACAACATATTATTATATTGTATCGGCTTTATTCGAAAATAACAGAAATAATATTTTAATGACATGCTTCGTTTAAATACTATTTGAAGGTAAAACATAATTTTTGTAATGATAAATACTGGCATTCAAAGTAAAATCTTAAATTTATGAGTAGGCAGCAGAAAAAAACTTGTATTTTAATCACAAGTACACTCTATTTTAATTTTTAATGCATGTTTAGGAATGTTCTCTTAAGATATTCATTCTACTTTATTTCTTTATAGTTTTGCTTTCAGCTCTTCATTAGTTTTTACTTTTTCGTTTTGAAATCTAGATTTTTCTTTAAAAACACCGCTCTGCATTTCAATGTACTTTCTTATTTTTCACTTCACGACTTTTTTCAGTTATTTTTTTTAAAGTTTTATTGCATTTAATAATTCATTACAATAAATATTATAGAATATTAAAATTAATTTTTCTTAAATTCATCACAGAGGAATCATTCATGTAAAGTCGAAATTTAATTGAATGAATTTATTAAATTTTAGCTGTTTGCGAGAGCACACGATTGTACAAAATTTCAATCCGTCTAATCAGTTAAAAATCGACTGCAAAATTATATCTTTATAAACATCAAATAAAAAGTTAAATGAAAGGATGTAAAATCGAAAAAAAAAAATGTTATACTAATTAAAATGAAAGTCTTTTTGTCTTATTTGTCGATGATTTTCAGAAGAGACCCTTGTGTTATCATCACAGGTACACTTTGAGGGCTGAAAATCTGTAGCTTGAAGCATATTTTTTCACATTTTCCATTAATTATTTATAGCCAAACCTTGGCATTTTCGGCCACTTTTCCGTCAATAACTACCGTATGAAAGGGTTTTTATACTATTTATAAAGTGCAAACAATTACATTTCTAATGATATCAGTTAAGGTTTGAGCAATAGGGATTGTGGAACTTGCGCTCAGTCGCATTTGAGATAACTCATTAAATAGTGTCATTTGCTCTTGCATTGTAAGTTTACGGGGATTTAATCACCTTTGGCAAGAAAATTTGGCGTGCATTTAGAGGGCTATAGAGAATGCACGTTTCTCGTATTGCTAAGAGAATAATTGCTGATTGAGAGTTCTTTTTCTTGAAATATTCATCTTTTTTCTCACAGTAAAACTGATAATTTCTCTTTAAGAATGCTAGGAACAGTTTTGAAAGTTTATTTTAGAATAGGTGCTCGGTGTGTTTGCTTTTTTTTTTGTACTCTCCGTTATTTTGATCTCATTTTAAATATGAATAACAGTATTGAACAATTTTTTTGAAACATCAAAAGGAAAGCCATCAGTTGTGCATAATGGATATCAATAGCGGCAATATCGCTGTAACCTTGAAAATGTGGTAACATACCGCTACTTTAACGAAAAGTCTGAAACGTATAAAGGACTGCAGAAAACAAAAGACAACTGTGCTCGCTCTTGAATTGCTTTTTTTATGCAATACATTTGTTAGGCAAAAAAAAAAAAAAAAAAAAGCATCTTTGTTTATTTTAACACACATTTATATCAAATATTCTTTTAAAAATATTGAAATCATGCGAATTCTATTTACATAATCAATGCTGCTTTTATACAGAGAAATGTTTTATAATGTCTGATAGAGAATGCATATTTAACAAAAAAGATAAAGAAAATAGATATCTAAAGAGGACATTTTCACCTACGAAATTTGAAAATTATATATTATATAGAATTGGCTATTTAATACACAGATAATTGAATTTTTAACAAGAATATGACAAGACTTAAGTTTTGGCTTCAAATTCAGGTCTAAGTGATACAATATATACATTTACCAAAAAAAAAAAAAAATCTAATGTCGTTGGTCAGTAAATAGAATGATTAGCGCGTTCCACACAATTATCATTCTATAGATTTTGTTTCCTTCCCAATTATACTTGTTGCATTAAGAAGAAAATTAGCTTGTTGTTGCTTGCTTTAAAAGCAGTATTTTTAAAATAGCAGAAATATGGAAAGTCTGTCAGATTTGAATCATATAAATAATTTTTAATAAAAATTTCAATAAAGCAAAAGCAGTAATTTTTTTTGTAGTTTATTGGCCTTTAAAAATAAAATAAACTTTTTGAGAAATACACTTTAAAGAAGATTAAAACATAGTCTATTGTTTCATCGGTTCAGTTAAAGAAAATGGTTCCTCAAATTACATCACTAATTTCTTTAAGCTCAATAATGCAAAAAAGGTTTTGATTTTTTAAGTACATATCAGCATATAAAATCTGAACTCAAGTTTGATATTTAATGAACTGCAGCATTCCTTTTTTTTTATTTGTTTGTTCCTCAAGATATAACAGCACATAGCCTTAGTTTTTCTACTGTTTGTTGTCTTTTTATATCAAATATTATCTTTTTGATTTAGTGTTTTCCAATTCAAATTAATGATAATGATTATAGCTGCTGTCTGAGAGCTACGATAGACCTCTTCAAATTCAGGAAATAATTTTAATTCCAATTTAAACCATTTTTGGAGGACCCCCCCCCCCAAAAAAAAAGAATAACCTAACCTTATCTTTAAAGTATTTGAATAAAATTATACTGTAATAAGTACTAAACTGTGGTCAATAAAATTTATTCTCAAAGGATATAACATGTTTTGTTACTTAATTTCAAGCGTAATTCAAGTTAATTAATTAATTTATCTTTCCTTGCTAAAGCATATAAAATATTTATTAGCTTTCATTTTTTTTAAAGTAGCTGGTATTTCATTAATTAAAGTGCTTAAAAATTTGTTCCAAATTAACACCTTTGACACCCATACAGAATTGCCTTATCTTAATAATAATTGGGCATATGTGATCGAGTTCATGTGACATAAGGACTGGCTTTTTGAGTTAGTCAGCAAACATTTATCAAATATCTACTGTTAAAGTTAATTCATTCCTCAGTTCCAATAAAAATTAACTGAATCTATCGGTACCATACCGGATACTTTTGTAGAAAATGGGACCAATTAAACAACTTCTAAAAACAGCAGCATGTAGCACATGAGCAGGAAACTGGGATTGAAACTGGGATTGATGAATTTCTTGCACGAAGAATTGTTTTCACTTTTCCAAACGTAACAATTTTGAAAATTATTGTTCTATCTAGATCAAAGCAACATTCGTCTCGCCAAACAATATTTTTCAGAAAAGACAGTTTTGAGTTTGCCTAAGGAAGGGGCTATTTGTTTGATATTAGACGCCGATCTTGTATTCTGTATGAATGTCACTTATTAAAGTTGGAATATTTTCTATACAGTCAATTTTGGAATATTGAGCTCTGAACTGACTGTTTCTAATCTAGCAAAAGGCTAACCTAAAATATAGATGTCATTTTTTTTCCATCATATGTTATGACACTTCATTGTCATTATTTCTCACCGGTTGAAGTAAGAATCCTACAATTTTTAATCTCTAAATCACACAGCCTATAAAAATGTTGGGAATTGATATATGTGCATATATATAAAGTGAACAACGTTATGCTTGATTATCCAATTTTTTTGAAGCGCTAATGATTGGACGATGTACTAGTTGCATTCTGAAATAAATGCTTTCTTCCACATTTGTGGCCAATCCTTCGAAATTTAAAACTAAGCATATCTCTACTTTTTCTAATAGAAAAATCTCTAATTTTTCCTATCTCTAGATTTTCTAGATATAAATGTGAAATTTTGTACGTATAGATGAAAATAAGAGAAAAATTACACTAATTCGCACTTAAGATTACGAAGGACGTATAAAAATTTATTTTTTGCACAATTGCCTTCCTTATTTAATGAAATTTTGTAATTGGAAGTATGTCCAGATGCAGTATTTAAAAAAACAAACAAACAAAAACAAAAAACTTGTTTCTAAGTGCAACCACCTAAGGATTTTTAGAGGGGGGGGATAATGATTTCAGAAATCATGCTTACATAGCTGTGAAATTACTCTTATGCCATATTATTTAAATATTTACTATTGTAATTTCAATTTTGATTATGATAAAGGTCCAATCTATATGAATCTATACTTTCGGTAAGAAATTAAGTGAAAAAAAAAAGAACGAATAAAATATAAAGTAATATATTTTATTTTTAGCTTTCTTTCGTGCTTAGATTCAAGACAAATTGAAAATTAGTTTCACATCACTGGCAGCGCTTTTAAGAAGATTGGCAGACATTTGTTAATACATTACCTGCGAATAAAACTTTAGCTCATGATACTGTATCCGAGAATTAAACGTTTTAATGTAGTACGCATAGATGCTGCATTTACATATCGATTGCTAGTACAGTGGATTATGTATAGTTAACTCTGACAGTAAATAAGATAGAAAATGAGGTAATATATTTCAGATTTGTAGAAATTTCTATAATTATTAACATTTTCTTACTGAAAATGTTTTTTTCATGAGAATTAACCAGCAGTTATTTTTTAAATGATTAATATGATTCCTATCTTATTTATTTTAGCCAAAGCGCTTATTATTTTCCAAAAAAAAAAAAAACTTATTTGAATAACTTTAACGTAAAAAGTACATTAGTTGATTTCCAGTATCAGCTTGTGGAATATATACAAGGTATTGCCGAATTCGACCGACAAATTCAGAAGGGTGATAGGAGGCACCAAGAGGATAAAGAATCACCATTCAACATGGGGTCCCAAACGACGTTTAGGGGGTGAAAATCGTAAAAATATAGGGAGTTGGAGAATTGTTGGAAACTGCAAAAAAAATTAATAAAATAATAATAAAAGGTGACTCAAATATGATTT
>JAPMOR010104843.1:1558276-1577707 GCA_026543865.1 Argiope aurantia
AAATCATATTTGAGTCACCTTTTATTATTATTTTATTAATTTTTTTTACAGTTTCCAACAATTCTCCAACTCCCTATATTTTTACGATTTTTACCTCCTAAACGTCGTTTGGGACCCCATGTTGTATGGTGATTCTTTATCCTCTTGATGCCTACAATCACCCCTCTGAATTTGCCGGTCGAATTCGGCAACACCCTGTATCCATATTGAAAGAACTAAACATTATTGATATCCATTTAAATTTGAATTAAAGCACTTTCTATGCATTTTTTTTCATTTTGTTAAATAAAATTAAACCGTAAGAGATATAAATATTAAATCCTCATAAAACGGAAAATTGTACTTCACTTTATTATATTAAATTTGTATTATGCATATCAAAATTATAATTTTTATAAATGTCTTCTGCGTGGGAAAATTATAAACGTGTTCCTTTATAATAAATTTTTAAAGTAAATTTCCCATATTCTATTTCTCATTTTCAACATTCGTCTGAAACTCGGTAAGGATCATCAGCATTTTTCTCACGGAAGCTTCGTTTCATTATCAGGGACATGGAGTATCATTCTCACTCCGACAGTGATTGATTACCACACGGTGTACATTGTGAAATCGCCAAATATTACATGCAAAGATAAAAGTTATAATGTGGTAATCTTTTTAAAGCTTGAGCGCAAATGACACTTTTTAATGAGTTAGTGCAAGTGCGACTTAGCGCAAGTGACTCACAACCGTATTCCAGTTGTTAAAGGGAATATGCTGTCTGTTTTCTGAAGGGAGATAATCCCGGGAATTCAGTCATATTATAAAATATTTGTCGGTAGACTTGACTAGGAAAAATTTCATGGTTCACAATATAAAAAAGAGTTATTTTTCGTTAATGTTTAATTTTTTTAATAAATAATAAATAATGTTAGCAAAAAGTCGATTTATTAAAAAAATTAAATATTATTATGCATTTTAACCTTATTGTACTCTTAAAATATTTTGAAATCCGGGTAATAATCTTTCTTTTGACATTAAACTGAATGCCATGCGACTTTTTGTGAGATTTTAAGGCATTTTTTTTTTACTCCTGCTTCAACAAACTCAATGGGCTCATTCTCAGATTATATGTATTATTTACTTCAGAAATTTTAAATATATAACTTGGGGTATACTTCCTCTGTACATTACTGAACCGTTAAACGCATCTTTTCCTGCACTTTAGCCTTCTTTTTGAAAACAAAAATAGTGATTTATTTATTGTGAAACACGCAATCATAGCTGACTCTTCCAATTAGCCCGGTGGCGCACGGAGAAATCTGAATGATCGGACTCGGCGAACTGAGATTGAGTAATAAGGTTCGTCATCGGCCACGGTACAACTGCCGAAAGAGGCACGTCTCGTCATCAGTAGAGAGTAACCACCCTACACCATTTTTATAACCATCGGGCGAGGACAATTAACCATTATACTGGAAGTTTCTCGGCCCCATAACTGAGGTGCCCCCCCCCGGGGGATATCTACAGTATGGGTATAGATGCTGTTAAATTTTATCTCTGTGCTTACAAATATCTCACCATAGATGTCCCACTCTGATCAATTCTAGCATGGAAATTCTCAAGAAACTTTACATACAGGGTGCATAGCAAAGTCCCTTTAACCTGAAAATACTTGCGAACAGTCAGAGCTGCAGCAATGCGTTTTAACGATATAGTAAAGAGACTACGCCCGAACTAATTCAAACGACAGTAGCAACCCTAGTAGCAAAATTTTGAAGAGAGTCATTGAAAATCGAAAATTTACAGCTAGAAAGTTTTAAAGCATCAATTAATTAGTACGAAATGACATTTGGCTCATGCGGATAAGAGAAATTGTCGCCTTTATACCCAAAAAATGTCCGAAATCGATGACGATTCTACTCTTCATGCTCATATTTCGGATATGTAGCAGTGAGCGATTGCAAATTGTGACATTGTACTGTACTATAACATCTGTACTACTTTAATTTCCAACGCATTTAAAATTTTTAGTTTATAAGGTGTTGCCGCTTTCTTGA
The DNA here is from genome assembly GCA_026543865.1 of Argiope aurantia. Taxonomy (NCBI): domain Eukaryota; kingdom Metazoa; phylum Arthropoda; class Arachnida; order Araneae; family Araneidae; genus Argiope; species Argiope aurantia. The sequence goes on from JAPMOR010104843.1 coordinate 1,560,319, forward strand.
TACAAATAGCATAATCTCAAAGCCTACATTTATCGTTAGCATAACAAATTTGTAAGTCATAGATGATGGCAATTCTATGTTTCATGTTAATTTTGATATCCAGCATTCTTGTAACAATTATTTCTGAATTTTCGTTACTGTCACGACGGGGACAAAACTTTTATCAACGGCTGATAAAATGCTAACTTTGCCACGAATGATCTTCTACAATGATGATCAGAACAGGACACAAAGTTCCGTCTTTAATCCAAATCTGGGACAGACCTTTCTTAGGTTTATATCAGATTTTAATAAGAACATGTCCCCACTTTCGTAAGAAATCTAGCAAAGCTAAGAATTTCTTCAGATTTTGAAATAAACTCGTTCACTTCTTCTTCTTCATTGAGACAGTCGTATTCTTTAAAATTCTTGTGCTGTGCTTTGAAATTGTTTACGCGCATTATTCAAGAGACATTTAAGAATCACTCCAAGCAAGAAGAGGTTTATTGTTTTAAGTTGTTTAAAGTAGGCAAGTTTTTTCCATTCGAATTTCTTCTATGCTGCAATATATCGACCCGTAATTTATTCCCTTCTGACGTTAATCCAACACAAAATAGGTTCTCTCTTGTGCATCAGACTTGATCTGCGAAAATATCTTTTCTGTGCGAAAATACCATTACCAAATATTAATGAGTAAAAACTCAATATGTGTGTAATGTTGACCCATGAAAACAAATGATTAATTATACATGCAAAATCATAAAAATATTGATAAAATAATTATTGATAAAAGTTGTCAAAAATAATATTTCTGAATGTGAAGCAAGTTTGCTTCTGCTAGACCAAAACAGTTAAGCACGCGGGGCGAAGCGATAAAAGAATGCGTCTGCTCTTGTCAGTTATCCGCCATCCCATTATACTAGTTGGACAGTAAAGAGCAAAGTGATCTAGTAAGAAATGGCTCATATCTCAAATTTTAATTTGATGCAAACATATGTATATTTGAAAAAAATGCGGGTAGTTACGAGCAGGAACGGCAATGTTTTCAGAAATCAAGGGATAGTATACTATTTAACGATTACAGAGAAGAAGGATTTTCAATTCCAGGCTTCCTCAGATGAATAGGAGTCCGAATTTAGCAATGCGTTATCCAAAAGGTAAGTGATTACTCCCATTAAAAATATTTCAAAAAAAAATAATAATGTTATAAATAGAAGATCAAACAGCTTCTTATGTTCTGTGAACCATACATCCTCAGTGACGCATTTAAATGGCTCGTGTGAATCGTCGCTGATCTACGGATGCAAAACAAAAGCTTTTACTTGAAATTCGCGCGAACTGTACAAATTCATTGCGACAAATGCATTTCAAGTGACTTTTAATCTATTCAGGATATTGGAAATAGGTTTCTACTGATTGATGCCCTTTTCCAGACAGTCATTGGTGGAAGATAACTTTTTGTCTTCGGCCGAGAAATCAAAGTCTGGCTTAACTTCGCACTTGCATCTTTGATTTTGGAATTGGCTGTCACTATATTCAAACGACTTGAATACAGGCCAATGAGGTAAGAAATGCTCTTTCTCAATTCATCCTGAAGTGGGCAAAATTCTGTTTCGGGTTTCACTATCCCTATTATTATTATCGTTTCCGAAAAAAAAATGTTTCACAACAACTGCTATTTACGCTAACGAATTTAAAAACAAACCAGGGTGGCATTTTAATTTAAAGGTGTAAACTTAAACTGAGAACTACTCGTCGTCCTATTCAAAGCATTTGAGCAAACTTTAAAAATGTCCACTCCAGTTAAAATCCAAGAAGTGGTAACCAAATTCTCGGAGTCACACGTCTTTTAACTCTCTTCTTTCCAATATTACCATTTTACGCGCAGTTAAATGCGCAGTTGAATACTTCGTACAAATTACCATCTCATTTGAAACACCATCCGACTTCCATCAACCACAGGGACCACCATTATTACCGTAAGTCGCAAAACGATTCCGATTAAACATACGATTATGCATCTCGAGAGGGAGCAGATGATTTCTGCGTCTGGACAAAAACGTGACTTCTGTCCGCCAGACGATACGTGATTCGAAGAGCATGTACTATCCAACTGAGGATTCTACTTTTTGATGAGCCGTTAGAGAAGGCGGGGGAGGGGGGCGTAGAAAGAGAGCCCGAGGCATGAAATGCCGCCCAGGGGTCTTCATATGATTAAGCATTATGGCAGGGCCGTGAATCATTGTTAATCAAACGGGCGTGCCGGGGCGCAAGACAAACAGCGGGACGGGCCGAGCGCTACCCTTCGGGCAAGAGTGGAGAGTTCCAGGGCGACGGGCATTCCGTGGAAAGAGCGAAGTCGGCCTGAAAAATTGGAGAGGTTTGCTGCTGCAAAAAATATTGTGGGGTTGTGTTTCGAGAGCGGCATTGTGTTGCGTAGTAAAAGTGATTCATTTTTCAAAGCAAGGACATTAATTACGCACGGCCGCTCGGATCAGGATTCGAAAGGGAATTCCGTTTAGGGAATGAATGTGTTGTGACAACGCCGCTTCCTTATCAGCCGAAACATTTGTTAAGGAATTAGGAAAGCAGCTCGAATAGCTGGCCTTCTGGACCAAGAGTTTCACCGATCAAACTGGACCGGAACTTCGATTAAAACTAGCGACTGATGACTTTTTCTCTTGCATCCTTCGTGTGTTTTCACATGTTGCTCTTTGTTATGCGGTGGCATATTCTCATTTAGCACAAACCCTCAAATGAATTCAAAATTATCTTTCTCAATCACGATTTTCGCAACTACTTTTTATACACTTTTGCTTGAGATGACTTCTTTCATATTCGTGAAGACAAATTTTTGAAATAGTTTTTATATTCACTTCTTAATGAAATAGAGTATAAATATTTTTAAATTTATTCTCGATGCTATGATATTTTATTCTCGATGTTATGATATTTTAAGAACTTAGTCATCCATTCATCCATTTACTCAATTAAATGTTAGTTCAGTAACATTATTTCATTTATAAAAAGCTGATTTCAAGATTCAAGATTCCTTAACATTTATAGAAATAAGTTATTAAAAACAAAAGGGTTGAAAATTATTTCAAGACATTTTGCGTTCTATTCATTAGTAAAAGAGTGTTTTTCAAATATATTTTTAAATGATTTAATCTTAGGAACGAAAATGTTTCAAATACGGAATTAACTGAATTCGTGTTTTTTTTTTTAATGTAGCAAATAGTTTCCAAAGTAATTGCAGACAAAAGCAGAAATTTTGAAAAAAATGGGCATATTTTTGCCAAAATATTCTTTGTGAAATTTTTTCATATTTTCACTTAGAAAAATTAAATAAGTTATTATTTTAAGTAAGTTATTATTTTTTATTTCGAAATCCATTAGAATTAGAAATAGAGAAGATTCCTTAGAATCTTTTCCAACTGAAAATTAAAGAGACTTTCATCAACCCCTAGAAATGCAAATTTTTAATTTAAAAGATATATTGATAATATTGCAATGAAAGATATATAAAAAGTTAAAAATTACAAATGTTAAATAAATTTTAAATTCATCTTTGCATATATTAGAATATATATTCCAATGACTGTATATTAACTTTCACAAAAGTACTCTAAAGAAAATATTACATATTTTGAAAATATTTTATTTTTGCTTTTTATGCATTCAGAAATACTTCGCTGGTTTTAAGAGAAGTGGCATCATTTAGTTCACATCATCTGACAGTTATCGAGTTCGAAGATATTAGATTGAATTTTGTACTCATTTAGATAATACTTTTAAACACTAGATTCTTTCGCAGATCGACGAACACGGAAAAATCGAATCGATTGTTTGTATATTTGTCGAAAATTATGTATCAAATAATTTTCGACAGATGTAATATTCGATGAAAGACCAATTTATTAATAACTTGCATGCATGCTGATAGGACAAAAATGAGCCACAGAAGAGTTTATAGAAACGTTTCGTTATGATAGCAGAAAGCCTTAAACTCTATCAGATTAAATGATAAAAAAATTAACTTTTTAAAATATCATTTCGTGTTTATTAACAATATAAGAAAAGTTTTTTTATTAATATTTATAAAGAATAATCATAAGTTTTAATTAATATTATCCTAGCGGTAGCACAGCTTGAATTATTTCTATGAAAGGCATTACATTAAAATGTTTTTGAAAAAAAAAAGATTATAACATTTTTCTCTCCCACAGAAACTTTTCGAAAATTCAGATAAATCAGGATGACATCTCTGGATATTCAAATCACATTATTTTACTATTAGGAGAGAGTTTCTGCTGTTCTCTCAATAGAATGAAATATTTCAGGGCAAGCCCATTTTTTTAAAATTAAATATGTTTAAGCGAAAAATATTGTTCTTTAAATTTCTTTGAACGTCTTCATCCATTTATTGGTCATACTGACCGATTTCCTGCTTAGAGGTTAAAGTCAAAAAGGACGCTTTTAGCCTCATCGAACGCGGAGCCCATGTGAGGAAAGTATGACAATGACAAAATGAATTCATTAGTTAAAAATAAATCTAAAACGTTAATGAATTTTGACATTTTACTGTCTGGAACAAAAGGCTATTCTAAAACTACGTCTATGTCAGTTTTTTTTTTGTTTTTTATGTATTTTCATATATGTGAACAAGCTATCTCAAAAACTAAATGAGCTAGATAATTAAAATTTGGCATGAAAACCAAAAATATAGACCTGTATCTCATTTTGGACTTAAAGAGTGTTATGCTTTATATATACTCAGCTTTCTGCTGTTAACTGTAAAACAATACGAATTGTGCCGTATTCAGATTTATTAAGCACATTTTTTCAACATAGGCGCTAGCTCTCGTACAGAGTGAAAATATGCTGTGCATTCGGCATCGCCTCTATGAACGTGTACGTGGCAACTCGTAAAAAGAAAAACAGCAGACGTATATATATTTTATTTATGTTAGTATGAGATTTACCACTTCATGGCAGAAATGAAAAAAAAAAAAATCAAAAGCAGTTTTTTTCTGTATGACACTATCATGATTGTTATGAGCCCTCCAACCTGATGATTCTTTTGATATGTGACATGTACAATCGCGGAAATAAAAAAAAATCTATCCCCATTCATTTTACAATAATAAAAAAGGTGTCAGTCGAACGGAATTAACGTTCTTGAAATGTGCTTTTATATTGAAATAAGAAAAAATTTATTGATGGCAGCATACATTTTTCCTCATGAAATTTCAGAACTACATCAAAAGTTTTTGAAAACCAAATTTCATTAGTCTAGGTCTATTTGCTTCAAAAATCTGAGTTTTCAAAATTTTGACATTCTAATATTAAAATAAAATTTTCTGATTTTTTTTTCTGACTTATTTTATTTTTGGATGCAAAATTTCTGCTATCTATTACTAGTAGGAAATGACGAGTAGCAATTTCAATTACATTAAATTTTCTCTACTGCTTCTAAAACGAGGCCTTTAAGCACTCATTCACAAGTCGCGAGCATTTTAGTTATAAAGAGAAGTTTGGTTATAAAGTTTTGAAAATATAAAGAGAAATAATTTGGTTCGTGTATTTATAAAATGAAACAAGCAATTCTACAAAGTATTTATTATGAAATGAAATCCCGATTTTTCATTATTTTTTATATGAATAAAAATTCTAGCTTGCCGCAAGGACAGAAATTATCTTTTACCTTTAAAAGTAACGATTATTAGTAAAATATTTGGGCAATGGAAAACACATTTTTTTAAACTCAGATTTTTTTCTTTCCTCTCTCTCTCTCACACACACACTTTTTTCCCCGCTGCTTTCGGAGTTTTCTTGTATATTCTCACATTACACCAAAGCAGAGACGATATTTAATTTAAGAAATGAATAATAAGTAGCGTTTGATTTAATTTATATTTGCTTCTCAGTTCAATGTTTCTTACAAAATTCTCGAAATTAATTAAATTAATCTGTCAATTGTAATTATTATAAAATAAAATGAAAAAAAGATCTTAACTAAACAAAACATTTAGTGTCTAATAAAATATATTTATTCTATTAGGTGAAAATTAAGAATTTCATATCCACGAACTATTGATTAATATTTTAGATTACCACCATTTTAGTCAATATAAAATGCTTAATTTTTAATTTTACATTCAAATGAAGGGCCAAAGCGGATCAAAAAATTTTTAAAATAATAAATTTAAATTTACTTGAATTCTAAATGAATAATTTTTTTTACTAAATGAAGTTTATAATAATTTTTCTTGGTAAGCAGAAATAATGCTAATAATAATAAAAAAAAAAATGACACAAAATTTCGGATGAAATTAATTTTTTAAAAGATTTGATACTTACCGAGAAAATAAGAAATAATAAATCATTTTTTAAATAAACATTTATAGTCATTTCTTATTTGACATCAGTTATATGAACAATTGCGATTTGTCAAATAATTCTGTTAAAGCGCAGAAAAGTTCTGTTATTTCTAAAAGATTTTTGAACTTTTAAGAACGATTTCGAAAATTCAAGAGCGATAATACAAAAGCATAAGAATTCGGAAGAATGCTAAAGTTATTAAAAAAGTTGCTATTAAATTTTCAGATATTTTTTCGTTTTTCTTTTTATATTGCGCATTACTATCCTATCCTTTACACAAATAATTATAGTCAGAGCAAATTTTAGGAAATAAAGCAATATATTTAGTTAATTCTATGAAGAATCTGAAAAAAAAATATATATTTGTATTTCAAATAATATTAACATGAAGAAAAATACCAAATCTTATATTGTTTTAGGTTAAAACTTAGTTTTTCTTTTAAGAGGCTAGAAATAGCAAAATGTATGCATTTTTCATTAATTTTAGGAGATGTGACAAAAATAAGGGAAATGCATGGCAAAATGAATAAAATAGCGAAAGTCTTCTAGTATGGATAATATTGTTACAAACCTGTAATGCTGTTTCCCAGTACGGTTAGTTCTATCAACGGAAGGACCAATTTACAATAATCTGTATTGGATGTTGCTCGGGTGTCGAACCAGTGATCCCAGAGCTTGGTGACGAATTTGGCGACAAAATAGATAATGCTGGTAACTTCGAGAATTTAAACGATTCGTCCATTAGGAACCGAAATACTCCCGATTGGCCTAGACAGTTCTCGGTCCGCCTCTCGAGAAGTATAAAAGGAAAGGCAGTCTCAAGCTGCAATGAATCGTGATTGGAAGTGTAGTCGGAGTCGCAGACAAGTAACGAGTCTCCGAGAGGATAGCGAAGCAACGGCGGAGTGCCAGAATCGTGTGGAGTCCAAGCTATTGCCTAACTGAGCTGTGTGCCAAGTCCTGTTGTCTATTGTGTAGCAGCATCATATCGTGTGTGGAGTAGCCAATCGTGTAGTAGTGATTTGGTAGTTGGTTACAGCTAAAGCGAGGAGACAGTGAAGAAGTTCAGCCGTCTTGAGAGACAGTTGTGCGAAGATCAGAGGATCCCCTTTCCTGCTGAATTTTGTTTGGTCGCTTTGTGTGCTGTGGTCGATTACTACTTGTGGGCTATTGTTTGCTGTGTGCTGTCCTGCGTGTACGTATCGACTGTATGTAGTTGTTGTCATTGCATTTGTCTCAATCTTTGTAGAAATAAACGTCGTTGTTATTTTCCACTGAGGCCTGCTGATTGTGTTTTCACCCCATACATCCACTACAAGTGAACCCGGTGATCCGTAACAATATATATCTCAAAATTTGAAGCTTAAAAACATTTTGCTGAAGAGGCTGTTAAGATCAAGTTACATGAAGTATTTTATCAAAAGTTTTAGAGCCCATAAACCTGGCTTCCAGAGTAGAATAAATGAATGAAAAATTAGAATGCTGTTCTGTGATTTTCGTTGCACGTCTGAAACAAGCATATATTCTATATACTGCTCTTCGAATAAATAAATCTTCGGCAATTAAAAAAGTATTTGCTTAATTAGAACACTAAGATGCTGGTAAAGTAGGAAGGAAATTGATTTAAATTTATGAATGTAAATTAAAGTATCATTTCATGCCGCTTTATGAGCAGTGATAATAAGAACAATATACGCCGACAAAGAGATGCAGGAGTAAAGAGCAAATGAACGGAAACCCATGAAGTTTTCCTTTCTCAACTGGAAAGACGTTCATTTTAATACTGAAACCCTGTATGTTTCATTTAAACAATAATAATCTATACTTATAATAAAGCTCAATGTGTGTGTGTGTGTGTTGGCGCTCTACAGGCTACACCATTCAACCTACAGCTACCAAATTTGGCACGTGTATATCGTGGAAGCCGGGAATGTGCACCTGTGGTTTATTTTTTCGAATTTTTAAATAGAATTTTATTTATTTAAAAATTAAGCGAAATTTTGACGTGTTTCTGCTATAACTTTCGAAAACATTACTTCACAAAAAAGATTTTTACATGAAGTTAAAGTTCAAAAATTTATCTTTTAAATGATACTAATGTTTTAACCTTAAAATTAAATTTCTATTTTTAATGAATTTTTAAATAAATATTTTAACTATGTTTTTCAATAATTTTTTTCGTAAAAAATAAAAATTAAAATTAAGCACGTTTCGCATTCATGGGAAAAAATTAGCTTTTTTCAAAGTGTTGCCATCACATTGATTAAAGCACCAATTAAAAATAAATTAAATCTTTTTGGAAATGAAATCTGCAAAAATATAATTTTCGGCACAAGTCTGTAGGAAATGAAACAAATATGAAATATTATTTTTTCTAAAAAGTAAATTCAAGAAAAATTATTTTATGATCTTTTACACTTTCTATACAGGGTGTTTATTTAGTCTCTGACTCATTTTGATGTTTAATGACTCATAAAATAATGATGATATAAACAAACTTAGGGCATTTATTGATGGAATAACTCATATATTTTCCTTTTCAGGTTTGAATATTTTTACTTTTGTAAATATCGTCTGCGCGAGTGGTTAATTTCAGATAATTTCATTTTCCAGTTTAAATATCCGTACTTTTCTAAATATCATCTGCTTATTAATTGCATTTTTCTCTCTTTTGTTTTTGGCAACTATTGAAATGTTATGTTTACTTTTGATGTGTTTGTTCTATGTAGTACTTATAATAAAGCTCAATGTGTGTGTGTGTGTTGGCGCTCTACAGGCCAGACCATTCAACCTACAGCTACCAAATTTGGCACGTGTATACCTTGGAGGCCGGGAATGTGCACCTGGGGGTTATTTTTTCGAATTTTTAATTAGAATTTTATTTATTTAAAAATTAAGTGAAATTTTGGCGTGTTTCTGCTATAAATTCCGAAAATATTACCGCACAAAAAAGAATTTTACATGAAGTTAAAGATCAAAAATTTATCTTTTAAATCATACCAGTGTTTTAAACTTAAAATTAAATTTCTATTTTTAATGAATTTTTAAATAAATATTTTAAATATATTTTTCAACAATTTTTTTCGTACAAAATAAAAATAAAATTTAAACTGCCCGAGCACGTTTCGTATTCATGGGAAAAAATTAGCTTTTTTCAAGGTGTTGCCATCACATTGATTAAAGCTCCAACTAAAAATAAATTAAATCTTTTTGGAAATAAAATCTGCAAAAATATAATTTTCGGCACGTGTTGGTAGGAAATGAAACAAACATGAAATATTATTTTTTCTAAAAAATAAATTCAAGAAAAATTATTTTATGATCTTTTACACTCTCTATATTATTAATCCAATAAATCAGTTATATTTTAAGGCAAGTTTTGTTGAATATGAACAGGATATCCATTCAAATCGGGGCCACACACCTGATTTGTAAACCTTTAGAAAGTCACAGATCTGCTTGGTCACAAAATGGTCTAAATGGAAAATGATTATATTTTATGTAACTTGATTTAATAAATGCTCTAATAAATAACGGATTTTTGATTTTACATTAAGCTTCTGCTGTGGAAATTACGAATAACAAAATGTTCTTGAAACACTAATATTTTAAATAAAAAGAGTTAATTTCCAATCAACTAAATCAATCACTTAAACTGACTGATTTATGAAAATTTGAATATCACTATTTAATAAAAAAAAGGATAATTTTAGATTTTCCATCGATCATTTCAAAGAAAATACACCAATCAACGCGCAGGTTTCTCAAGATTAATTGGCCTAAGATTATGAAAATGTTGAGTTTTTCTAAATTTTTAAAATTCAAAACTTCATAAATAAGTCTTAGTTGATCGTGGAAAACAGAAACATTCATTCATTTATTTAAAATTTGGTGTGTCCAGAATATTTCTCAGAATATGATACCTTACTGCATTAAATTTAGACTTCATAATTTTTGAAATATATTTATAGGCCGGAACAAAATATTATTATTGATTTCATTTCAATCCTTTTGAAAGCAAAACTAAAAACTGAATTTTATGCTGAATCTGAGAAATTTTTGTTGAATTATTCTTTGAGATATTGCATAAATTATGAAAAATATTTTTTAGTTCACATAAGACTTAAATACCGAGCGATTCTGTTTGCAATACTCATATTCAATAATAATAGTAATAAATAAATAGCAATAAAGATGATAAATAAAATAAAACCCTTGGTTTTATTAAAAAATATCTTTATATTTATTGCAATTTCATCATTTTCACTTTAAATTAAAGTTGACGTTTTACCGGATATGGAAACAAATTAGCAAAATATACATAGTAAATTGAACGAAACGATCTAAACAACAGTATAAGTTTGGTATGACTATCAAAATGTGAAGATTAAAAATGTTTTGTTTTAGAATCTATTAAGAGACCAGTTACTTAAAATATTTAATTGAAAATTGTAGTGAGCGGTAATACTGGCGAACCGGCTGGTCGCCAAAGGCGGCTAGTAAAAAATAATATGAAATCTGCGTTCGCAAATTTCAAGTTATGATATGAGAACATTATTCTTTTTTAAATAATTATTTGTCTTAATTAATTTAAGTCATTAACCAGTTTAAACCGGTTTGAAATAATCACGAGACTTCTCTCTCTCTTTCTCTCTCTACATATATATATATATATATATATATATATAATGATAATTTTTTAAACTTTCATTTTCACTTTTTCTAACTGGCAAACAAAGTTTTGGAGCTCGACCGATTTTGAGAAGAAAGAAAACCCATCGTTCTTCTGAATATCGACGCATGCGTAATCTGATAGTCTCGTGATTGTTTCAAACCGGTTTAAACTGTTAATGACTTAAATTAATTAAGACAATTCGCAAGAATTCAGAGAATGAATCATTTGGAAATCAAGTTGTAATTTTAGTTGGCGATAAATCGCCAAATGTGACAAGATTCTACATTATTTTCTAATAATCCTAAAAGCGAAAAATTGATGTTTGAAAAGCGATAAATCACCAATTTGTTGCCTACGCATTTTGAGGCTTCAAAAACCTCAACATCATGTTCTCACATTGTAGCTGGATGCGTATATTTAAGCCAAGGAAAGATGCTTTCTTATTTATTTTTGCACACACACACACATATAACAACACACATGGACGATGATCACTCATATATAAGGAAACACATAATACTATAAACACTTAAAGTAGAAAATGCCTCTAACAAAGAGCGAACGAATGATTCTTTTGGCCGCTAACAAAAGAGCGAGCGGTGCCTGCTTGCATCAGTATCACACCAACTCTCTGGTTGAAGTGTTTACAGTAAAAAAGATTAAGTGCGCTTCCCTCACATTCCAAACATACATATGGTTTAGAGCCTATTGCGCCATCTATGTTCAGTATTAATTTTTACTTAAGTATACAAAGAATAAAAAATACAAATAAAATAACTAAATAAAAACAAAATATTATAAATAATAAAATTCACATAAGCACACATGATAAAAAAATATTCAATTTTGTTGCTTTCGCTCATTCAACAAAACTTTCTCGTTTGATGCTTTCAACGTGATGATGATTGAGGTTCGGGTGCTTTCGAAAACTTTCAATGCTCCGACATATTTCTTTTCGAAGAAGAATCAAACTTCATCCAGATATTTTCATTATAAATATTTTGTTATATATGAAGTGGCAATCGATTTTATTAACACCGAACCATCATCACATTGTATCCCAACAAGTGGATTGTAGCTTTACAAATGGTTCTATTGTATTCGTCAAAATGAAAGCTCTATTACTGACATCTAAAGAATATCACACCTACTGTCAAATATCTCTCAATATAACGAAGGTGCATTAACCAAAATTTGTATTCTGGTCAGTTGGTCGATGGGAAAGTTTTTCATGACATCAAATAAAAGCATTGTTATAGGAAATTTAAAAATTTGCACAGTTTTAAATATGCAGACGATCTCCTACAAGCATTTTTTTCACAGTGTCTTTTAGTGCTCACTACTATCTTTAAAATTGGTTTTAAGATACGTTTAAAATTTTTAGTTTTCGTACAAGATGATCGAGAGCAGATTGAAGTGGTTCCTTTATAGATCAAAATGATCGATATTGCTTTCAGAAGGATAAAACAGCAGATAACTCGAACTGATAATATTAAAAGAACATATTTTTAAATTTTAAGATATATATATATATATATATATAGTCATTTCGGAAAATTTAATAACAAGTTACGAAATTGAAAAAAAAAATATTTTTAACTAATGATTTTGAGTTTTTTGGGTTTATTAATGAATCCCAATAAAAAAACTTCCGTTGCATAGCGAATGATCGCAATTTATTTTGAGCACATCCTTGCAGGATATCGAGAAGGAGACGTACTGGATTTTTTTTTGATAAGTGCTCTTAGATTTTTTTTTCCGTCAGGATAATCATAAGGATCTTTTCCAAAATCCTTCGATCCGTTTCTAAAGAGAAACTGATTCGCGCTTTGAGTTGACAAACATCTGTCTCACCCCAAAAGACCATCCGGCACGTGTGTGTCAACAACACAACCTCCCAGAACGATTGCCCAATTGAGCGTTTGATTCCTGTTCCTTTGTTGCGGCCTCCCGAAACTCTATTATGACAGGCGATGTTCTGGGCGGTTTCAAGTGATTCATGCGACCACTTCATTTGCATGTGTATGGGGTCGCCCTTATGCCCAAAGAGACCCACACCGACTCCATTAGCATACATTACACAACGATACGTAAGTTGGTTACCATTTTCGGGACGGCTTCATTTTCTGGCTCGGGCACGATCCCTGGGAGGTTGTTAGCAAGATCTTAGTGACACCGAATCAAGCACGGGAAAAAAAAGGGGGTAAAGATTTTAAAATTATGTCGATCGTGACAGGACAATGAGTCAGCATTCAGCTGAGGGGAAAAGATGGTATTCCGGAATTAAATGTTACTATTTATAATGGGTTTTGAAACTATCTCATGATTTTCATTTACATGATGCTCTCCTGTACTCTGTTGAAATCATCAATATGCAGAGTGCAGCGACACGAAAAGTTGTTAGCCGATTAAGGATCGTTCCATTTGTTGAGAAGGAAAGGGTCGCCAGAAGGTTATAAGTGAGATCTTAATGGCTGTTCGTTTGCTTAAGATAACTTCGAAAATATTGCAAAATATTTTAATCTTGTATAGAGCTTGATAGATTAAAGCCACGATTAGTCAGCCTGTAACAACGGGTTCTGGGATTAATTGTCAAGCACTTTTAATAGTGCTTTAAAATAATGGATGAATAATGGATAAGTAATGGAGGAAGGAAGCAACGAAAAAAAAAGTATTTTCAATAATTTAAAAGCAATTATTGAAAATATTTTTTTTCATTACTTCAAAAAACAACAACCTTTAATTATGTTGGAAGTCATACATTTTGATATCTAAATAAGTAACATTAAGATTGAAAAAAAAAACACCTCTCAAATATTTCTTTTAAAATATAATTATTCACATCATGAAGAATCATATATGATTGATCTCATATATATTTCTAGCAACTAAATAATAGATTTCTAGGATTCTTCTGTCCTTTTCGCGTGGCGTATTACTTAAAAAAAATCAGTTTATTTACTTTAATACATTCTGATAATGAAGACTTTATTTGAAAAATACTTTAAATCCTATGAATTTATTTCCCATAATCAAAACCGCAATTTCACTGAGAAGCACATTACTATCTATGATGCATAATGAGTTTTTTATGAAAAAAAACACAAAAACATAAAGAATTAGAGGAAATAATCTAAAGAGAATAATTTCACGTATGAAATTGGAAGACTTTGTTTTAAGCAGAATACTGAATTTCTGGGGTATGAGCGTATTAAGTTTTGAATTTAAATCCTGGTTTCATTGATAAAACTACATAAACTAACAAGAAGACTTTTTATTGTGCCTATTCGCTTTAATTTGTTCTAAAACGAATTTAGAAAGACTGATAATTACAGCTGCGTAAGTTGCGATATAGTAGTTTCTTTGATTTGACTGTCAAATTCAGACAATGATTTGTGGTTCAGTCAAAACAACTTATAAAAACCCAAAAAATTTCACTTAACTTTATCTTTAGAGTATTTGAATGAAATGACAATACCAAATAGAAGTCAAAAAATTCAACTCTGAGGATGTATCATATTTTTCTGCTTGCTTTCAAGCAATATAAGGATTATCATTCTCTTAGTAAAATATATGGATAAAAATATCGAAATGCTTTAAAAGCAAACACTTTGTATTTTTCTCGAGAAAAAAATGATTTCAAAAACCTTCTATAGCTGTGAAATAAGTCTTTTTTTCACAGCCTAAATATCAAAGGGAATTGAGATCACTACGAAGATCCAATCTATATAATGACCCAAACATGGCAATTCTTCTCTTTCGACAAGAAATTCGGGAGAGAATAAAAAACCAAATGAAATGCTCTCTCTCTATTTGCTTGTACATAGATTCAAGACAGACTGAAAACAAGCACAAAAATGCTTGAAAGTGCTTTAGAAAACTTAACAGTAATGTTTTATCTGTGATAAAATTTTAGCTCTTCTGAGAATCGAGCGTTTTAATAATAGTGCGTATAAATAGTTTTAATATAGCATTATCTCATTTGTATATTGATTGCAAGTAAGATGTATCTAAATGTGCCATTAAATGTATTAGAACAGAATAAAATGTATTCGAAATGCATGCTAAATTCCCATTTCGAATAAAATGAGATAATGCTTTTCAGATTCTAAGGATTGCAATGATTTTTAGCATTAAAAACTAATCGCCTTTGTACATCAGTTGGTTCTCCGCAAATATTAGTTATATTTAATTTCCCTCAAATCATTTGGATGTAATTTACTCAAATTGTCAGCAATTGCATTATATTTATCCATTGTGTACATAAACTTTCTAATGGAGATTAGTTCCATGATATCATAGAGCTATTAAAACGTTAATGCCAGTTTCATCTATCTTCTAACTTTCGCGGTATTGCGACTTCACTATTACATTCGCTTTGTAAACTACACAGATATTAGAAAAAAAAATCTTTTTTCTTCAGCTTTTCATAATATAAGAAAACCACGCGATTAAACATTTGATGAAACAATGAAAACGGTTTGAATTTCTGGGCGAGAATGTAATCTATTTTCTAAAATTAAGTGAAAAATATTTTTTTAAATGTCAAAATATGAACATTTCTTATATGTTTATTAAACTGATACCATTAAACACAAATTTTTGTAATTTGAAATTGTGTAAAATTTAATTTTGCGTAATAATATTTTCAAATATTGTGGAAAACCCCCGAAATTCAGCTTTATTTTTATTTATTAAAATTCTCATGAAAATAATAATAATAATAATAATAATAATAATAAACTCATTTCAAGGTGTATATTTCTACACTCCAAAGTATGTAAATACCAAATGTATGTACTGTAAATCGAACGTTCTGTCCTGTAGAGCGTTTGCAGACTCATTTATCTTTATTATTTGCAAAGATAAATTTGCTTATGAGAATTAACAAGTATTTATTCTGAAACTATTAATATGAATTCTATCTTACTTATTTTAGCCAGAGAATTTCGCAGAAAAAAATTGAATTTGATGCCACTTAATTGAATAACATCAATGTAAAGAATATATTCATTAGCATAAACGAGCCATTATTATAAATATTTCTTAAAATCTATCATTAAGACACAATTTTCACTACTGATAAGTTTTAAGAAACACACTAAAAAAAAAAACTACGTTTCAAGAAGGATGTACACGGAGCTTGGAAAACAGTAAGTTGTACAGTGCATCCTTTAACAACATAATCACCGCTTTTGTTTTTGGCTTGTCAAGAAAGAAATGTTTCAAGCTGAAATTCAAAGGATCTGCTAGTTTAATTTTTATTTCTTAGCAAAATCTTTTTAATTATTTATCTTAATTAATTAAAATGTCAATGCATTTGTAAATAATTAAAACAAAAGGAATATTTCTTAAATTTTTGGAACTATTTGCAACAATTGAAAAGAAGAATCTTGAAGAGAGGGACCTACAAGAGTTGAAGGTGAATGAAATATGGAATCATATATAAGATATGAAATGAAGTAATTAAGAGAAAATGTGCATCACAAGGAAGAAAAGAGCAGCAGGTCAACCTCCGTGCATGCCTAAATCGAATGACACGATGCATCCAGTTATTCGACATCTATTTGTGAGTGTCGCAAAATGAGAGTTAATAACTTTTGGGTGCGATGAAGGAAACGATATAAAAATTATATTTGAAATAAATTGGTGTAAAATGGAAAGAAGCCAAAATTAAACAGGAAAAGGTTTTCAATGAAAGGTGGCTAAGAAAAGTATTGTTGTTTGTGACCCTTAAATTCTGACTAAAACTTCTATTTTCGAACTTCAGTGATAGACCTGATTGTTTTGGGTTGTGATCCTTCCGCTGTTTAAAAATGTACCAACAGGTATTATTGATAATAAGTTTATGTGTTAACTCTTAACTGGGAACGTGTGGTCTCTGAGACCGCTAGCGGTGGATTTTCGGCCACCCCTATTCTATTTTTAGCTCAATTGAATGGATTGACCCTGTAGCTTCCTGTTTTGTGACCTTCAATACACGTTCACTTTTTCAACCGATTTCAGCGGATGCTTTTTAAAAATAATTCAGTTATTTCTTTGAGCATGGTCTCTAAGACCGCACCCTCCTGTTAGTGTCCCAGTGATAAACAAGGCTTAGCAGATGGCGCAAAAACGTGGCCTCCGAAATGTCATCCAATTTCCTGATCCTATTAAGAAGCCGCTCCAGATACTTTTAAATGAAGCAGAAAGTGATTTTAGTGATAAGGATAACTGTACAGAAAAGTTTTTCGATGAAAGTTCGCATTCAACTGATTCTTATATGTATGTTCAAACATAATTAATTTTTCTAGTGATAATGTATTTTGAAAAATTTATAAAATATATTAATATACCAAGATATATATATAT
>JAPMOR010104843.1:1577807-1657903 GCA_026543865.1 Argiope aurantia
TATATATATATATATATATATATATATATATATATATATACAGAATTTATAGGTTGCTGTATGTTTAAAATGCCCTAGAAAACCGTGCAACGAAGGTTGCACAAGTCAATAAAAAAGAGCCAATTTTACCCATTGCCAATTTTTTTATTTTTCATATAATTGTTGAATTTTACCTTATATTGTCTTCTATATACCTTCATAAACTGTAAAAATAAATATAATTTAAAAAGTAAAAAATATGTTTTTTAAAGAATATTATTTATTGTAACATGTCATTTGATAAGAAAATGTATGTTTCAACGTATTTACTTTTTTCAATGATAATATATTTTGAAAAATTTCAAAAACGTATCTATATATCAAGAAAAATATCTACAAAATATAATGGCAGTTTTTCATGCTAATACATTTATTAGAAAATTTAATTTGAGTGTAAATGAAATATGGTCTCGTAGACCGCACCTCCTCAGTTTAAGTCCTAAAATTTCACCTCCCCAGTTAAGTGCTTTATTTTATTTTTGACCATATTTGCTTTGTTCCATATTATATTAATTTTTATATATGTTGTTGTTGTTTCTTATGGCACTTGTCATCGACAAGCTCGCTGAGGAAGTCAGCGATTTTAAGCCGAGAGAGCATCTCTTGTTTTTCAGTAGCGAAATCTGGGGTCAAGAGAACTTCTTAGATACTCATACGTCACATTTGCTTGCACAATCCCATTTTGCAAGGAGGCACATTCACGCACCAACCAGACAACCATGCCAGAACTGAAACTCGAATCCGGGACACCCAGATCACAGGGAAGACACGCTACCTCTATGCCAGGGAGCCGGCAATTTTTATATATTAATAGTGTTTTTTGTAAATTTTTAGCAGATATTAGAAGTTAAAATAATACACCTATTGACGCCAAATTTGAATTTCTGTACTGTTCCCTTTACTATAAAATTTAAAAATATTGCAGTTTGTTGACAATTACTAGTTTTGATTAGCTTAGTTCGTCTATATAAATATTCTCGTTAATAGAATTGGAGTCTTAATATAATCAGGTTATTAATGTATCTGAAGGCAGAGTTGATATTAAAAGCATGAAATCTCTGAAGTGAAGAAAGAAGCAGAAGAATGATTGTCTTCCTGTGGGTTTGGTGAAGAATGCAGAAAGGGCGTGCCAGTTGCTAAATAAGTTTCTAAGGTCGTATAAATAATTTGTTAATTTTTTTTGTATTTTGTTTAATGGAATACTAGCAAAATATTCTTGGAAGTTGCACATTTCTAATGAACTGATTCCATTTTTTGAAAGAATTCAATCA
The DNA here is from genome assembly GCA_026543865.1 of Argiope aurantia. Taxonomy (NCBI): domain Eukaryota; kingdom Metazoa; phylum Arthropoda; class Arachnida; order Araneae; family Araneidae; genus Argiope; species Argiope aurantia. The sequence goes on from JAPMOR010104843.1 coordinate 1,579,118, forward strand.
CTTTGTTTTCAAACTTACGGCATTTTTAAAAAGAAATGATCTATATCATTAAGAAAGCTTCTTGATATATTAAAAAATTTTTTTTGGAAATGAAGCTGAAATTAATATTTTAGCTAAGTAAAAAGACATTGGGTATTATATTTTTTATTGCAAAAAAGAATTGTAGACGAAATTTCTTTTGTGATTGGAAACAAATCAGAAATTGCATTTAGTATGGATTTTAATCTAAATTTATCGAATAATGAATTTTTAAAGTTAATAGTCGTATATACATTCGTTTTTCCCCGATCCGACATTTTGAATTAAATCTTCTTTAAATCCCGTCTTCATAAACATCATTAATAAGGACTAGGAAATGCTGGTTTTCAGGTTCGTTATATTTATGAGTGATAAAATGCTTCCAAAAATATGAAAAAAATGGAGAAAATGAAATTTTTAGCAGGTTTATAGTTGACGCTTATATTGAAGTCATTTTCTATTCTTTTAGGTTCTTGGCATAAAACATTTCACTTTATTCCTTAGATAGTTCATTGGAAAGTTGTTTATTTTTACCATTACCGTTGCATAATCTTTTTTTAATGTCGTTGGAAGTGCTAAATAACTGTGATACATTGCAATGGTTATTCAATGTTTTTTTTTAATTTTGGAATATGTCATTAACCCCACATGACAATTTTATTTGCGGTAAAATCCAAATTAAATTGATGGATTTTCCTAAATTTAAACTTTTAAAAGTTTTTGTTTAAATTCTACTTTAAACTTCTCTGATTATTAATAATTTTTAATATTTGTATCGATTTGACTTAATCATTAAGTGAAGATAATTAATTGTTTGTAAAACCACATTTAAAAATTAGACCAAGTTACATTAACGCTTTAATATTAATATCGGAGGAAACAAGTTCTTCGTCTAGAGGAGGTGTTGCAATCGGAATCATTGCCAAAGGAAAAGTATGACGTCACATCTGGATCCAAGAGAAACGAATTTTAATATAAAAAAAGAATAGCGGTAATTATATACGACATGCAACTCGCGTAAGTGTCTGCTAAAAGTGATAACCGTTGCGCGATTGGGTCGCAGTGCTGCGGCAAACAGTACGCGATTCGCCATCATAATTTCGACGGAAAAGTGAGCAGCCTGAAGACGAACGACGTCATCGCTTTCTACAGTGACTAATGTTTTTCAATTTCTTCAGCTATCCCTATAAAAAAAAAAGGAAAAAGGAGTTAGAGCTGATGATCTGATCAGTTTTCGGTGTCCTCATCCAATCCAGGTCCCAGAGTGTTTCATCGCTTCAAAGTGAGCCGAATGATGGCAGCTCTTTTGCGTAACAATTCTGTCTCTTTTTAATTCATTCTTCTCTTGCGTGCTCTTAAAGAACAATTTCCTTTTTTTTTAAATATTTTATTTTTTTATAAAAATCCTTACTTTCCTCCGTTTTGGAATTTTGTCAGGTTTAATACAGTTATTTTTAATTCCTCTCTAAAAGTAACGATGTGACATCGCATTTCTTTGTGTTGTATTTTTCTCGGAAACTGTACGTACAGGTATGGGTTCTACGATCAGACTTAACGCACTCAAAGCGAGGATTCTTTTTCTGCACAGGTTGTCTGGTGGTATCCGAACACTCCGAGTATAAATAAATTTTAGCTTTGACCTAGAATCAACGAAAATAAATTCAAATTGCAGACGATACCTTCACGCTATTTTAAAAATCTCCCAAATGACCGAAAATAAAAAAAAAAATCTGAAAAATTTGAATGAAAAAACTTTTGAAATAACTATTTTCAATGCAATAATTATAATTTAACAAACTTAATTCTACGAAAGTATTATAAGCTAAAAATTCACTGCAGACTCCGAACAGGAGCACCTATTTTATGAGCTGTGATCTAAAGACAAGTGTCGAATAGCAATTCTTCTCACCATAAGTTATGCGTCCCAGCCCAAGGCTTATTTACCAATCAAATGACCCCAAGTTAGCCTTCGCAGTAAATTACGCCTTTTATACGCTCCCTGGCCACAACACTAGCCCGGGGCCGCCTTCTTTATCTTGCCTAGTTTATTCTCTCTCTTCCTTTTTCTTCTCCATCTCTTCTCTCAGCTGCGCTCTTTCTTCTAACTCCTGTTTTTTTCTTTTCCCCGCTTCTTCTTTCTCCTCGCTGCGCTGGAAAAACTCCACGAGGCTCCTTGGAGAATAGGTAATAGTACAGATGTACAACGAGAAAGAAATGTTACATCGCGTCCTTTCCACGTCGGAAGTCACCACCAGAGGTCGCGCGATGGCCACATTCGCGAGCTGAGTCGTCCCTCTGCTGTTTCTTTCTTCTATTTCTTTTGCCTCTGAAAGTGACCTCCTTGCCGGGCATGTGAATAATTAATTTTGGACGGGAAAAGATGAACGGTTGATGGGCAGTAATGTGTTTATGCCGAATATGTTCTTAGCAGTTAGTGTCTCGGAGGGAAAAGATCATCTTTGTTGCAAGAAGTTAACATTCTTAAGCCAAATAAGGAGGAATAGGAGAGGATTTTAAACCAGGATGGGACTCAGCTGCTTTGACTGTGGGACTTGCCGCAGAGATGTTTACGATGTCATTTCTTGAATCCCATTCTAAGGAATTTTCAGTTCACATCAATATCCTGGGTCATGCTAAATGCTCATGATTTCCCTTAATTTTTACCTTTCCAGAAGCTCTTTTTCCATCATGACCTGATCCTTTTCTCACGCTTTAATTTAACTTCACTTAATTCACGCTTACAAAAAAGGAGTTTTGTTATCGATTTTTCTGTCACTTTCTAGCTTATTAGCATTCTAAAAATTTGCGAAATCTTGTAAAGATGTTGAAAAAATATTTTCAAAACTTAATTATCAATGAATCGAATGATTTTGGCGAAATTTTTTTTTCACATGAGCTATAACGATGTTTTGACCTACGCATGCGCACCGGCATCTGTTAGTGATGAGTCAGAATTGATTTTAAGATTTCATAACAATGATCTCTGAAAAATATAACTGCTGAAAATCGAATGACAGATTGTAAAAGTCACTCTTTTATAAATACGTTAAAATGAAAAAAAATTATTATATTTTAATGAAAAAAATATAGATCTGAACTGTCTCGCGTGTATACCAAAGGACGTGAGAACCTCTGTTGCGTCTTCGGATTATTAAATAGAGGAAGTAGGAAATGGTTTAAGGGCCTCGCGCTTTTGGGGCTTTTTTAGAGTTCTTCATTTTGTGCTTTCACTGAATCATAAAGATTCTGAATTAGAAGTTCATTCCAAATAAAATCAAATGTTTTCATCAAGTCATTACTTGTTACTTTAGAAATATTTTTTCTGAATTAAAATCAAGGAATTTTGGAACATTGTTCCAACAACATGTTCAGTTAATGACTACTTACAAATTTTATATCATAAACGATTTTTTCAGAGTTTAGTTTTAGAAGTTTGAATATAAATCTTTGAATTAGGCAATTTTTATACCTAAAACATATGTTGCTTAATAATTTAAAGTATATTCAATCCTATAATTAAATAATATATTGATTATGTTAAATAATTTGGTCATTTTTTTTATCGTACTGCATAGAGACGCGGAAAAAAAGATGAGGCGTACTAGGAGTACTGAAAATGGGCTCTGAAATGAACTTTTTTTCTTCTCATTTTGCGATTGATTTTTTTAAGACTGTTCACACATTCGCTTTTATCCGACAAGCCGATCCCCCCCCCCCCCCCAGTAACAGCAAAGCTGAATCTACCGAAATCATTTTGAAAAAACTGGGAATGGACGATTAATGGCGATGGTATTACTTTCCCCTTCAATAACAGTTCTCTTTAGCTCGAAAGATATTGCTCATTTAATCATATATTTTTTAAATCATTCTTATGTCTAATAAACTTTTCTGCTTTTGAAATTATTTATGGATCCCTGGGGGTTTTGTTCTTTGGATCTTATTTCAACTGCGCTTTATTGGGTCCTTTTCATTGATTCATTTTTATTTTCAAAGACAAAAACACGGGGTAGTTATTTTATAACTATTTCAGAAGCACTTCTAATAGTTATTTTCTTCGATGCATTGCGAAATATTTTTGCATAATTGCAAACATTATTACGTAGCTCCCATTTTAATAGAATGTTTCGAAAATTGAAAAACAATTTTGGCTTCCATTATAGCTAATAAATATTTTAATTATTCTAAATGTATTAAAGTATCATGTTATTTATTATTTGAAAGGATCGAAGATTTAAATTTTATATTCTTTATAACAGAATTCATTTTACCTTCACATTATCTATTCAAATGGTTCTTTTGGGCAAATTTTGAAAGCTCTATTTTAGATATTGAAAATGTATTTGGTCATCAAGAACAGTTGAACAAAGCGATCTAGTTTCACTTTGGTGATAATTCACGAAAATTTCAAAATGAGAACCTGATTTACTTTCAATCTTCGGTTTCCCTTACGGATTATTTTTCTCAAAACATTTTGTATATAATTACATATTTCTATATAATTACATATTTTAAATAATTATAAAAGGCAGAAATAAAATAATTTATAATAGATTGTGGTAAATTGCGGTAATGAAGAAAAAAAACCCCGTACATTAATTATACTGGTACAGAGAATTCAATCAAGGAATTCTTGTTTTTATCATTGCCACTTTATCGGTTTCAGTACTTAGAATCAAATGAAATATTATTTTTATCTTAATTACTCCCTGAAAATATTATTTATTTATTCGACAAGTATAATCAAAGTAGTTTTGTCAGGAAAAAGAGGTTCTGTTATACAATGAATAATAAGTTGTTACGTTAATACTAACAGAAATATTTATATATGCGAATGACGTTTATAAATTTCATAAATTCAATGACTGGTTTCAAAGTATATTAATTAATAATAAAGATGAATTAAAATAAAGAACTTGGCAATAATAATAGAATAATAGTGAAATTATAAAACGCAATAGAAATAATTATTGTAAATTAAAATGTGCAAAACTAATTAGAAACATTTATCTTTGAAATGGAAATTCGTATTGGCTATTTTCTTGGAAGGCTCTCAACGAGTCCCTTGAAAAGGATCCGCAATGAAATCAGCTTGTTAAAATTTGCTGCTTAAGATTTCTTATATCAGTTAACTAGCGGAGTCTCTCCGAAACTATCCCGCATACGCTCCAACTACGGTATAATCCCTTCCACAGCATAGCATTATGGACCTTAAATGCTTTGCATGGTATTAGGGAACAGTAGTTACGAAATATAGATCTTTTGAATATTTTTACTGAAAAGTAGTGAATCTAACATTTTTACTGAATCTATCGTACGAACGTCTTTTTGCCTACGGAACGAAACCAACATTTGACGCACTGCGGTCGGAAGGATGAGGTAACGTAAGGAATTTCATTCATTTAGTCATTTCGTTTTTGAGTTGTTGTGTTTTTATATGTGTGCGAAAGGACAGATCGACAGATGTTCAACTATTCGATAGATTTGGTTCATAAGAATCTACATTTTAGATGGTAGCTCTTTGGGCTAAATTTTATCTGCTGAGCTCTTTGTAATTTGTAGTTTATTCATAATTGAACAGCCGTACAAACAAACAAACTTCCTATGAACGGATTTTGTTCTAAATAGAATAGAAATCTACAATTTGTTCATCATTCCATGCACCAAATTTCAGTCCTCTAGCTCAAAGAGCTTTTGAGTTATCTTATTATTAGGCAGATAGACATAACTCAAAAAAAGTTTTTCGAACTCATGGATGACTGAAACTTGAAGATTCGTCAAACTTTTTTTGACCATTATAATACTTCCTTTATACTTCGTATACGAGAAAGTAAAAATCAACATAAAAATATCTGATTTTGAAAGCATGGAGAGGGGAAAGGGGAGGGGGAGATTTACATCATCAAAGGTGAGCTTAGTTCGATCCTGCTCTGCAGTAGTTCATCTAATCCTTGAATGTATTTGGCAGACAGCATCTGATTTTATCTTTACCCGAAAGTTAAACTGAATAGAATTTCATTCAAAATATTGGTGAAATCGTTTTATTGAAGTAAAAATGTGGTTTTCCTTTCATATTTAGACCATTTCTAAATTCTACCTTTCCGTATATTAATGGTATTTTGTATTACAACTATCAATTGCTGAGCGCATTGTCTACAAATGTCATCCAGCCCTTCTGCCATTGAAATGAGGGTAGCATTAAAGGTATCCAGAGAGAGAGAGAGTCATAAACCAGCGCTTCTTTCAAGAACATAATTACGAATGTATATTTATATTAGTAAATAATCTAAATGTAATACTATAAAATATTGAATTTAAGTAAAAAAGCACATTTTTGACAATATTCTCTCCTTATCTGAAATAAAATAAAAACACATTTATGAAAAATTTATTTTCTCATTAATTGCGTTCATAATTATTTGAATGAAACGGATGAAGAAACTTTGGGTGTTTTTCGTCACTTTCGATTATCCCCTTGTGAGTCCTTGAATTTGGGTCATTACTTTTGAACCTATTTAACCCAAATACTGAATATAATAATGTTTTAACTTTATATGCTGCACTGAATGATTCACTTTGTATCTGTTTGATGTATTATAATGTTAAGTTTTAGTCTTTGTTTTTAATTAAATAGAAGCGTTTTAATTAATACATATCGTTCAGTATTTTCTAAGGTCCAAAGAAAAAAACTTTTAATGAGAGTAGAATCAGATGGACATTAAATAGAAATAATAAAACTTTTTATTTCATTAAAAGTTTTCATTAAAAGAGTTCATAATTTTTTAATCAACTATCTTCCCAGAAAACGACTAATAACTTCGTTGGGGCTCCAGGGCTTTAAAAATGTATTGTCAAGTGAAAGGTTTTGAAAAAAAAATTACTATCCAATTCAATCATAACAAATACTTAAAGCAAAATATTTTTTTTCTTCATGTTTGGTAAATTTTCTTTAATTTAAAACTAAATGTTGTTATTTTATTCTTTCATTAACAACTTCCCATGGATATAAAAAAAGGCCACAAACTTAAATAATCTAGAAAAAAAAGAATCAACATTCATCATGATTAGAACGAACCAAGTTCTAGTTAATTACATAAAACACTAAGAGCTTTGATTGCCGCATTTAAATTTATTAAAAACGATGGCAAGAATCGAGAAATCGCGTTTTATATGGAAAGAAAGAACAGAAAAAAAAATGAGGGAATTTCTTGAATACATATTTAATCTCGTCTGCATCACTAAGCGTTGCCACTCACTCACAACCGTAAACATTTTAAAAACTCCCGGATTCGAATTTTTGTTGACTTTCGGCCATTTTCTTTGCGAATAATTAATAACCTTCGATAAAACTTTTTCGCTGAGGAAGTTTTGTGTGGATCAAATTTAAAGAAACGTTTTGCCAGGACAAACAAACCAGATGCGAATAATAAAAGAACGCACGCAAAAGAACAGGAATAAAAAATAAAAAAGAGTGGGAAAATGAATGAAAAAGATTTTTATAAAAAGAGAAGTTTCCGAAAGGGGAAAGAAAAATGTCGTCCTGCTTGCTTTCCCGTAACGCATTTAAATCGTCGTTGCTCCGAAACGTGCGCCGCCCCAAGGCTCCGATGGCGTCTTTATAATGGCGAACAAATCTTCTCCAACTAGAAACACCCGCTCCCGTTTTCCTCAATTTCTTTATTCTTTTTTCCCCCTTCATCTACTTCTGCTTTTTACTCCGATTTACTTCATTTGCTTAAGACGCTTTTATGCAGGAAAAACGTCTTAAGAAAAGGGTCGCTTTACAAGAACAAAATGTAAAATAGGCGATGTGGATTATGCGAGTTCGTTCTTTTTTTTTTATTTTTTATTCCTTGTATATTTTCCCTGCGCTTTCTATCCATTCATTCTATTCTAGTTTCTTTATGTCATTTACTGTGGACGTATCCTTCGCATTTTTTTTAAACCGAAGCACACTTTTTATTTATTACTCTTATTCATTTTTTTATTATTACTTTTGCTCCTATAAACCTAAGTTGTCGTTTTACCTTGCTCCTTAAGAAGATTTCGTCGAGGACTTTTCGAATGTTTGCCCGAAGGAAATTTTCAGTTTTCGAGTCCCAGGTCCATTCCTGAATCGAATGTGTAGAGCCCACCTACTTCAAAACTCTTTTTTATTTTTATTTTTATTATATATATCGTTTGTTCCTCTACGATTTGTTGAAGAGAGAGATCTGGAAGAATTTTTTCTTTAAATTTTTAATCAGTCGCCATCCATTATGGATGACTATTTGTTCGGCGTCCTGATGACATTACAGGACGCGCCGAGCAGGTGCCCCCGGGGCGGAACTCCGGAAAAGGAGGGCTTAAAAAGATCAAGAATGCGGAATTTTTCTCAGCTGTTCGAACGGAAAAGCAAATCCTGTTTTCTTCCATTCCTACCTGTCAGGATGAACGACTCCAGGGAACAATGGTGGAAACAGAAATATTTTTTTTACTGCATTCAGCGACTCTGGACAGCGAGTTTAGATCTTCTTTTGTATGTGTGATACGAAATGTAATTCTGTAAAAAAATCTATCGTGATTAATATGCAAATGAGATTCTCCCTCTTATGTATTCTCGAAACTAAATTTTTCTGGAGGTCCCTCATTGCCTCTGTCATGAACGGAATAAAGTTTATAAACTCACTCATTTATCAGTTCTGAGATCAGTTCATTAATATGCATTTATTCATGTTTTCTTCTAAAACTCAATGACATTCAAGAGTAAATGAGAGCGTCTTTGACGCCAAAGCGCATTTAAAGTGAAAAGCTGAATATTTGCACATTTTTATAACGGTAAAAGTTATCATATGGAGTGTTTTTACTTTTTCGTTTGTGAAATATATTCAAAGATAATATTAAAATGGTAAAAAATACCGAATCAAAATTTTAATGAGGTTTTATGTTTCAACTGACCCTAAAGATATTTCTGAATGAATACTTCCAGCGAATATTTGATTATCGTAGCTATAAAAAACATAATGGATAAAATGGAGCATGCCACAGTTACATTCAAGTTGTAGACCTACATTAGAATCCATCCATTGTAATAGGCACCTTTCCTAAATAATTATTAGACCTCCATGACGCTACTAGAAAATATTCCAACAAGGCAATGGACCTAAAGTGGGAAGATATATCAGTTGTTAATGTGCATGAATTTGAATACAATAATAAAACTTACAATTCGTGACAATTTGAATGTAAATGAAAGTATCGCCCATTTATAACTTTGCGGTATAACTGCCATTCATTTGATCCAGCACTGGTTCAAACTCCCTCTCACAACACCGTCGTTCAAAAGTATGAAGTTTTAGAGGACCCATGACACATCCGTGGATTTGACAACCTCCAATTTTCATCTGTCTAGATCCATTAAATGGTTCCTCGTCGGCTAAGAGGTCGGCTCGGGAAACGACCTCATAAAGGTGTTCTTTGAGATCTGCATTTTGAAATGCATCCAGCGGCTGAACAAATGCCTCGACGTGCATGACAGCTAAGCCGAAGAAGTCGACTTGATAAGCATTTTTGTGTTGAATATGCGAGAAGAGAAAATCATTGTCAGGCGGCGATCCCATGAATCCAATAGAGTAGTATTCCCAAGTGACGCTTACATTGGGATACAATAATAACTATAATTCTTCGAATAAAAAGTGCTTACAAATCTGACTGTTGTATTTCAAAAAAAAAAAAAAAAAAACAAAAAAAAAAAAGGAAAGGAGCGGATGGCAAATAGCAAAGGACCAACGGCCAAATCCTCGACTCAATGATTAAGAGCCATTAACTGCGGAACAATATTTGCCGGCATTATAGGAAGTTGAACTTCTAAGCTGAATGAAGTCGATACTCCTACTGTTCGAAACGTAACTGACGCATTTCTAATCTATCCTCAATATGCAGCCTCCAGATTTGAAATTCATCCGTCAACTAAACAGTAGCAAGGTTTTGATACCATTTGCGGTTGAGTAGCACCACTTCAGCTCAGCTTCAAAAGGTTTAACTGTCTAAATTCAGTTTGCCCTGATTTCGGATCAATAAAAATGAAATTTTTCTCAAGTGTGGATTCTGAACTCTGAAGAGGCAAGGGTACAAGGCAATAGAAGTTAGCAGATGGATGGGTTTCTCAAGACCTATAGGGTAAAAACATCTCAAATTCGTTCTCTATTTCCCCATAGAACAAAGTGGGGAATACCCAAGCAGCAAAAGATCGTCGGTCAATCTTGGCCATTGGCCAAGCATCGTCCAACAGAACGAGCTAGATCGCCTCCGATCTCGCCCCGACGTTGGTCATATCCCTCGGCGATTCGCCGCTCGATGGTCGCCCCGGCTTGTTTTCGACGAAATTGCCGATCATTTGACGACGTGTTATTATCACGGGCGACGTTATACCAAGCATTTCGCGACCTGTTTTATCAATGGGCGACCCAATACCAATCATTACCCCATGTATTTTAACAATGGGCTACCCAATACCAATACCTAGGCGATTTATCTCTGAACACTTGCTGGTGTCAAACTGAAATATTAGTTTAGTGGTTATTCAATTTTCTGAAACTCTAGAAACTAGTGTCATAATATTTAAAATTATCGTACTTTCAAAATTTTGTCAAAAGACTGAAAATAAGAAATATTTTGAATAATTTATTTTTCTTTTTCACTTATGAATAATCGTGTTTGTTACTTATTTTGATAAATTTAAAATTCCATAAAATACTTTCTTTTGATAGAATGACATTTTCCATGATTCTTTAATAATTCTTCCAACTTTTTAAAACTATTATTATAGCATATATTTTACCATAATCTTATCCTATAAAATGTTTAAATGGCATTTTTTTTACTGCTCTTTAAAAAAAATAAACAATTGTTAAAATTATCTGAAATAATTTTAAATTCGATCCCCTGCACATCCATCTACATATAAGATTTATTTCCTTCATTGATATTTCCTACTTATTTTCATTGTTTAATGCATGGAAAGAAATGTTAACATAATCATAGTTTCAATTGTATAATTAATCAGTATAATTTTACTGATATTTATAATACATCTGCTTTTAAATTTCTAATATTGCCTATATCATCTTTTTTAAAAGCTATTTCATAAAAATTGAAACAGAAAATATATAATTCTTATTAAAAAAATATTTTCTTTACTATACACATTTTTATATTGCTTAATGTGAGCAATAAACAAATAATTTTTAAAGCATAATGAATAAAACACAAATTCCAATTTTAATGTATTTTAACACCCTAAAATTTAATGCATTGGTTTAAAATTGTGTAAAACACTAAATTATATAATTCCTATTATATGTATCTCAATAGAAAACATTTTACAAACACAAATTAATAAGTTACTTCAAATTTCTAATATTTTCATAATTTATGTTTAGTGAGGTTTAGATTTGTAGCAAATTCACCAAATTTGATATGTGTTAAACTCTGAATATTTCACAAATATGTTTCATAAAAATTCCATGCACAAAAATTCAACGCTTCTTTCAATTTTACTGATTCTATTTACTATTAACTTACAAAGTTACTTCATGAAGAAATTTTATACCTCATTATAAATTTTAGTGTTAGCTAATTTCCAATAGATAACATTTTACAAGTACAAATTAATAATTTATTTCAAATTTCTAATATATATATATATATATTTTATCTAGGATTAGTTTTGTTTTGTTTTATGGCACAAGAACCAAATTTGATCCATGATTAACTTAATATTTCACAAAAAATCCATACCCAAAAATATAAACACTACTTTCAATTATACGAAATTTCTTTAGACAAACATTTTTTTTTTAAATTCTCATTCTCTCCACTTTAGTTTTAGGAGAAAAGAAAAAAAACTATGCAAAACAATTTATTTACAAAGACCTTCATTAAATAATACTCTATAAATACAAAGTAAAATGATAATTTACTTCAAATTTTTAACTGAATTTTCTGTAATGAATCGTACACCCAAACAAAATCCTGAAACCATGACTTATAACTTACAAGAATAAATAATATTGTCACAAAGTCATTTATAAAAAATTTATTTAAACATTATTTATTATGTAATACTTGAAGAGTTTGAAATTTCTAAAAATCCACACACAATTATATAAATATTATATATATGTATAACTGAATCTTCAGCTACATATAAAGAATTATACATTTTTTTATAAATTTCACTTTTCATTTTTGATTACATTTGAGGAACCTAGAAAACAATTATAAAAATAATTGAGATTTCACTTCATTTGAAAGTACAAATAAAACATTTCTTGACAATTGGAGATGAGTAATTAACAAGCGAACGTCTTATAGAAATTCATAAGCATAATATTTTTGTTCTGATATTGGACTGTGTTGGCAAACTTTATAATAATGTTTAGGATAATAAAGAAAAAAAATAACTCAAACTAATGGTAGTAAAATTTATGTTACTGTTTTATGAAATGTGAAATAATTAGAAACTATTCATATAAGAATACTCAAAAGTGTCTGCATATTTCAAGTTTTAAAGATTTTTTTTTGAAGTTTACAATAAATACATTCTTCTAAAACATTTTTTAGCTTCATGTCAAAATAAAAATAATTACACAAATGTTATTGCAATACCAAAATATAAGAATGTTATTTAATACTTTTTTAAACTACTTTCATAGAAAAATTGTACATGAAAAGGAAAATGAACTAAACTAAATAGAATTAAAATCACTTGAATTGCCAGTAATTGAAAAAATAATGAGGTTGCCATTAAAAAAATTATTCAAATTACATAAAGAAAAATAAAAGTTGTACAAAACAAAATTTATACCTTTCTTATTAAAGCAAATAAGTTTTCATATAAGAAATCAGAAATTAAAATTTACCTACTTGTTGCAATGTGATAGGCTTGAATGACATTTTGAAATTTTATTACATTTTTCTCGAAAAGACATTTCATATTTTGGCACTTTGTTTAACACATACATTTGACAAATCGTTGGTTGCTTCCACTGCTCTGAGGAATTGCAACTGACCAGAGAGAAATTTCGTGATTTGGAATATCTTCAATTCTAAACAAGTTCTTAGGATATAAAGTGAATTGGGAGCTCACATATAATTGTTTTAAATTTCCTTCTGATGTTCCATGTCGGCAGAATCATTTCTGTTTGTTTTGAAGAAGATTGAAAATTTCAGAAGAAAGCTTCACTACTTCCCTTTATAATTTCAAAGTATTTTTCTGGTATCTAAAAATATTACAAATCTGCAATGTTGTTTCCTAGCACGGTTAGTTCGGTCACTGGAAAGACTGCTTTACGTTTTAGAAAAAGTTTTAAGGCAATTTTAGCTCGTTAAATTTACGTCCGAGTCACAGTATAACATGCATTTGTAATCTGACATCTTATGCTATGTAAATTTGTATTGCTTAAATCTTGTGAATACTTTTTGAGTTAAAAAAATGCGTTATTGTTCGTTATTTGGTTGTTACAATTCGATAAAAATTGATAATCAAATTTGTTAGAACTTGAGAATCGTTTTTAAAGTTTTATTTAAAATTCTGTATTATTAAAATATAAATAAAGAAAATTTGAAAGAAAATGCTACTGACTGCCTCATATATGTACGTATATTTATAAAGGCATAATCAAAGGTATTCGGTGTATAAATTTATCAAATAACTTATTCAAATTATAAAATTATCTAGGAAATAATTTGACGGTAATTAAATTAATGAATAACAATATGTGATTGAAAAGTACCTGGACAATTTAAAATTTGTGAATTTTTTAAGAATTTCGCCGGAAAAACTGAAAGAAAAACTATTTCTGAACTTTTGACCCTTAAACCTATAAATACACTCGTGTTTCATCGTGAAGATTGAGGCACAGGGAAATCAACTCGAAATTGATGAAAAGGGTTTTGGCCCCTGCCATTTTGCAGAAAGTTGATAATGATTTGAAACTTAAAATGATGGTTTTATTCGCTATGAACAAATTTTTAAAACATCATCCATATTCAGGAATATATATATATATATATATATATATATATATATATATATATACGATTAAAAATTATCGCAAATTTTGCCGCAAGATTTTTTGTTTAAAAAAATAGATTTTTCAAACATATTATCGAGCACTTATGGAATATATGACAAAACAATTTTAAAATATTGCATTCAAATTGCAATTAAATTCTATAAATATTCAGGGAAATATTAGCATTTTAGTAAATAAGTTAATTACTCATGTGCATATTTTTATTTTCATAATTTGAGCACCAGATATATAAGGCAACTCATATAAAAATATTAATTTCAATGAATATCGATACCAATAATGAACTGAATTGAATTACAAATTTTCTCTAAAAAATTAAAAGTTAAACGATTTTCCACAAAGTGATATTTTTCAAACTTGAATTTTTGATAAATTATTCAGAATTCGACCAAAAGTTAGAGATTTGCCAAATATCGTTTCATGTTTAGAAATTAAATACATGAATTTACTGTAAAATAAATTACAGTAAATTACGCACTATAAGAGGCAAAAAAAAAAAAAATCTTGTTACCTTTTAGATTAGTAATTTCTTAAACACTTAGATTCTAATATTAAATAATTTGACTTACAAAATAACTAAAAACCTGCGGTCTTCTTCATAATTTGTTTATCCTACAAATGATCCTGATTACTAATATGAGGTTTGGTCACCTTTTTTATCACAAGACTCCACGAGGAAGCCTATCCATCCATTTCTGTTGGAATTGAAGGATGATCTGGTGAGCTTTGTCCGAAACATGGGTTGAAGTGGTGTAGCTAGAATTTGGCGTTACATTTCATCCATTGGGTATTTTACGAAGCTGACATTTGGATTCTAGGCATGCCAATCTAACTCTTCAAGATCCACATCAGCGACCCCATTTTGAGCAGCTCGTGCTTTGTGAACAGGAGCAGATTGCATACTTGTCATTATTTTGTGAGTGAAGATACATGTTGTCAGAAGTTTAATGTTTGAGCAAATTATAATGAATGACTCATTTTTTTCTTACTTAAGAGGCTTGATTTATTATAGTTTACGATGTTACTTGATTTCATAGTATGAAGATGTATTTAGTATATTTCTAACGTTTCATAGCATCTTTTTTTTCATGTTTCAAGTTTAAAGAAAGTCTGCATTTCCCCCTTCTCTTTGTATATTAATTTCTCTTAGAGGACAAATGAAATTTATCTTATTTCAATGCCGAAATCTTTCTGAACCTGGTTGCTATGCAACTGAAATTTTTATGCTACTTAACCTACATATCTAATTTTGAAATCAAGATTAAAAATACGCTGCATTTGCAACCATAGATAAGTTTATTTACTGAACGTGTTCAGATTTTTTCAATGTTCATGGAATTCAATTAATTTAATACTGTAACAATATTTTTTTCATGAATTCTGTCTGTATAATCTGGTTGAATATTATGCGTTTTATAAGCAGAAAATGCGAGACCTTTTGAAAAGTCTATATTTCTAAAAATATCCGTGCTATTTTTACGAAAATGCATGTGAGAAAAAAAATCTCAGTCTGAAATTTCGATTCATTATCTGCTCTCTGTGAAACGGGACGAGCCCATTTTCTTTTCCTCCCATCACGAGTTCCTTGACCATTCTCTAAGCGCCTTCATGATCGAATCTCCACAGCATGATTTCAAGTATATTTTTTACATGATCGAAGACAAATCACTCTACTATTCAAATTTAGAAAGATCTGTAAATATGAAAGTATCTGAATATTTTGGATCACATAGCGTATATTTTGAAAATAATTCAATACAAATTAGAGCAACTCTACTATTATTGATGCATACGAATGATTTTGATGTAAGTAAAAAACGGTTTTGAATGAGTTAGACTAAATTTATGAATCAATTACAGACAATTTTTTAATTACTTTAAACAAAGATTTAATACAAGAATTCATATCATTAAAGAGAGTATAATGCAAATAGGATGCGAAGTGATACAAAGGGATTTTCCTCAGTTACAAGCTATAACTTATAGATAAGAAATCAGAAGTGACGCCTCATCTGACGTTTATCAAGAGAACACAAATTGAATCCATTTTGATTGGATTGATTTATGTTCTCCTCATAATTTTCATATTTTTCAACGATTTCTGTTCCTTTCTAATATTAGTGGTTGAACCATTCGCAATTTCTGTTTCAGATAATGTTTTAATTCTAAGTATTCTATTGCAGCAGCGAAACAAACTCAGTATCTGGTAATTGTGTAACTTGGATAACTGAACCAAAATATGCAATATTAACTAATAAAGAAGCCTGTGTCGCAGTTTCCAGTGCACATCGAACCCGGAACGAAAGATAACCCCGAAACATCGAAACATTCTTATTTAAAAAAATTCGAATAAACTAATCTTTTTTATAACATAAAGAATTTCCAAGTCAAATCCCCCCCCTTCCCTCCTCTCCGTTACGGTGTAAGTAGTATATATTGGGAATCGAAATCAAATTTTAAGAAAATGCATGGAAGCCGTCTTTTTAAGCACATGAATTGAGTTTAATTTATTATTTTTCATTTTGTCTAAGTCTTTTAAATAAAATTAGGCACGATGCTGTGTGGTAGTGTATCTAAAATTAAGAAAAATAAGGCTTCGGTCAGTGATAATATTCACAATGGCATCAAGTCGAGAAACCACAAAGTGCGCCTTTGCGGTCATAATCCGGAAAGGACCTCTTAATGTTTCCAATAATTCGAGAAGCAATCGGTTTCGACATCGTTTCTTTACATGCTGTGCAGCGCGAGAGTTTTACTCCCTTTCATCTCGCATAGTGACACCATTTATCGCGTTTTGTATTGAAGCAAACTGAGTGTGACAGTTTGGAGGTCTGTCGTTTGGCCAGTATGACGTAAAAGTAGGATTTTAAGTTATAAAACCACATTCCAAACTTTATTTGCATAGTTTGGCGCATTTTTGAGTGATTGCATCTGTATGCAGGGGTGCATGTCGCAGGCCTCCTCGCGGTGCACCCTGGTTCACACTAAATTTGCTATGGCCTTGCCTCCTTCCTTGTGAAAAGTTCAGAAATATTGGAAGGATAGAGATCTAATGGCGTCATAGCCAATCCTCTGGGCAATTTTAGTAAATAAATAAATAAACATCTATATGCACACATTTTACGGATTTCGTCCAATTCTTATTGGAATTACTACATTCGGATGTGAATGCTTCATCCGTTTCTGCAATTCCATCCGCTCGCAGACAAATTTAATTCTGAACTGTGTTTTCAGATTAGGATAGGAAGATTTACTCCTAACTCGAATTCGAATGTTCAGGCGGTCGCAGTGCACTCTCTGTGTTCTATTCGTGTGACACCGTTTTCCCTCGCATGCAAAATGTTTTAGATATTCTAAAAAGCAGTGCGGATTCACCGTATTCATTTTTCATGGTTTCCGCGTCAGCAGTCGAGAGGGGAACAAGGTTTCCAATCAAAACGACGGGCCATTTCAAACAATGCGTGCGCGCATCGGTATTTCATTTTTGAGAAGTAAATACAATTTGTTTGTCAAAACCTCGGGTGAATCAAAAATTCCATTTCGAGGGGGATTTAGCAGAGTATACATTCTCTGTTAGGTTTGTTCAGCGCCAACATGAAGAGATTGATTGTTTGGACAACCATTGGATAGACGCCTCGTTCGCAGAAGAAAATATTCAGGACGGATCCTCTTATTGCAAATGGGAGACTGAAAAACGGACGTTAAAAAGTCTTCTTTTCACACAATGCACGGCGAAAACAAAGTACCGTTCAAAGGATTTCGGACCTCAGAGTTCAATAATAATAATAATAATAATAAAACAAAACAAAAACGATTTTAAATAAATGTGCTTTAGATTAGAGATGCTTGAACACTTTTAAGGATGGCCAATAATAATAACAATAATAAACTGTTTTTGCAAACGAGTCTAGTTCATTTTAATCTCAATAGGAATTAACAAAAATATTATTTAAATATTTTTAATACTAATGAAATGAATGAAGCTACGAGTGCATTCTTATGGTTCATCATAATTTAGTTCGAATGGGGATCATCACTTCGGAGAGTAGGACAAGATTTCTGATTCGGCTGGAGATACCATCTTAGAATCATATCAGAGAATTGGAGCTTTAACCATTTCCAGCTTAACTTTTTTTAAACTAATATTTGTGACATTTCTTGTTTAAAATATTCATTTTGACTTTGTTGTAGAATTTTTAGCGTTTCGTTCTTCAGCAATTTGGTTTTGTCCTTTAGGATTTTGAAAAAAAAAGTATTTTCAATTTTTCTACAAATTTATTAGAGATGGCCCTTTTTATGCTGAATTAAATTCCAATAGTATCAAGTTATTAACTGATACTCACATTTCGAAAATATTTATATATAATATTATCATTGGGTACCAATAACTTACCGAATCTTTCTAATCGTCCAGAAAACGGATGAAAAATGAATTACAACAGCCTGTCTTTACAATAATGAAACAAGTAAAGTTAAATAAAAGTTTATAAAAAGCAGATGTTATTATTTAGCATCGGAAGTTAGTTTGATGGCTTTTAGGCTAATAATACAAAATTTCATCTCATTACGACAAGCAGAATTGAACCACGGTTTAAAAGGCAAGAATTAGCATAAGAACTTTTCTGCTTGCTTTATGAAAGCTCTTTATATTAAAAGAGCTTTCAGTGAACATGAAATGCCAATCATGTTGAAAAGCCATCAAACTAACTTGTTGTTGAGTTTCAATTACAAACGCCGGTCGAAATGTAGGCTGTATGGTAATAAGGAAATAATTGAGCATACCCAGTTATTGATAAATTGGTGTTGATAATTGGGTATTTAAATTTTTTGAATACCCAAGTATAAATATTTAATTATAACGTACTCAGAGGTGTGCAGCTCTACGAATAAGCAAAATTTATTTACAGATTAGGGTACGGAAGAGAACTCAAGATTGGATTTCCGCTGGATGGATCGAAAACTCTTCATCTAAGGAATTAGCATCCAGTCATGGAACGTACTCCTGGAATTCCCTCGCATACTCTCAGTGTGCCACCAAAACCTCTGATCATTTCATCACTAGCTTCTACCTTCCAGGGTTACTTCACCTGGGAAAATAATGAACACTTCGTTTTCATCTGAGGATTCTCAGCTGCACATTACTGAGACATTTTTAGCCTTTGCTAAGCCACAAGATACCTCTGTGATGAAAGCAAGAACATCGATCAGTTGTTGAGAAATTTAAAGTAAGCGCATGTGTCCGAGATTAAAGAATTGTCTAAAATAAAGTTTCATCGCGCATGTGTCCGAGATTAAAGAATTGTCTAAAATAAAGTTTCATCCGACATTGTCGTTTCTGCATTCTCGGTTATTCTCTAACTCACCAGAGTGGCACTTCCAACCATGCGTTCCTGACTGATTCTGCTTTTTTTAGTGTTTTAACTCCTCTAATAATCTGTGGCTCTAATAAACCTTTTCAGTCTTGGCTGGTTATGAAAGAATCACTTTGCTACTGTAATCAAATAGCCTGTAATCATTTTTACATCTTTCCGCAAATAAGTGCTACGAGGTGCTCTGATATTTCCTTTATTGGAGAGGAAGTGTTCATTAAGACTGTTCTTTTATCTCTTGCTTTCAATTCATGTCGGAATGGTAGCTCTCATTAGATAGCACACTGCGTGTTATTAAATTGCTAAAAGTCAACCTAGACTGGTTTCAGTGTTGAATTTTGGAGAGAGTTGGAAATTCGTCCTCCGGCAAGTAGAAATTCGTAGGTTGGTTTCTTCCATTTTTTTTAAGTGTACCTGTGCAGAGGCTAAAGAAGTGCTTTTCTACTCATTGCTTATTTTTTACAATCAGACCAGGTCATAAATCCAATTTCAGCAACATTTGCATAAAAGATTTAATAGCATATAATCACATTGACAAATGAATGGATGCAAATATGGGCTCACATTAGTTATCGAATGAGTGGTCGATCGTTACCGATACCGATCATTCTGCCAATAGTATACTACACATTAGTGGCGAGTTCATTTTTGATGGCTATCTCAACTCGTCGATTGTAGTTGGTGCTGGGCAGCGAGAACTGTTTGAATGTCCTACCAAAAAACCAACTTATCAGAAGTGAGATCCGGTGAATGCATATGGATATCCAATGGATCTATTTCTTTTCATTACGGATTTATCAATTTATAAGTGAAGCTACTAAATATATGCATTCAACTCATTCATCCGAGTTCAAATCTTTTCGCTAACGTTATTCATTGTTTACGTAAGATTCATTCAAATGGTATGCCTTTTTTATATTACTACCACACACGCTATTATACCGAATGCAATGACATGTAGGAAAGCTATACAGTCAAAACCGAAGTCTTTTTTTCTTTGAGAAAATGAGTTAAACATTTACATCATAGCGAAAGAAAAGGTAATTTTGTGTTCACGATTTTCATATGCCTTTTTATAACACAGTGTTTTTAATTTCTAGTTTTGTAGCAGAGTGAAGATAATCAGATATGCGTTTTGAACTTTTTTCCTTCTATCGACTTGGTCCAAAATGTGACGCGGATCTGCAATTGTGTTTCAGGACCGAATATCATTCCCCCATCTCATTGCATTCTTGAATATCCCGCCAAACTGACAGCATTCAAGAAAACTTATTTTTCCAAATCAGAGGAATTGCAGACTCATCATCCATTCGAAGTGGTATCTTTTAACGGCTGCAATTTTTTTTCTTTGTAGGCGAGAAATTAAAAGTTACTTACTTTTATATGTGCGAAAGAAAAAGATCCTCGCTTTTGTTTTCACCTGCACACTTACTACTGCCGCATACAACAAAAGCGATGCACTCGAAAGTCTGCCCTTTTCGCGAATGCATCTTGAAAACTTCTACTTCCTACAGAGAAAATCTACTAAACTTTACATCAGTGCAGAACATTCTGAAAAGGAAAAACAAAAATCACCTATCCCCCCCCCCCTCCGAGTCCACAGGCGTGTGTATTTCTAGTGGAAAACAAACGCCGCCAGTTCATTTTCTGTGTTTCCATCCGTCGGGGAAAAGAGAGCAAATATTTCGCCAACCTATCGGTAATCGGAGTTTGTTTGGCGAAGAAATGCTTGTTTCCTCGTGATCGACGTGGAGGATCCGGTCATTAGATAAACAAGTGGACCCCGTGATTGGCAGCGCTCAATAAAAAGGGAGTCTGTTTTCTTGCCGGAGAGATCTCCCTTTCCGAGAAATTTTCCGAAAACGAAGGAGGTGGAGGAGCAACTGCTTAACCAGCAGCTTTAGTTTGTTTATTTATTTTTCACTTTCTCATGCACGAATTTTGAGGACTTCGCGAGGAAGAGGAAATATGACAGTTCAACCTCCAGATGTGAACGAACTTCCGCACAGAACCGAAGAAATGAGCGAGTTTATCCAACTTCCTGGAAACGTGATACCTCGAAGAGAAAACAAGCTAGACAAATGAACTTTGGTGACAGTTTTTTACCTTTGCCGAGTGACTTGGGATCTGTGGAGAATTTCTTTCTTTCAGCTTTTATTTCGGGATGCAGAGGAATCCTTCAAACAAGATGGCAGCATGATTGGGATGAAACTGGATAATAAATGATTTTATTTAATGAATCTAGAATAAATGAATAGTTTTAAAAATAACTCATTGTTTCTTCAAAAGTTTGAAACAAAAATCGTAAATTCATCTAGCAATGAACTTATGTGTACGTGATGCGAGAATTCAGAAACTACTGAAGGATGCGGAAATTTCCGCGTCACATTTGAATCGAAACAGTCAATGATTTGGCATCCCCAAGGCTAAATAGAATCAAAACCCAATGAGATATGAAGAATAACTATTTTGCAACTCTCATTGAACATCTTTTAACTAGATCTATATTCCCGTGAAAGGTAGCCTCTATTGATATTCGATGCAGCAGTGATATTTCGATGAAATTTGATAAACGGTTTTGCTGCCAAAATTATAAATCTGTCTCTACTTCGTCAGCGATAGAAAGAGAGACTCGCTTGGAGGTACGATGAAACTAAGCATAAGACATGGCCTAGTGTGTACGTTTATCAGAAGTCTCTTCTTTTTCTTGTACACCTCATTACCAATGAACAAAGCAGTGTAATCAGGATATGTCGTGACCGACAGTCATGATTAATCCACATCACTGGACAATTGTCCGAACTGGCGTCCTCTTCGAGGCGGTTAGCCTCTAATCACAAAATGGTTCATTCATCTTTCCCTATATCTATGTTTTTGTTTTAAGAGGGCCAGGCCACTATTTTAAGAAAATCTCAGAAGCTGATGGGAGAACACTGATACAGGTTTTAAATATGTTTAGTTTAATAAACTGATTGCCACGTCATGCACAAGTGCGCGACGGTAACATTTCACATAGGGCCATGTCATGCACACGTTCCTCTTCATAGCCACTACACATTGTATCGAGCGACATTACCATGCCTTTTATATAGGTGTCTAATATTGTGGGCTGTAGGGAAACATTTTTTTAGGCTTGGGTTTCACAGATGTAAAATAATAAAATACGCTAGAGCCTCGTCACATGAGAGCGATTCAAATAAGCTAAGAACAAATAAATTTAAAGCAATTTAACCTAATAGTATATCACAATATATTGTATCTGAAAAATAGGTGAATTACAAAAAAAGTCGTGGAATCCTGGGAAATATTATCCAGTTGCGCGTGGCATGCAGTTTGTTAATCAGATTAATGCCTATTTTGAAGATACAAGGGGAATTATTTTGAGAAGCAGGCTTTCAATTTGCACCGTATCCAGACACGAAAATGAGCCAGTAAATCCTCTGCAAGCTTCCACGCCACACCAACTGGAGAGACTGTGATTAATAACAGATTCAAAATTTACTACCTCCTCGAACTATATTGGACATATAGAGTTTTAATGGAATTGGATCAAATGAAAGGCTATCTATTCCCAAAGCCAAAATTATATTCTCTTCATTAAGATAAGCATAAAACTCGCCATACTGTGAAAGTTTACAAGGTAGCTGAAGTATCACTTAGTTGACTGCTTTTCACCTTTGCATAAATTCTGATGCAATAATAATAGCCGGTAAATCCTCGATTCATAATAATCAATAATATATCTGTCAAATTAGCTCTAATCAGAAAAATCTCTTAAATTTTGTCTGAAACGACAAGCGTAATATTTTGCTAAAATGCGTCCCGTCAAGCTGAGAGCTTTGAATTCAACGATTCGTGTGGTTCATTTTGTGTTTCATTGAGAAGTGAGGAAATGCTGTGGATTTTAAATGTCTTTAATTCCACCGATCCGCAAAGAGCACATATCGAATTTATTTGTCTAAGTCGCTGCACTTTCGAGTTCTCGCTTACGCATATTTGAAAATCTGTGAACCACAGAGGGTCTGTTCATTGACATGTTTAGTATAAAATTTTATACACGTCTGCTATTTTAATGACAATTTTAATTTAATTTTATCTATTTACTTATTCGCTCTTTATAGATTTGGGCAAAACAAAAGATAGTCTTGCTACTGTGCACATATTTCTTTCAAAATTGGACACAACTCTACAAAGTTGACAAAAAAAAAGCACTCATCACAGTTCATGACAAGTTTGTAGTTTTTCCCGAGGTATTTCGTCCAAAGATCAACAGACTGATAAGTTCTAAAAAATGTGTTTATCAATCTTTAGGAGGTCTAAAATGTGGAGACTCTTCAAAATCTCGAGTTTTCTGATGTTTTGAAAAATTTAAAATGTTTTCTTCCGGCATGAGAAAGCAAAAAATAAACCTTCACTAATTAATTATTAAAGTTAGTATCTTTAACAAAATTTTTCACGAATATTCCATTCGTAATTCAGAAGACTACGAATGGAATCAAATAATAATATTCTTTAACTGTTCCTTGGAGTTCGTGCTCAGAATACCCCCCTCATCATTAGTAGAAAACTAGTCTAAGCACTCTTAATTTAAAATTAATTAAATTTTTAATCTATCGGTTGTTGAACATAGAAATGTTTTTGTAAAATATAGCGATGCTTTCCATCTCTGCTATTAAATTTTTTCACTAATTGTCATATTTTTTGAAAGACTATCTCTAACTACCAAAATGACCTACTGCGGGCCCATGGTCAATTTCAGCTCATAGCCAGAGTTTCATATCATTTCAACAACTGTAGCTGTCTTCGTTTAAAAGTGATTTGCTGTACAATGAAATTAATATTCACCGTGAATAAAGTAGTGTGTTTTAATCAAAGTAAAATTTTGAAGCGATAAAAGGTAGCAAGTTTGCAACATTTGCATCACCCAAAATATCTTCCTGTTTTTCGCATTTCTTAGCTCGTCACGTAGAAAACAAACGCAAACTTAAGGCTAAGATCAATAAAAGAAGACTGAGGCCGATGCTGCAGACAGAAGAATCAGCATTTTTGCGAGGCTCAAACGATAAATTCGGACAGATTCCAGTGTCTGATTTGATAAGGCACGGCGTAATCGGTAGTCCCTATAGGCTGGAATACCCCTTTGCTGCCCGATCGCCTAATCCACTTTGGTCAAATTAATTCGATGTCCGATGACCTCTTTATGTACCAAGCTCTCGGGCTGGGGCGCAGCAGTTTGCAGAAATCCTGATGTGATTATGCCCTGGCTTTCTTTTTCCTAGGAAGGGAAGGGGTCGGATCATCTGGCTCCCGTGAAAGCCTAAGCGACTGATGAACTATCGCATTAAGCAGACCACTGAGCAAACGAATAGGAAAGAAAGCGTGTTTTATTTTCACATATGAAAGGCTTGCGAAAAGTACTTTCAGAGTCATGTCTCTCAGATACATTCTCAACCGATAAACATAAGGTGCTGATTCAAATTTGATGTTTTGATTTTATTTTGTTGATTGAAAATAGTATTTATATGTTGCGTTATAGTTGCTTCTTTAATATTATGTTATTTCGCAAATTATAATAAAAATTTTAATACGGAGTTCCTTTTATTAATCTTTAAATTAGTATAATTTTTAATTAATAATTACAATATGCCCAATTTCCTAACACTGGTGCTTTTTTGAATGTATAATGCATATAATCTTGATTCCTTATGTATAATTTTTTACACATTTGCTATTTAACATGCATGCCATGTTCATATTCAGAAACGTACCTAAAAGTCCGCGTTGTGAGTATGCGGAAATCCCGTTGCGAGTTTTTATCATGATTTTACGCTTTTCAGTTACATACAAAGAGCTGTAATTTTGAAAATCATCAAATAACCTTGTCTGAAATTATATAAATAACTAAAGTGATTACAGAAATATTTTGGAAAAATGGACACATGTTATTAGAATACATGGCTAAAGTGAATGCTTTATGGTAATTTGAACTAAGATCACAATTGTTTCATTTCTAAAGAATTTTTTATTGTATTGAATTGTTACTTTTCTCGTTAAATGGAAATGATTATATTTAAAAATCAAATAACTGAATTTTGAGCAAGGTTTTATGCACTTGTGTGCAATTACGTTGACTGACGATATATCTTGGGATCCACGAGCAGTCCTCATCGGTAGAATTTTCAAACTTTTGTGAGCAAAAATTGCTTTAAATCCTTTGTTTCCTCAGATCGAAATCTCCCGAATAGTTATCTTAAGAGTTAATTTTTTGAAAATAACTATTTATATTTAATTGTTAAGTTCACTACCTATTTTTTTTCCTATTTTAGATTTACAATTTAGGAAAGAAGAAAGTTTTATCTTCCTTCCATAATTCTATAACAGTTAATTTTTTTATATAATTTGTACATGGATGGTTAAAAATTAACTATTCAATGCGATTTCTTAAAACTGCTGGATGTAGTAAGAAAAGCAAGCCAAAATCACATTGGAAATCATGAGAAGTTCGTCTGCACTTCAATCGGATCTCAACACTAATTTAAATTCTTATTTGGTATAGAGAACAGGCAACAGTTACTGTTTTTGAAATTGTGGACATGTCGATCGTGTCTCAAGCATGTCCGCTAAATGTCGGGAGATTTCGAAAGATTTGCCGATTCATGTGATACCTCTGTGATGCAAATATTTGAAGAGGAAGAACTCTCAACAATTACTGGGAAACTAGACGTGTGCACTTACTCACCAAGTGTGAGACATTACCAGATAAATAGTTTCCACCTGCTATCAGATTATCATTTCCTTCGTATTCCTGTGTGCTTTAATTTAACAAAGTCGTGCATTGATTAGCATATTTCTTAGTGATTTTGGTTTTTGAAACATTTTATTTTCCTAATGGCTTCCAAGTTAAATTTTAAATAACCCTAAATAAACAGCAGTTTTATGTAGAATTTTCATACTAGTTCATCTTAAAACTGTTGCTTATTCAGAGTATTTTATTATGTAAAAAAATATTATTTATATTTTCACATGAAAATTGAAATTATTATCCTCTTATGCCATCTTAAAATATATGATTGCATAGTTATTTATTGCTGATTTTCACAATTTTCAAAAGTTTTTTAGAAATGCTACATAGCTAACTTGGAAGAGAAAAAAAAAATCGTATATGTCATTTTTGTGGTCACCCTCTCATCCGAAATAAATCATACAGGAATGAAGAATATTATTGTATAGGATTTTTTTTCTGCCGACTTCTGCCATAGTAGGTCCAATCAACATTAAAACACATTGTCTGTCTGAAATTGAAGTTAAAAGAAAAGTTAAAACATTATAAATATTGCCGCAATGTGTATGGGAAGCCTCTATTTATATTCTCACACACACCCTATTACGCAGCTAACTAATATGAATTAGATAACCTTAACTCTTTTCCGCCATTTTAATCTATGCATTTAATTTCAACATTTTAACGAAAAATAAAACCTTTTTCTTTGGGGGGGGGGGGGGTAGATTTAAGGTCTAAAAATATCGGTCGGATTTCTTTATGTACTTACTATTTCCAGGGCATTCGTAAATATATTTTAAAAATTTGTCTCAGACTTACGTTCTGATACGACACACTGTAGAATGCATTTTTGAGGGAACGAGAAGAAATCTTACCTCAGAATCGGCTACTAAAAACTTGTTAATTAAGTTTCGCGCGACAAATAAAATGTATTCGGGAGATCTTTTTATGAAATCGGAATGTTAATGATCCTGATAAAATGCTGTAAGATTTCAAAAGAGTTTTACTACCTTAATAAAAAGTTTGACTTCACCAAACCAAAAAAGTTAAGACCCCAGGTGCTAGTCTTCTGCTTCAACAAGGGGCTTTTACGTGGCGATATTGCAGATTGGTTTAGCATTTAAGAATATTTCCTTAGAATGGATAATGGTAAGATTTTTGTTGAAGATTTTCTCATCAAAAGCAAAAAAGTAGTCATTGGGCTGTCACTCAAAATCCTATGATATACAAAAAAAAAAAAAAAAAAAAAAAAAACGAACGATGGAGATTGTTCTTTAACTTTGGTTACTATCTAACTGAGGATTTCTATTTTGTTCCCTTTTGCACTAAACGTGCAAGAATAGATAAACTAAAGGTTTTTGTGATAATGATACTTGTTTCCATAAATGCAGTGCTACTATCCATATTAATGCTTTCTTGCATCAAAAGTAATAATTTCAGTTGCACTGATTTTATTGCGAGAACGTGGACTGATTTAGATCCCGATCTTTCCAGCAGGGACAGGAATAATCTCTGTGCGGAAGAGTCTCTAAGCCCACCGACTTTGGTTCTCCTTAGCGTTCTTCAGATTAATGTGAAAAATACCTTACTTGCACACAGTCATGCATTTATGGTCACTTATGAGTAGGATATTAGATTTTGTCGTAATTCAGAAACCAGAATCCGGAAAATCTTAATTATTTGATGGTGAGGTGTTCTTAGTGGGTTTTTTCTCCTATTAATGAGTTACTGCTTTAATAAAAACTTTATAAGTTTGCCATTCTTTAGGATACATCATACTATTGTGTTAATGATCGTCATGGAAATTTTAAATTTTTTTACTTAGTGTTTATTCTTCTCCTCCTTATAAATCGCCAAATTTTCTTCATTTTCTAGAACCTTTTTTGTAGGCATTATTGACAAATTCGAAGCTAAAGGGAAAAATGATCATCAAGGATGATAAATCGGACCTGATAATGTTGTGGTGAAATTGCAACATGATAACATCTTAGGCCTGATTTGTCTGTCTTGTTTTTGCCAAATTTGAGTGTATTAAATGCATTTGGGACTTATTGATTTTTATTGTAGCAATATTGCTTTCCTACAATGTAAGTTTCATTTCTGAAATGAGGGATTTACAGATAGTCTTTATGGATGCAAGGTTCAATGCTGTCACTCTTGGTAATCATTTCTCGTTTTAGCAACGAATTTGTCTATAATGTCCGCAAAAAAAAAAGAAAAAAAAGAAGGTTCTAGAAAATGTTTGCCATATCTCTATGAGGACTCTAGATCCGGATTTCTGGTTGAAAATTTTATACCGTGCCCGAAAACAAACATATATAAACACGAGAGAACTGAAGAGAGGGAGTCAGACAAATTCTCTGTCTGGAGTGTTGATCGCGGAGTGAGCTCTACAGCTGAACGTTACTATTATGTTTTCTACAAGTCCTATTCACCGAACACGCCTCAGCTGGTTTGTGTTTACTAGTGGATCAAAACATTATGAGTTGTTATCGTTGGACATCAAACAATAAACTTAACCTCTTGATTGCCATAACATTGTGTAAAGATATTCCCAGAAGGTATGAAAGCTTAATCAGGTTAAGAAGATCTCAAATGTTTTGAAATATGTTAAAGAATTTGTCAGCAGTAAATTGAAAAAGCAGACATTTATTTTAGCTGAGCTGCCAATTTTGCTTCCAATTAATATTGATTGAGGAATATTGAGAGATATTAAATATTGAGATAGCTTCAGAGATATTTAAATATTTACACAGCTTAAACTTGAGTTAACTATTTTGTTGTTCGCATTTATAAAAAGAAATAGCATTGATGCAAAATTCTTGAAAAAAAAAATGAAAGGAGATAAAATTGGCATAACGAAAAAGATATTTTTGGAATTTTAATTTAGTGAAAAAGCATATATACGATAGTAGGCTCCAAAAATATTATGAAAAAACCTGGAAATTCCGATTAAAAATCTGACTAAAAGTGAAGATGAAGTGTCCTTTCTTAATAAGCTGTTACTACTTAAGCATTAAATGATAAAAAATTGGATAGTTATAGATCCAACGGTCGGCTCTGTAAGATGTTTTTAACCATTTCTATAGTAATTTATGAATTGTTTAGGAGCCTGTAAACATTAACAGGTTAAAAATCTGATATTCATCAGAATGTCAAAATCAAAGCTTTTTTTATGAATGTATCACTTTCACAGTGTATATTTCTCTATTAAAAAAAGAAGAAGAATTGAATAACTCTTCTTTTTATGAACTGGAAACCAATATCAAGGCATTTCAATACCCTCCCCCCCTTTTTTTTTGCTTGCCTCGTTTTGCTTTATATTGTTTTTTGCGTAATCACGTACATTATAAAAGAACTAACCGCTTTTGACAACAACCTCGTCCGCCAAAATAAATTATTTTTAGGCTTTAAACGATTAATATGGAAAGTATTTTTTAAACTTTCACTTTGACACTTGATATGTCTGAAAAATATGAGTTTAATCGAATCAGTTTGCTTCAAACTATTGTAGGGGCAAATTAAGAAGTATTTACACTATAAAGTAAAAATGGTAATAAAAATTCTATTTTGGGATCTCCATTGATAGCAATTTTTTAAATTTTAATATTGACCATTGAATGTTTTAATAGGCGAATTTGAATTTCCTCATAGTATTAAAAACATTGTAACGGACTGTGTATTGTATCAATTTTTTAAAAAAAAATTTTTAAAGAAAAATTTGTAAAAAAAGTAAAAATGATGCCATTAAAAAGATAATTTTTTGTTTTAAGAAAGTACAAAAAACATTTTCTGTGAGATTAATTATTTTGGAAGATAAAGTTATCAATTTCCCTAGTAAGTCACGGCGATCACCCATTGGCGCCGGTTAAGCCTATTTTGACACTCGATGATACTTTCTGATTGACGCTTATTTCTTGATTTCTTTTAATTTTCTTTCCTCTAACTAAATGGAGTATTTATGAGGCGACAAGATCTCTCTAGAGGCTTTTTAATAATACTAGCCGCCTTTGACAATCAGTTTGTCGGCTAGGATTATTGACTTTTAAGATATTAAGTGATTAATATGAAATGTCTTTGAAAAATATGCCATTTTATTATCTCAAGTGACTGAAAAACACAAATATGCTTACTGCAAATTTAAAAGTTTATATATTGTGAAATAAAAGTGGAAATAAAACACCTATTACGGAGTTAATAGATTCAAAAGCACACGATTGATGGGTGAATTTGAATTCCATCATAATATTTAAAAAGTTAAATATATCAAATTGAATTAAACATATATATTATTAAAATTAAGTGAACATTTTTTTCTTTGCCCCTTTTTTGAATTTTTAATTAGTATTTTAATTATTAGTTAAAAACTAACTTTTCCGCCTAAAAATCTTTTCATTTCCCACCGCCAAATGAGTAAGGCTTCTGTTTTTCCCACGCTAACGAGGTTAGGCTTAATATATTTTCAGCCGATTATTTAAAATGATTCGTTTTATTTTCTTTGTGTTTGATGCATTTAAAATTAAACATTGCTAATTAATTGATCTTCCAATTCACTCTGAAGTACTTTTGAATTAAATAAAACAGAATAAAGGAAATTAAAAATGTCTAATCTGCGTAGAAAATTCACGCATTTGCGTTACCATAATTGGCGTTGAAAATGCGAAAAACGCGCATTGTGTTCTGATTGTTGACAATTCTATTTTCAACGGACTTAGTTTTGAAGGCTTAACATGTTTTCGACCGATTATTTCAAACGATTCTGTTTATTTTCTTAGTGTTTGATGCATTTAAAACTAAAGATTGTTAATTAATCGATCTGTTCATGATGTATCCGAGAAAGTTTTGTTGAAAACTTCTTGAGATATTACATAAATTATGAAAGACATTCTTTATAAGGTTTAACTGCTCAGTGACTCTGTTTTCAGTACTCATATCTAAAAAAAAAAAAAAAAAAAACACGCTTTGTTTCAGTAAAAAATGTTTTATATTAATTGCCGTTTAATCATTTCCACTTTAATTTAAAGTATAAATTCTACGTGAGTTAACAGAAAATTAGAGCGATACATATTACGTTATAACTGAAGGCCTTTATAATATTATGAGTGAATTATATGACTATCAAAATTTGAAGCTTTAACATATTTTTTATGAAGAAATTATTAAAATAGGAGTTACATAAAATATTTAATTATGAAAATTTTAACGAGCATTAAGATTGGTGAACCTTCTGGTCGCCAAAGGCGGCTAGTAAGTAATAAGAGCGATTGCCTTGCCTCATACATTAGCTTTTTATATAAATAAAATGTTCAATGTCAGTGCACTAAGAGTGAAATTCTGACGTTTAAAGATATTGGGAAAGCATTTTTGTAAACGACGCATCTTACAGGAATCGAGATGCCTTTTGTCTACTCCGAATTGATGCAGAAAATAAGAAGAAACAGCAGTAGAAATAAAATGAGGATTTTTGCTAATCGCCTTTCGGCATAATCCTGTCATTCAACTTTAGCTTTCGAAACAAGCTTAGGCGATCGGTCATTACACAAAAAATGACAGAAAACGGGGAGATAAGAGGAAAGTAATAGAATATTAATTTGCTTTAATTTCTAATCTCATTTCCAAGCAGAAGCGCTTGCTTTGTGCAATCCTGTTATGCGAATAATCCTGGGGCGAGGCAGTTTACACCGAAATTTACTTCAAAAGCAGTTAAAAGAATGTAAAACTTTGTTTACGGAAAGGAAATAAGAAGTAAATCCTAAAAATAAGCCATTTGTTAATTTAAACATCTTAATTCGGCTTGGAAATGCAGCACTTTGTCAATAAAATTATTGTTTTTCAGCCTCACCAAAGAAAAAGTGTAGATATCTGATGAAATAAACTCTGTTGAGAGTAAAAATAAATTTTATGGTTTTTGTGTGAAAAAAGTAACATTTAATCTTACTTTAGAAATACAATAATTAATTCATTAAATAAGTCAAATAAAATAAATTGAGCTCCTAAGATGCACTTTATTAAATTTTAATTAGTATCACAAAATATATTAATTTTTTTTGTGTCTTAGGATTAAATGTATCTGTTATTAAATGTATCTTTTCCTTTTTTCTGAAAGCAATATTTGAAATAGATTATGAAAGAAACAATAGTTTATATGGAATATCTTTAAAAAAATTATATCCATTCTTCTATGCCGGACATTTTCTTACCAACATCCAAATAAATCATCCTCAAATGATGTATGATAAACTGACGAGGTTAACGTGAGTTCTTGCGTGACCTTTTTTTGTGTGCTGTTTCCGTCTCCCTTTCATTTCTGAGACAAGTCCTTCCCCACACAACATTTTTAACTTATAAGGCTCTTCTGAAAAATACTCCGACTGATTGAAAATTCGATTTCATGTCAAGCGCTGAGCATTTTATTTTATCCGAGACAAGTCCTTCGAACATAAGCATCGAAAATTCAGGAGCACAACTAATGCGTGGGGCTCAGCCGATTCTCAACTAATTTGGTTATAAACACCTCGCATCATCATCGTTCCCAATTGGATTCGTCGCCACCACCACCTGTCGTCGCGCCTCGTCACCTTCCAACAAATCATCCCAATTATTCGGGCTGATGTCGCAAAAGATTCACCACACCTGACATCCATTCCGCCTGGGTCCGCTGAAGGCGGTGGCCCCTTCATTTCAACACCTGTTGGAAAAGATGCGGGCCGGAGCACAAAATCACGTTAGCATGACCGTAGGGGATAGTGAGGGCATCCCGAAGACGATCTCTGCTGCTGCATACCCACTCCATCTTTTCTTCGGGGTAGGGGTAGGAGTGGAGGTGGGTCTTTACAGTCACAGTCATAGTTACAGCAACGTCGCAGAAATCAATTTACTTGTCAAACTAAGTGGGAAATAGCAGGCTGCGCAAATACAGCGATGGAAATGAAGGGGAGGGGGAGGGAATAGGAGTGATATCCACACGCGCGTGGTGGGTTCTGCCCTCCCTCCTCGTTCCTATTCCACGTGCAAATTATCAGGGATGGTGTGGTGCGTTTGGGATCAGTGGCACCCTTTTCTCCCGACACCCCCTCCGGCTGGGAGGGGGGCGACGTTTGGACCAAGCGGAGTATAAAGTGCATAGGTAGGTGCGAAGGGACGATATAGCCGCAGGGCAGCGTTTGGCCGGCGTCATTACGGGCTTTCCCCCGTCGACTTGCTGATGCTGCGTTGTCATGGATACGAGAAGCGCAGGATGAGTGATGGACGGCGGAAGGATGGAAGATTCGTCCAAGTGGAAAGCTCAGAAAGAAAGAGAGAGAATGTTTTTTTTTATTGAAGAAGTCGAGAAAAGAGCAAAAGAAGGAAAAAATGATGAGTTTGAAACGGAAAAAGAGGTGGAATGCGAAATTTTTTTTCGTTAGTTTTTTCTCCTATCTTCTTTTATTTCTTCTTTCTATTCGTTGGAGAAGAGCCTGTTTAGAGTCAAGGTTCTCGATTGAATGCGCCAGTGGTCACGACAAATCCAGGTGGAATTTTGTCTTTCGCGAAATTGAAATGATCTCAATGAAAGTGAAACAAGAATGCATAGTTACGCTAATAAATAAAAAGTGAGCCATTATTTCATGTTGAGATTCCAAGTAAATACTTCTTATATTAATTCCTAGCAAGTCTTTCTGAAATACTTTTTTATTATTAAAATGATATTTTATTACTTAAAATTTTTTCAAACTCTAGATTTCCAATGTAAAATTTCATTCCATCCGGTGATATCGAAAGGTTTTTGATATTTGTAAAGTTGTACAAATTTTGTTGCTCAGATATTAAGAGAGACTTAACTTTTCTTAATAATATTGATTATTCACATATGAAGCCTTCAAAGAGAAGTTATTGTCGAAACTTTTGACCTTTAGATTTAGAAGAATATCTGTTTTTTTTTAATTAAAAAAAACTGATTTATGAATAGTCTACGAACATGGTAACTTAATGTCTCAATGACCTAGAAATATGAAATGTAGGATATTCTCTTTTTAGGAAAACTACAAATCCCTGTTTTTCCGATGAAATCTTTCTAGTCATATATATGGGTCGAAGATGGAAACTCCAATCCATTAGAAACCAAGTGGACGAAATTTGGCATTTGATTTTTAAAATGGTAGATATAATCAAACTTTTGTTGCGCTGTTGTTTATAATGGCACTTGTACAAGAAAGGCCCTCTGACTTTAAAAAGTCATTTGTGGATTAAGCAAAGGGTACATCTCCTGTTTTTTCAGTAGTGCCAGCTAGGGCCAAGAGAACGACTTA
Organism: Argiope aurantia; assembly: GCA_026543865.1. Taxonomy (NCBI): domain Eukaryota; kingdom Metazoa; phylum Arthropoda; class Arachnida; order Araneae; family Araneidae; genus Argiope; species Argiope aurantia. The sequence goes on from JAPMOR010104843.1 coordinate 1,613,649, forward strand.
GCTACACACACGTCACAACCCTTTTTAAGGGGCGGACTTCACTCATGCATTTCATTCACTCAACCACAGATCATAATTTAGACCTGCATCAGAGAACGATCATCTTTGATCCAGTACACCCAGTGGTATTACTCTCGACATGGAGGACTTTGTAACCGCGACAAATTTATACGCGTGTCAGTCACCACACACGCGGGGAGTCTTCGGACGGCGAGGTTCGAATTCGCAACCCAAGGGACGCGAATCCAACGCGATACCAACCACGCTATCTCGACCTAATCAAACTTTTAGACATATCTATACTTATATAAAGCTCAGTGTGTGTGCGTTGGCGCTCTACAGGCCAGACCGTTTGACCTACAGCTACCAAATTTGGTAAATTTATAATTTGGATGTCGGGAATGTGCACATGAGGTCCCTATTTTGAATTTTAATTAGAATTTTAATTATTAATTAAAAACTAACTTTCCCACCAAAAAAATCTTTTCATTTTCCCCACCGCCAAATGAGTAAGGCTTCACTTTTTTTCCCCCACTAGGGCTGGGGTTAACATTTTTCGGCCGATTATTTCAAACGATTCTGTTTATTTTCTTAAGGTTTGATGAATTTAAAATTAAACATTATTAATTAATCGATCTTCCAGATTCATTCTGAAGTACTTTTGAATTAAAATAAAACAGAATAAAGGAAATTAAAAATTTCTAATCTGCATAGCGTTACCCCAATTGGCGTAGAAAAATTCACGCATTTGCGTTACAGTAACTGGCGTTGAAAATTCAAGCATGCACATTGTGTTCTGATTGCTGACAACGGATTCAACGGATTTTCAACAGATTCGGACTTGATTTAAATTATTTTTAGGTTAGTTGTGTGCTGTTGTAATTAAATTGTTTTTATGTTAGTTATATATTTTTTGTATATGCTTATAGTTTTAAGTACATCGTTTTTTAAGTAGTTTATTTTAAGCTGTTTTCGACCGATTATTTTAAACGATTCTGTTTATTTTCTTAGTGTTTGATGCATTTAAAATTAAACACTGTTCATTAATAGACCTGCTCATGATGAATCTGAGGAAATTTTGTTGACAAATTGTTGAGATATTACATAAATTAATATATATATTCTGCAGTACCCATAAAGTTTAAACGCTCAGTGACTCTGTTTTCCGTAATCATATTATAAAAAAATGCTTTGTTTCAGTAAAAAATATTATTATATTAATTGCTGATTCATCCTTTCCATTTTAATTTAAAACATAAATTCTACAGGAGCTAACAGAAACTTTGAGAGATACCTATTACGTTATGACTGAAGGACTCTATAATATTATGAGTGAATTATATGACTATCAAAATTTGAAGTTTTAAAATATTTTGATGAAGAAGTTATTAAAGTAGAAATCGCATAAAATATTTAATTATTAAAATTTTAACGAACATTAAGATTGGTGAACCGGCTGGTCGCCAAAGGCAGCTAGTACATTATAAAAATTGAATGCATATCTCAATTTATACAAACACAATAACATAAAAGAACAATGAGTTAAATGAATGAAATTCGAAATGTCATCTTGCCCCCGTAATCAGAGATGAAATGTTCAAATCTAAACGGTCAAAGGAGAGTGATCCAAACACCAATTCGAATTTTTTCACTGTATTGCGAAGTGCATAATCCGCCATAATATGCAAATACAGGAGAAAATTGAATCGTGCCGCTCTAGGTGATAGAGTATATTCAACACATGTTGTCGATGTTGATGTGGCTTGTGCCGTATGTAAATTACTTAAAAATATTTCTAGTAGTCACTTCTTATTTGAATTCCATATGTTAGCAAGAAATAAATAAAACTAAAGAATTTACTTAGAATCCTCTGGAATATGACAATGATAGAAGAAGGTTTTATTTACCCCCATCTACAGAAATATATAAAGAATCCATTTCAGACAAAATGGTTTCATAAATGAAATATAAGTAAAATCCATCCTTAGAAAATTTGAAAAATTTGAAATCAGTTATTATTCCTCCAAGTGGCAGGCCCGGAAAAACACGGAATCTTTCCTCCCTTCGAAATGGCGGACCCGTAAGATCCAGAAAGGCAAATTCATTTAAAATGTCTGGCCCGTATTTTTACGGGTACCAGTTTTTCCCTTCCCCAAACTCAAGCTATGAGATAACGAGAAGAGAGTATGAGAAAAGGAGAAGTGAGTCGTTATCAGAACGATTGGATGGATGTCTTCCTGCTCATGTTCTTTTAAGCATTTTAAAATTTCGCTTACGTTCTGAGCCGTTACTTTTGAGGTTTTGAGAATAAATGCGTATCCAAAATGACTTTTAAGTAACGGGAATAAAATTGAACGTATGAAAATATATACCTGGAATGTACACATATACGCATTATTATTAATAATTTGATCCTTAAGGTTTTAAAGCTTTCTAAAAGAAATAGTTAATCTAAAAATAAATAAAAAATATATATAAAATTAAAATTTGAGAAGTTTTTCTTCTAAAGCTTGCTTTCATTTAAGGATTTTAGAGTTGAGATGACTTATGCTACTTATTTTCGAAAATAAGATTCTAAACATATGTACAGAATTGACTTAACGAACGAGACTTTTTAACTTTTAATGAAATAATATTTTTAATTTTCATTGTATGTTTCAGTGTATTTAAAAACGAAGAGATATTTAAATTGTAACAACAAACATATTCAAGTGGGGTGTTTTTTTTGGAAAGATTAACATTGATTATCTTAAATCGTATATTTTTATAACGTAATAATCTATATATGAAAATTGAATATTTGTTTAATTCTTTAAACCTTATGGAATTTCGCACTCCTTGACGAACTCGAACAAAAATGTAAGCATTGTAAAGATATAAGTTTCATTGTTTCTCTATTTTCCTCTGGTTTTTAATAATAATTTCAAAGTTAATATAAACGCAGTTTTAATAGGTCCCATTTTTTTTATCGAAATATTAATCTTATTTCACTGTTTAATCTCATATGTACATCGCGCGCTTCTATTAATGTGAAACTGGTTTCTATTTATACTTTTAATGTACGATTTTTACCTATACGCTTATTGCTGAGAAATATAATCCGCGTGAAAGTGATTGAATTAAAAGTGAGAATTTTTTACGTTAATTTAATTAAAGTGAAATAATTATACTTTGATTTTTAAAATTGCTGCTATTTTTTTTTAACTCGTTGAATCTAATTTTATCTCATATCTTAGTGTTTTAAAAAGTTTTAATGCTTACAACTGGCATTCGGATTATTTTCTTCTCCTGTTTGTCCAGTTTGAGTTCACAGGATGTGATTTTAATTTAGTTATCAAGTTTGTTAGTTTTTATTTCCTAATATGTCAAATGAAGAAACTAAAATACTTATTTAGTTTCCCAAAGCGTTAAAAAAGTGATGAATTATTGCTAATTAGGGCTAAGAGTTCTAAATACTCTTAAGAAATTGAATATAAAAATACAAAATCTTAAATAAAAAATCTGTATATTTTTTCTTTTTCACAAACAAATCAACGCAGGCGGGATATTTAATATATACTAGTTGGTATACGTTTTAGAATTTTGGCTGAATTTTTTTCACATATTTTAGCACCTTTAAATTTTTAATGAAATGTATATTATATCTTTTTTTTTTTTGAATTTATGGAAAAATAAAAGTGTATCTTACTTAGTAAGTTTGACAACATTATATATTTTCTCACACCAGCTTTAAGGTCATACTTTTAATATGCACCAATTGACAAATCTGATAACTTTCCACACTACAGATTTTTGGCCTTCTTTTAATTCCGTCATAAATATTATACTTCAGGCATTTCTTTTTGTTCCGTTATTGAAAATCTTAGTACTGAACTTTGGAAATGGGGTTGTTTAGATTCCGAACGGTGCGAGAACAAATTCAATTTAAATCAGCTTGTCAAGAAAAATACTCGAAAAGATGTTGTCAGAAGCGCATCTGATTGATTGTCACCTAATGTTTTACCACAAAGTACGTCGATAATGGCAAAAACCACAGATGAAATTTCAAGGAGAATTTTTGTATTATTATCAACAGATCCTAAAGAGTAGAAAGGGAAAGAGCAATTCGATTTTCTGGAAATGGAGCCTTATCGTACTCAGTGTACTGGATAGCAAACCCAAAGATGACTCATAACAAAAAAGGCTTTGATTTAAAAATCACTAATAAATATTTGCGAAGCCTCTCATTCAATAAGAAAGTCCTCAACACCCTTTTATTGTAAAAAGATAACAGCAAGGTTAAAAACCAAGCGATATTTGTGCAATTTCCCTCTTGGCAATATTCAAAATATAAACAATTCATGAGCAATAAAAATGCTCAAAACTGTAACACTGAAACGAGACCTTTTCGATCACTGGAGTAAGAAAAATTCGGAAACACCCACATTTCAAGTAACTTAAACTTTTAAATTCTTAATAAACTTTAGTCTCACATTTTCATTTTTAAAAAACAGAACTTGTTTGAACAAGGATGAAATGACACGCAGGCCGCTTGCGAATATCTCTACTTATAATGAAGATGAGTGTCCGTAGGGGTGATCTCCAGATCGAACTTTTTGACCTAACGCGAACAGACTTCGCCCATATATAATTTGGAAACTGAAAATGTATATTTCGGGATGAAATTTCCGAAATTTTAATTAGAATTTCTGTTAATTAAAAAAATTGAATAAAATGTTAACATTTATCCGCAATAAAATCCGAAATTATTACAGTACAATTTATACAATGTACTATTTTATTGATACATTTGAAGGCATCACTAAGAAAATTCATTCTTTAAGGTAAAATTAAGATCTGAAATTTTAGTGTTTTTTTATTGACATGCTAATTATGGAACGTTCACTTCAGCTTCATAATTTATTTGTATTTCATTAAAAAACTTCTTAAAGCTTTGCTTTCAGTTTAGACCTTTTTCATCTTTCAATTAAATCATGAAAAATTAGTTTAACAATGAAAACGTTTAGTCTTAATTCAAAAATAAAATTTATTATTTGAAATATGCTAAAATATTTTTAATTTAATTAAAAATAGGAGAATTATATGGCACAAAATTTCGTATCATTGATAAAAAAATTTTGAATTCACGATTAATGTACAAATTATTTTTCTATTGCGATATTTTCGAATGAACACTAAAATTTTAATAATTTCTATTAACCCTTTAAAGGGCCTTTTTTTTTCTAGCCATGGTGGACTAAAATGTTTTGAGATTGGTTTAGGAAAAGTAATTCATTAAGTTTATTAGATGAATTAAATCTGATTTATTAATTAATTTTATCAATGAATACTTAAGAAATAAATCAAGACACATCATTTTATTTGAGATAAACAATTGAAACATCTAAGTTTCGGCTTTGTTGAAAAACTCGAAAGAATTTATGCCAACTTTTATAACTTTATTCAAAGATTGCTTAATTTGGTGATGAGCGTACTCCCCGTGCCTTTGAAAGGGTTAATTGAAATTTTAAAGAATTCCCATTGTCCAAAATATGTAGGTGCGATTTTGGTAATTCTATTCCAAACTGTCTGGTCTGAAGAACACCACACAAATAATGACACACACGTCCATCTTTATTATTAACAGAGACGAATGTCGGTCTACTACAGCTTCCATAGACATCTTAGTGGAATATACCCCTTAGAAAATCAAAGTGGGCACTATAGAGTATAATTTTTTTATTTCTAAATTTTTTTTAATTAAATGAGATTTTGAAGTGTTTCTCATCATAACTTTCAAAATTATCACATAATAAAAAGGAATTTTTTTACTTAAAATTCAAAAAATTTTCTTTTCAACGATTCGTTTGTTTTGTACTTCAACTTTTTTATCTATCTGTAATAAATTCAAGAGCATATATTAAGCCGTTTTAACAGCAATATTTTCATTATTATAAAATAACTCAAGTCGTTTACATTATTTCTACACATACTTCATCAATCACTTTTTTTTTTCATTGTTCAAGATAAAGGTGCGAATTACACAATTAGTTTTTTGAATACTGAGGAAACAAAACTATAACGTAGTGTTTCTTATCGAAATTAATGTTTTTAACACGCATCTTGAAATATTAAAATAAAATGGCATTGAACGTATTTTTTTAAAGAATTACATTGCTTGTGCGCCATTTTGAGAAAAAATAAAACTAGATTCTTATCAGATGAAGCATGATAATAATTTATTCCTAAAGCAAATTTTATGCAGTGTTTTATGAAATAATCTAAAAACATCTACAAAAAAAAATCACATTTTGTGCATTTTCAATCGATGTTGTTGTCACTCTCTTCCTAACACTGAAAGAAAAATGCTCTTAAAAATCAAAAGACTGCGATAAGCAACACCTGTCACTCACACCATGAGGTCTGTTAATCATTTCGTTTATGCAGAGCTGAACTGACCACAAAAAGGGAAAGCAGTCCTTTTGTCCAAACCGTGACACTTTTAAGGGTAAACCTGTTATTCAGGCGTGCCGCTTTCGGTAAGTATAGCAGTCTGAAAGCTGCTGACAGGAGAGTTAAATAGAAATACTTCAAAATGACAGAAAATAACTCAATATTTTATAATTTATTGCACTTTTAACTGACATTCCGTACTTTTCCCAAGATTCAATAATCGAGAGTATCATTTCATTTGTACCAAAAAAAAAAGGGAATAAAATTTTGAAAATAAATTTTACTAGGCCCACATTGTTAAAAATGTATTTTTAAGTGATCGAAAAAAGAGGATGATATTTCTCTCCACGTTCGTAAGGAAAGAGTGTCTTCTCATATACGCAATTCAGTTTGTTTAAATGGGACAGAATTTTAGTTTGTGATGAAGTTGTTTTTCTTTCTTAGCTTATGAACTTGAAAACCGCGATATTCCATCGATTAGCATTCTTTATATTAGATGGGGAAATTAAATATATGTATATACATATGATGCACAAGAATAGGATTTTCAGTATAAAGTTTTTATTGAAAATTCTATCTGGACACTGCAGCTTTCATAACAAATAACATTAAATGCTTTTTTTTCTGACAATTTTCGCTTTTATTGTTCCGCTTTTCTTTAAGGTTTTTATAAGCATTTCAATCTGTAGTCCAAAATATTATAGATTCGTAACATTTTATCCTTGATTGGCCTATCTTTATATTATTTTTAAAAGATTATTCTAATGGCAGAGATGAGGTACATTATTAAAAAAAAAAGAAACAGGCTTAAAGTAATTGCAACATTTAACAAAAAAGAATGTCTTATTGTAAAATACACGGTTAAATATTTATTGGAATGAACGCAGAAAAATGTACGAATACAAAATTCATTATTAAAAAAAATCGAGCTAATTTTTTAAAAGTTCGAAATGGTCTTAAAATGATTTTGTCCGATAATATACTCAAAAGTTGCTTAGCAAAATTAATATAAAAATGTCGATAAATTTCTGATTAATAATCCGATAAAAATATTGAAAAATTCTTTTTGAAAAATTTATTACTCAGGATGCGCCAAATTCAGTGGAACCCGATCAGTTGTGAAGGATTTTTACATGATCCGGTCTGTATAAATCTAAACAATTTAGGAATTTTTTAAAAACATTATCACATTAAAAAGCTCTTTATTTCCAAGGTATTGCTGGTAAGAGTGTTTCGAAGAAATACCCTAACAGGTGAAGAAACACCCTTAGAGACTGAACGTCAAGAATTTAATTTCAGACGTGCAATATTTCACTTATTGCATCATCTTCTCTCACCGGAATGAAGGAGAGGTTGAAACTTGCAATATGACCTTTGGCTGTTGTCTTGTAGTAACGGTGAAGGCTGAGTTGCCCCTTTTCTAGGATAAGATATGCCCCCCTGCGGAAGTGATTGTACCTTGGAAGCGATGGGCATCAGGGTTCAATAATAATTTCAATAAATTTTAATGAAATTGAATAACAGTGTATATTTAAAAACAATTAATAGTAAAATTGCATTAAAGAATAGTGAATAAATATTTAAAAAAATTAAGTACTTTTACGTTTTGCAGTGACGTGCATGTACTGTTTCAGTAGGCATTTGCTTTTTCAAATGCAGTCGAATCATTCCAAATTTATTTGCTTGGGAAATTTTAAGAGGAAACAGAATTTTGTTTCTTTTACTGCTACTTCCTTCCCCCTTACTACGTGAATGGATAATGAGAAGTCCCCTTCGTGGTGATTCAAAGTTCAAGCTTTTTGTGATATAACATTTTATTATTTTACAAAACATATATTTATATATTTTATGGTGAAAACCGAAATCTGTCACAACCCGAATTTACTAAGGATAACGCGTTCTAACAGATAGCGCTTGAGAGAACCCGTTTTATTCATCTTTTGACTGATTTGTTAGACAGTTTTATTAGTATCTATCCAGAATTATTGCATTAAACTATATTTAGTAAAACAGCGTTTTTGGAAAGAACCTATCATTGAAGAAAAAAAAAAAATATTTTATTTGGATATTGTTTAATACAGTACAATTATTACAACTTATTTATTTCGACAAGGCAAATGACTGTGACACTTAGAATTGCAAAGAGAACCCTTGTTCAGTTCCTACAGCTACTTTTATTATGCTGTTCTCAGCGAAATGACCTGATTCGATACTCGTTCTTAAGTCAAGAAATTTCTCGGTGATACATCGAATTCAGATCTGATAATCAGTGATTATGATAAACGTTTGTATCAGATTAACTGCAGCCTACTATATAAATACTTAGAGAATTTAAAGTTAATATAAATAATAACCATATATTTACTGAATAAATGCTGAATTAATTAAGTTCCAGTTAACCAGAGGAGTAACTAGAGATTCTTTCTAGCGTTGTCGGTTAGAACGCGTTTTCCCTAGCATTTTTTGTAATTCGGGTTCTCTCTAGCGCTGTTAGTCAAAGCGCATTTTGCCTAGTTTATTCGTGCTCTGACTGATTACCTAGTTTATTCGGGGTTTCTCTGTAACGTATATATTTGCAATATCTAACCGAAAAATACCTTTTTCCAAGTTAAATACGTTAGACTGAAGAAAAAGTGCCTGTTTTTTTTTTTTCCTTCTAACAATTCTTTAGAATGGACCATTTCTTTGAATCAATGGTCCCTTTAGTATTCGCGGCTTTCCAGCCGATAGCAGATGTGATATATAAAAAAGCGCGTTTCATGTAAGCAAGCGTTAACACGCCTTTCCTTCATTCCGTCAGCTTGTCGTCTTGCTGCTGAGTCTATGTTCATTATGTAATATCTCTTTTTATTGCAGAAATACCTGAGTTTGGGGAGTCGGAGCAATGTGCACTTATTGTGACCTAAGAAGGGGGGGGGAAGGAAGAAACTATTTTATGACTGAATATACATTTATAACTGAAACATGCTCCATTATTAAATATTTATAAAACTGGTATGGATAATATTACAATTGTCTACAAAAATTTCTACTGCTTCAATACTTTTAATATTTTCATTCACCATTGTTAATTTCTGATATTGCTTTTCAGAGCACTCATCTTAAACATGTGCCGAGGCTGCGACGCCACCGCATCTTTCATCGTTAACTGCGCACTGCCACTTAGAAAACGGTTATTTTGGTTCCACGAGCAACTTCCTGCAAAGTTTCATTCTCGTGTCCAAAAACAACACGCTCCGGTGTGAGAAAGCGCGCGTTTTTGACATGGACTCTATTATTGCACGGGAGGGGCTTCGTCAGTATTTGTCGTGGGGTCGCCTCGAGTGGTTGATGGGGTTGGTTGGAGGGCACTTCTTCGGGGAATCCGGATTAAGGACACGCGCGATGAGCAGTGAAGTGCGCGAGTATTCGATACTGATTTCTCAAGCTGATATGGATCTATTTGGAGAACGGAAAAATAGGGAGGTTGCTGTGCGAGAGAAAAGTGGTGCGACGAGGGTTTTGTTTCAGCTTCCCATCTCTGGATTCTTGTCGTTGTTTATTTTGGAACAGCGGTGGGATATAATGTTTGGTTTTTCAAGAGACAGTTTTAGTTGAAATATCACATGATTATGAAATGGATTACCACATTATGAAGAAACGCCTGAAAATTTTGAAACGTGAAAGCAAGTGAATGAATTTCCCAGCATAAATGACATTTCCTGGTTGCTTCATTCTTTTATGTTTTCTATATCAAAAATTCTTCTCAACATGAGGAACTATCATTTGGTAGAAAGTTTCTGAAAGAAAAAAAATACTTCAATCCGGATTTATTGGGTCGAAGCATTTAAATCAAAATTTTAGATTCATTTAAAGGATAAGTTTAGTGCAACTCATTTAAAACTCATTAGATGTGGAAATACATATTCAAAAGTCTTATTTTATTAAAATATTAATAATATTAATGGAAACTTTAAACTATATTAGAAACAGGGCGATTAGAAATAAATAAATAATAAAAAGAACCCACAGTGTTCAAAATAAAATTTTAACTACCTGCTGAAATCAGCAACAATCCGTATCACATTAGAAATAAGGTTGCATCTAATGGTGTTAGGCGAATCAAAGATAACGAAGATGGCATTGAAAATGAACTCTTATGGCAATACGCAAATCAACGAAGGTACAATAGACATGGCATTGCTGCCTTCTTTGAAAAAAAAAAATGTCTTATTTGTGTAAGTATGCAATGAATGTGTAAAATACGACAAACCGTGGCTAGTTGTAGCACTTTTTCAAGAATTTTTTTGAAGAATCTATTATAAATACTTTTGCAAAATAGTCTTTAAATTATTACAAAACACTCTATAATTATTGAAGATCAATAACATGCTTTTTAAAAATAATTTGAAAACTGGTAAATTTGTATTCAGCTTCATTAACAGTTTCAGATAGGCATTATATCGTAACAACTTGGAGAATGTCGTTATATTAAAGAGTCATTTGTTATATACAATATGTTAGCAATAAGAAAACCCAAGTACAATCTACTTATGTTTTCATTATTTTGTAGGATCTATGGAATAGCAATAGGTCTATAAACTTTATTCACACTTAAATTGATTTCATAAGTTATTCTGAAGAAATTTAATTATAATGAATGCCTGTATTACAATTTTTATAAAAAATGAATGAGTGAAGTGAGTTCTAAGGTCATTCCATTTCAATTAATTGCGACGTTGAAGTCAATTTGAATCTTAAAATGAATTCTGAAAACTCTAAGCAGCATCCATTGTCGTCCTTTTTATCCAAAGAAACCTATTGACCACAAACTGGCAACTCCGACCCTCCGGAAGGCACACGGAAAAAGAATGACTGGACCGCCGCAACAGCAATGCTATCAGGAACTGTGGTTGTGTCCTAAGGACCATCACCGGCCACAGTACAACCGTTCCCTAAGGAAGTACGCCGCATCATCGATGGAAGGAGTCAGACCCCCAGCTTTTCGTGTACTGTTCATTTCAGTATTCTGAGACGACCCCTTTTTGACAGTTCTATCTCACTAAGGGCGAAACACGGAAGGATGTGCTTTTTTTCTGATACGGAAACAGCTAACCCACTGGCTGTGGGCGATCCATCGTGGCCGCTGGCAGTTCGTTTTCATAGTTAAAAATGTCCTAATTAAACTACCAGATTCCAATGGAGATCCATTTCATTGTAGAACAAACGTCAAAACGCCATGAGGGTCTTTTCTGATAATTCCCCGTCCCAGAACCATTGAGACCACTGGTGAACTTTTTGAAAGATCCAAACCTAACGGTTTTATTTTATGTTATGTGTGGGGTGATCGTTCCTTGGTGAACGAATCTCTCTGTTTTCTTCTTCTTTCTTTAGACAAAATCCAGCGTGGGTCACAGATGATGGTGCAGAAAAAGCAGCAGAAGGCCTTCCTTCAGTGGCTTTGGTGAATCCCACTGGACGCTTTAAAAGTCCTACCCTAATATTTGCACACGTTTCGTTTGTTGAGCTAGCATGTTCTTCAGGTGTATTTGAAAACAAGTAATAGATAGAATTTTCCAGAGGGACAAAAAAGGAAGAATAGAATTGCCATCAGCCGCAATAGCAAGAGCCATACATGATAAAATGCCTTCTTTTTCTCATGTTAAGCCGAGATTCTACCTAATATCTTTTATGACAACTGTCTTTTGGGTTTCTGAACTTTTGTCAACCCCGTCTTGACAATGTTAACAATATCTTGACATTGGAATGTGAATTTACCACACACCCATCTATGTTGTGTCTGTTGAAGTTCGTAGCCCTATTCAGATGACAGGACTCTTTGGGCCTTATGCATTTGAAAAGGTGACAGCCGGTCATTGAAAGAACTTTGACATTCACTCCAGGCCACCGGGATCTCTATTTGACTCTTGAATGGAGTGAGGATGTGCCGATGCTTAGACTTTCTTAAGAGAAAGGCTATCACATATTTTTGAAACTTTGTCCATATATTGTTGAAACTCTGTCTACTGTTTATCCAAGAAAACCGGAAGATGATTTTATAAAATAGGTAATGTTAGGTGCAATGGATTCCGGATTTGAAATAAAAGCGATTCATTTTTATAATGAATATACACTTTTCAGAGAAATAACTTTAGAATTTTATAAAAATTATTTATATTGTTTATTCTTAAAGTAATATTGATATTGCTTAAAGTGACACTTACCATGATTCATCGTTTTCATTTCACTGCTGCATTTCAGTGATGCAATGAAATGAATTTAACATTAACCATCTTCAAGTAAGTAATGATCACTTCCTCAGCAACTATAGAAATATTTTTGATGCCAATGCACCTTGTCCGCCCTCTTTTATAATTTCTCCTATCAATTTTAAAAAGAAAACTTATAGTATTATAAAATGAAGACTTATTAGATGCAACTATCCCAACAAAACTGTAACAAGTTACCCTTAATGACGCCATTTTATATCTTGATATCTGTAATGGGATTAAACAATACATTTCAATGGTTTATCAATTATCTGAAATTTAGGGATAAATTTAATAAGAATAATTTTAAACAAATATCCCAAAGATTCTGGCTCAAATAAAAAATAAAATTTATTAGAAAAATTGAAAATGAGCTGCATAGTTAATGTTTTCAGAACCATTTTTTTCTTCTTTGTAATTAACAACAGGCAGCTCTAAATTCGTAGAGGAAGCCACACAGCTACCATCCAAGGAGGAAAAAAAAAGTGACTTTCCACCAACGATTGAAATTCGATTATGACAACTGACCCTTCTCAATAATTAGTCCCGATCCTCTACGTTTCATTACTAAACGCATTATTTCTTTTCTTTAATTATTTTTGAAAAATTTTATTTTGAGTTCTTTTCTCGGATGTCGTTTCATTTCGAAGAAAGTAAATTTATAAATAATTTTTGCAAAAGCTTCTAAAATATTTAATTCACGGCAACGAATTTTATAAAGATAAAATTCATTCCAGCTATAAAGTATTTCAAACTTCTCGTCAATTCGTATGTCATAAATAATGCAAAATGGCATAAAATTTTTGTGTAATCTTTGAATGTACGAATAATGCACAAGAAAACGACAGCCATGCGTCAAAAGTACGTCCAAATCATAATTGACTGCTTCACTGATTCCACAGAAACAAACTCTAAACATTCATAAGTGATAAATGACAACAGAAAGCGTAAGAAGGAAAAGAAAAGAAAAAACTTTGGAATTTCAAGAGACTGAATTTCCATTTATTAAATTCTTTCCTTGTCTGGGGATGAGAATGACATTTTCTTCTTTTGTGTGTGCATTCGAGGCGTTTTTTTAGGATTTTTTTATGGCTTTGACTTCAAAAACAAAAACAATTTATTAATGAAATCATTTTTTTTATTTTTAACATTGAATGGATCAAAACATATTCTAATTGTAGAAAATATCTTAATATCATTTCAATAGGAAATTCGAGCGATCAGAGAAAAACTCAAATTATTGACGAAATGGTGTTAAGATTGTTCCGATTAACTAAATGACACCACAAATAGAGTCACCTCGAATAACTTCAAGGAATTAAAAGAAAATACTATTTGGACACCTTTTGAGAATCCGAGGGATAAAATGAATGTAAGTTTTGTTTTGCGAAATTAAATAAGCATTTCCTGCCTTCCAGGACAGGTTCCTTCTCTCTCGCCTCCCTTTTCTTGATGCGCCATTCGGTTCGCTATGTGCTGCGCCATCTTGTTTTTATTAATCCCCAGAGCTCCTCCACGAAAGCTGCTTAGTATTTTTTTATTTCAAATATGAAGTTAAATGAAAATCCATTCATAAATAATGTAATTAATGGGTGTATCAACACTTTTTTTTCATGAAGTTCGAAAAACTGTTATAGCCGATTAGCATTACAACCTGGGTTAGTTTATTGAAAATGAAGTACGATATATTTAAAAATGATCTCGGCAAAATTTTTCTAGACGGCATCGTTCCCTCTTTGCGATTAAGAATGTGTGCATTTATCCCTACTTAATTATTTGCCTTTAACTCCATTATCATTTGCTGAGAGATCGCATTAATTGCGTACTTCCATCTGGTTACCACAAAAGAATGGATATATTTTTAAGCGACAACTGTCTTTAGTATAAACTATCTACTGATCAATACAAAAATAATTTATTTTCGAATTTCTGAGTAGAAAGTTGATTATAACGAATACGATTATTACATTCATAAAAAGGGTTTGTTTTTTTTTCGAGTTGCAAACATAGTTTTACCGACTTCGTAGAATCAACAAATTTTCTTTTCGATAAATAAATTACTTCAAATAATGTCAGCAAATATTTGCAAAATTATCGACAAGAAAAAAAAACCACTTTTTTTTAGTAGGGCAACCATATAAACTCAAAAGTCGCCGACATGCGAAATGATATATTATTATGTTTGATTATCGCTGGGAATTTTGCCAAATCAAGAAAACATTTAGGGGTGCGGTGCTCCCTCACTTTTCGCTCCGCTTCTGTCGATGGGATGGATTTTATTCATGATTTCGCCGTGAAATCTTGAGAGCAGTTCTCTGATTATATTATGGAATTTTGATTTGACATTCATTCGAACAAATGGCAATAATAATGCTAGTAATAAATTCTGGAAAGAACGTTTATTAATATCCTGAAAAGTAAGAATAATTACTTTATGAAAACATGGATATACACACGCAAGTCACCGGAGCCTGAGAAGCTGTTAGAAACACTATGCATAAACAGAATACTTTATAATGATCTTTCTGACTAAAGCTCTCTATAATATTGTTTTAGTTTCTGTACTTTTAGTAAAAAGATATTTCTACTTTAAGCACACACATAAAATAATATTATTTTTTCGGATACTATTTTCTTTTTAAAAAATATAATTGAGTATTATCTCTTTTTTATGTTATTCATTCCTTTTATATAAACTTAAAATTAGTTCTCCACAATTTTTCTGTTAGCGACCGCTCCCATGCAAAATCAGAATTGATTGACAGTTAATTGAGTTCTGAACATATTAAAATATTTTATTCCCTTCAAGAATACGCAAGTTTACGAATTTTTAAAACTCTAGGACATCAAGAAGGAGCAAAAAATTGATTACAAATTTTCATCTGCACAACCAAGAAATTACTCAAATCAAATAAAAGCATTTAATAAAAAATTTGCATCATTCAGCTTTTTTTTTTGTTTTCAACATTTCCACTATTATTGCAAATAAAAAGAATTTTAAAAAAATCTGTAGTTAATTAAAATACTTCCAGTAAACAGTATCAATTATCATAGCTTGAAAATACGTAAAAACTAAAATTTAAATGAATTTTAGTATATTAATTTTGAAATGTCTTCATAAAATGCCATTTTTCATTCAATTAAGGAATATAGTGTATTTTTTTCTTGTGGAAATATGTATTTGATTCTAAAAAATAATTAGTAAAAATGAATATCTTGCTTTTTTTTATTTCCTTTTCCAGCCTCTTTTTACCTCACCCATTTACAAAATTAAGATTTTATGAAATTTCACATAAATTCAGTTTACATCACGTAGCTGAACAACTTTTGAACTACAAGACAGATTAATTTGAGAGTGCTGTAAAAACTACAAAACTTCATTCTGTCCGGCAAAATAATCCTTGAATAGAAGTTTATTTGAAATACCAATTTTCGAAGTCTTTGCAATAAGAAACTATCATCATAGCGAATGTAGTTTAATTTCACAGTCAATCAAGATTTGGTTTCGGTATTGGTGGGAAAAAAAGTCAATCAGCTTGTTAGCTCGGCGAGGCTTTATCTGTCTCGGCGCTAATCATCATTTCAATTTTTTTTTAAACATACCATTTTGAATTATTTGTCAAAAATTTGGCTGGATTTAATGTGATTTTTTTTATTTTGAAGAAATAAATGAATAATCTTATTCACAGTGTATAGTAATAAATATATCCTGTCACAATTTCTTCAAAATTTTTTTTGTTTCCTTTTAGTTGTGATATTTGTCTACCGTAAATATTGGTAAAAAGAATTTCCAATGTTTTTGTTTCCCTTTAAATTGCAATACTTTTAAATGTCCAGGGGAATTTCTTAAAGGTAATTTTAAAATCATGCCTCTTTTGATTATGCTTTTTTTTTAATTCAGAAAAAGAAGAAAACGTTCAGAGTGAACGCATCATATAAAAGAAATAAGATTTGATAACATAATGGAAAACAAAATATATCTTCATGGATTTTCAAGAAAATATTTTTAACGAAGCTATTTAGACTTATTATCCTCCGTTAAACATTTTTTTTTTCATCTTATTATCTGTGCAGATTTTTTCTAGTTATACTTTATATGGGACTCTAAGTCCAATCACGAGCATTTGAAATCATTTATTTCATGGAACTGAATTGACAAATAAATAAATAAAATAAAATAAAAATGTCCGTCTAATAAGTTGAGAAAAATGTTGAATTCTAGATTGAACGGACTAAAACCCAGCCTTTAAAATCTTGAATTGTGCAACAGAAAATGTTTCCTGTAGATGCGAAGCTTACGATATATGATATGTAACATGTACATCAAATTTTTACGGTAATGTTTTATGGTTTAGAGTGAAAAAGAAGGATTTGATGTATGTACTGTAACATAACGTACACGGTTTTATATATATATATATATATATATATATATATATATATATATATATATATACAGGGTGATCAAGAAATAACAGGAGATGTTCGGGGTCCTGCCGAGTGTTATGCACTGGACGTAATATAACATAATTTGGCCACCATACACATTATAGTATGCAGTTTCGATTTATTAAAAAAAAAGTACCAAAAAACGTCGATAGGAGAAATCCTACTGCTTCAAGCGCATAATATGTGGAAAGAGAATGCATAACTACCAACGGAAACAGTAAATAGCAACACACCAAATACCAATGAAAAAAATTTATTATAGCAGCTTACATATTTGGCTTAGGGTGACCAACTTGATGTTCCAATAATTGTATGCGCTACACGAAGTTTTCCACGGTAGCTCGCAGCATATCGGCATTTATTCATCTGACATGTAAAGTTATTTGATATTTTAAAGTAGGAATGTCAGGAATATGTTCTGATACACAACGCCTTTCAAGTGAACCAGAAAGTGCCAAAATTCAGATCAGTGTCATCAGTAAATGGATATTATCTTATACTGATAAAATTTCAGGATCTTACGCAATATTTTTTGCTTCGTCGAGAATGGTTTATCTGTTTGACGTAAAATTGAACGTGTACTGCTGATCACCTGCTTATTAGTTATTACCTGATCCATAAGGGCAGTTGCAATTTCTTCACCTTGTTCCTACTTGATAACTACGTCCTCGGCCTGGTTGCACACTAAGAATTCCTGTTGTTTAGAATCTTTCAACTATTGTTCGTAAGTTTGTTACGGTCATCGATCCTCTACGGAAGTTTTAACCTCCGGAATTCATGAAGAGCCGCACTGGCATTTTCATCCCGCTGATAAAACAGCTCGACTAATAAGGCGCGTTCACGTAGTGACAACGCAATCGACGTGTGAATTCTTGCAGAATGACATAAATTCCCTCAACCGTTCTTTTTATCTTCGATGTCATGTCACGAATTATGAGCAAATTGCATAATAAAGTTTTCTATTGCAGCTCCAGGATTTCCCCCTTACCGTCGTTTTTTTTTTTTTTTTTTTTTTTTACTAATTTTTCTTTCTTGATAAATCAAAACCGCAAACCTTAATGTGTATGGTGGCCAAATTTTGTTATATATCGTCCAGTACATAACACGCTGCAGATCACCGAATATCTCCTGTTATTTCTTGATCACCCTGCATATATATATATATATATATATATATATATATATATATATATATATATAGTTTTGCAGATGAGTGGCTGATAAGAAAACAAATTGAGAATTGAACTTAAATTTATTTTTTCCACTGAAGGGCATTATTTATACACGGGGCAAAAGTGGGTGGAACACGTTTGTTATTAAGCACGTATTAAATCACAAAGCTGAAAATGTGTAAAGTTTTCCCTTTAGTGGTTAGTGCGTTTCTTGCAGGAATTTCTTCCAAAAAGGACCGGCCCCACCGTGTATACTATCTCTTGTACACTTCATGTCGAAGTTTTTTCTGTGCTGTCTTAAGGTAATTTATCTTTGAGACAGTTTGTGCTCATTTTTTTTATATAGTGTATGCATTTTACAACAAAAATACGAAGAAATAGAGATGTCAGAAAACGACACAAGTTAATACGGAATAAGCATCAAGTGTAATATTCGGAGCGAGGGAAAGTCTTCCTGTTACAATTGTTCCAATATTTTGTGACAAAAAGAGATCTCTTTCATTTAAGATATTTCTTTTGGCTGGTCAATACTTGGTGCTGAATTTTAGAATTTATTGTTCTTTTTTCCCAAGTAAAAAGGTAAAATTTTTAGATTATAATAAGGTTTGACAAAATTTTGCATTTGATAAGGGTTTGCTAATCCAGCAGGTTTAAGAAATCTTGCACAGTTCTATAAAGGAGAACAGTGCAAAAATAACTTCCACTCACGAAATGATTCCAATTTCTCAAATTCTCGTGAGCTATAGCATTATTAAAAAAAATTTTATAAATTCATGCATATGTATTAATAGCTCATGTACCATTCAATAATCATAGAATAATATTCAAACCGTCACCATTTTCTCTTTCTTTAGCGATGACAATGACTTTAAGGATTTTGTTTCACAACATTAAGAGGGGTCACAGTTCTCAGTTTCAGGTGCTCTAAGTTTATCGATGCTACTAGCAAGAAGTGAAATTTCCATGCAAAATGCAACAATTACCTTCATTACCCAACATTACTTTACTAATTATATTCTCGAACCTTCTATGTTCAAACGCTTTGCTAACCTCTTAATAATGAGAACTAAATTGTCTCTGAGATGGAATGCTACTTACTTGGCAGCTTACTTATTTAAAATCTCGCTACTCCTCAATTTCGATTGATTCCCGACCATTTCAAAGCTAAGAAAATTCTTTGCAACTTGCAAGATATTCGATAATGCTCCAACTGTATTGCATTTCTAACACATGGATCGTTCAATTTTGAGTTCAAGTAAAGCGGTTGTATTTTTTAACGGTTAGTAAAGTTTAGTTAAAATGTGAATTCTTATAAAAGGTGACTTCCCAATGAAGTTAATACGCTAGTGATAGCTCCGTTTCAAAGTATTATCGTATTAGAGAATAAACAAATTTTAAACAAACCTTTTTCAAAAATAAAAATTCATAAAAATGTTCTACGTAAATATTGAATATAAAATAATTCTAACCATTTTAATAGAATTAATTTAGTGCTTAAAAATTATTGGAAATATAATTTTGCTTACTATCGTAAGTCGAACTTTTTGTTTGTATTACGAGTAAGAAGCCCAGTTCAACTTCTTTAGGCTTCCAACTACCATTTTGCACTGACCTCGAATCATCCCTATTCTATAAATTTATGTGTTTGTAACGTCGCAGATATACAGTTCAGTGTTGTACCGATATGATCGTAGGGTCCGGGCAGAATTGACAAAAATGCATTAACCATACATTATGCGCTACATTTTTGATATTTTCTAAAAGATATTTGACCTGCCTGTAATTTTTAATCGGGCACAATAGATTTATTATCTTTTCTTTATTTACGTAGGATATCTCGCCAATCTCAATCTGACGATTTTAAGACCATCTTTACGCCCTCTTCCTCTGCCTGAGAGTGATGGTCTCGCTTCCTTTCCTTTACCGAGAGTGTATTGTTTGTTCTGAATCTCCAATACATCGATTATCCCTTTATGAGTTCAAATCGTTCAACGATTAGGTCTTGTTCCTCCCACACAGTGATGTTTAGCAGAACGGCAGGTCCTCATGTGACGGGATCCTCAGTCAAATTCACCTGCTTGGGGCGGTTCCATTTCAAAGCAGAGTAAAAAAAGTTAGCGAGCAATTTTTCAAATATCTTAGAAGATAGTTATTTTAATCCCTATATATTTCAATAAATTACTTCAATATTTCACAATATTTCTTATAATGAGAAGTTCATTTAATAATTATTGGTGCTTAAGTAAAAATCCAAGGAAAGAGGAAAACATGCGCACAAAATCTTATTATAATGAAAATATTTTAATTGCCTTTAATATTGTTTAGTTAATTAGGAAATAGAATTTTAAAAATATTAAGGTCAAAATCAATTAATACCGTTTCACAACATAAGCATAATAATATATTAAAAATGATTATAAATCTCAAAACAAAGAAAATTTTTATTATTATATCAAACGGCTAAAATGGTTTATTTGAAATAATGTCATTTTGGAGCTATGAATGATGCGTGGTAGCAAGTTTATGGATGAGCAAAGGCTAAAATTGAAACTGAAGTAATTATCCAGCGAGTTTCATTGGTTCCTTTCTAGCTAATTCAGTTTTTAATTTATGGGATTTTCTTTGATATGTTTGCTTTAAAAAATTGCAAAACCTCGAAGAAGAAGAAAGCGCCCCAAACTGTTTGGAATTTGATATTGCTACTCATTACTAAAGACATTAGAGTAAGCAATAAGATGCCTACAACAAAAGTTGGAATTGGCGCTTCTTTCAGTCAATGCAATTTTGCCGATTAGGGCTCATTCGCGCATTCCATGTTGAAACGCAGAAGCTTGCAAATGCTTTTCCAAATGTCACAAAGTAGATATCAGACAGCGCATCCATTGTCTATTTGGTTCCGGACGCTTAAAAAAAAACCATCTGCTTGGGGACTTAAAATGATGCGGCAATGTTCAATATCCCGAAGATTTGTTTTACCCATTCAGCAATCTGCTCATTTTTTCAACCACAATGAAAAATCCCTTTTCATAATAACAGACTAAACTGGCCTATTACAACCCTCGAAAAGGTGATGTTGCTGCTCCTTTGAGCTGTCACCAGATTACACTCCTTCCTGCCACTGTATGTGTGCGTGCTTAGTTTTTTTTTCGGGGGGAGGGGACTTAAATGCAGAGTTCGAGCCATCGCCTCCAAACAGAGAGCTCCGACAAGATCAAGACCCCGAGAGATTAACACCCTTCTCACGCTCACCATTGCCATTCGGCAAAGCTCAAATTTTACTCAGTCTAGATTTTCGTTAATTTTTTTATTCCTTCCTCTGCTGGCAATATTCGTTGCCCATTTTTAATTCCCTGCCATGTCAGCTGCAATTCGGCTGGTGCGTGCGCGTCCTTAAACACCCCTATTTTATATTTCAAACAAAGAGATAGAGAACTAGAGAGGGCTTTTTTTGTGGTGAAAGGGAGGGAAATATTGTGATCGTTTAAAAAATAACTAAAAAAGGAAACTGTTCAAAAATAGATCGCCCTGAGGCAGCGAGGTGGATCTCTTAAGCCGCACTTCTGCTAAACCCCCTCGTATCGGAGGGGAGGGGATCCCCATTCTCCCATTCATGGGATCAGGGCTAACTATTCAGGAGGGCGAAGCAACGGGAATACCCCAAACCAAACCCTCTTGACTACTGCGGCCAACTCGCACAAAGACAGGCGCTTGCCTTCTGTAAACGGAAAGCTCAAACGAAATCGCCCCGTCAATGCCTTCTGGATTTTGGGTACTCGAATTCAAGTATGGGTTTGCAACGTTTTTAAGAGCATATATTGGTTGTCTCGAATAATTCTTGGTAAATCACCGAGATATTTGATGACATATAGAAAGCCAAAAACATTGAGAAATATAAGCAATCTTTTTATGCGTCCTTTTTAAAATGGGGAAACTTATAGGAAATTCTCATTTATTTAGAAATTTTTGTCAAAAATTTGTGTTTTGCAAATTTCTGAGACCTATTGATTCCTCACCGATACTGTTCCTGTCTGTAATAGAGGATGACTCAAAAACGACAGATGCTAAACGGGTGAAATCGGAGGTTCCACACAAAAACTGTAAGTTTCGTCAAATCTTGAACGAAGCTGTCAATAAGACGCTTGCCCATCCCTACGCGTGTATGTTTGTTTTAATAACTACAGTTTAGATGAGTATCATATTTCAGTCAGTCAGCCAGTCAAGTCTGTATTTACATGTCTCTAAGCGTTATTCACTAATTCAGAAGTCAAATATATGAATTTCGGTAACACATTGTTATAAAAATTCTCGACCTATGCGAAGAGTAAGGAGCCACCATTCAAAGGCAAGGTGCTTAGAAACTATACTGGTTATTCTCGACTACATTATGGTGGCAGGAGAATACTGCGAGGGGGTGGATGAGGAAAATGCCTCCTTTAATTTCTTTCAGATACATATATGTCTGTAATTTTGTCCTAGAAACGTCTGATTGATATGAACAGAGTGAAGATTTTCATTTCTCCTCCCTATCCCTTTTCAGTATTGATGCTGTATGAGTGTGGTATAATGTTTTTTTTATTATTATTTCTGAATTTGCCCTATCGACAAGTGACGGATATTTAAAAGCCGTCCATTTGTTCAGTTAATAGAGTTTTGGGCGGTCATTTTTGATCACCACAGTGTGACTGAAAATTGTAAACGAAAAGAATCCCGATTAGTCAAAGGTATCAGGATTATTGGAAAGACCAACACATTTTGGGATTCGTCTCTTTGTAACTCCTCTTCCAGCTCGGTATGGTGTTAATATTCTATCTCCTCCCAATCCCTTTAAAAGCAGTGAAAAATCAACTCTTGCGGCGAATTAACAGATTAAATACTAATTACAAATTTATTTGAAAATTTCTTTATTTGAATCGAATTTGGATTGCAAGGCGACCACCAACATTCAAAGACTTGTAGTCTGCCACCCCATAATAGAGTCTCGGTCAACTGACAGACAAAACAGAACGCCGTCTCCTACCCCCGTATCCGTAACCATTTTGGTCACTGTCAACTGATAGATGGGCAATTTGAATTCAACTACATTTCATATTGCACTTGCTGTGGCGTCCTTCTGCAAGAGTCTCAGCCATTTCAAAAGCCACAATGACACGGAACAGTCAATGCTTATCATGTGAGCGGGAATCAACTGTTTTTCTCCCTTAAAGCAAATTGTTCTTGACGATTTTTTTTTTTTTTGAATATGAAAAATATTTTCTTCTTTGATCGCACGTTATGAAAGAATAAATATTGCCTCTTTTCTTGCATAAAACATACTATTGATACTAAATGAAATTATTTTTGTAGAATGCTGCTTTTTTTGTCACCTAACAGAATATGAAAAAAAATCGATGTTTCGATTCCGCCTTTTCTTAACATATGTGCGGTATGTATTTTAAATAATGTAATTGTCAAAACTTGGACACTCGAGATTTTGATGATTTTCGACTTCCTAGGCTTCCAGGACCCATTTTTTTCTTTTCTAGAAATCATTGCTCTTCAGTTGAATACAAACGATCAGGTTAAAAAAAAAAATCTAGGCTCACTTTGTATCCACTTTCAATCGTGATTTTAATTTGGAAAGTTTAGATTTTTTTTTTTTTCATTCGCAAATCAGAAATTTTTAGATTTAAATCATGTATATCTCTTTAGAAGAAATTTCTTTTTATCAAAAAGCTAAAACTCCAAACTATCTTCAAACAATAAGGGAAATGATTGATGGAAAATGTATCATTCGTGCCAATTATTATATTTAGCAACGTCTTGAATGTTATCGGTTTGTCTCTTTAACTTTGTTTCATTTGTAATGATTTTAAACCATTTTCGATGACTGACACCTGCGCATTTAGATGAACTTATATATGACATGAAAGTGAAATGGTGGCCGATTAAGGAACCTTGGAGGAAAACACTTTCCAAACTTACGGATTAAAAATCTGTTCAACTGTCAAGAGAAAGGCCTCATGTCTGATATTGCTTAACACTTTTACTTAAAGTAGCTGCATAATAACAAATTGTTCAATAATAAAAAAAATGACCGAATTCTTGAAATTATTTCCATTTCTCAATATTTTGCAGTTTTGAGATCTTAAATTTTGAGTGTTAAAGATATTAAATTGCTATTTTTTCAGAAAAATTAAGAGTACCATATTGAGGGTACAAATGATTTTTTTTTTTTACTTCTATCAAAGGACAGGTCGGAGGGCAAAAGAATTATACAAGAGCTTTATAACTTCGCATTGCGAGAATTCTTCCCATCATTCCCCCAGCTCTTTAAATATGAAGCTAGTTTAGCATGTTTATATGCATTAAAGAACAAAGCATTTCACAGAATTCTTTTTTGCTAAACACCAATTTATCTTCATTTCCTTTCACTTCTATGATCATTATCTTCTTCCTGTCGTACATTTTTCAGAGATCCCCAAAAGTACGAGAAAGAATAAAAAATGGGTCTCGCTTCCTACCCAGAAAACTGAGCGGAGTGGAAAGAAGCGCGGCGGGACTTCTGGCATCTGAAGAAAAGAGCAATGGCGAAAAGTCTCGCTGCAACACACACACACACATCCCTTTTGCAAAAGTAAAGGTGGTAGGGAAAGGGGGTCGTGCGTGTCGGGGAGGGCGGACAAGGCAGACCAAGCAGAAAAGCGGGGGTGGGGGAGGATCGCCGGTGACAAGTGCCAGGATTGGATGCGAGCGCCTCGAGCACTTTTGTCAAACAAGTTGTCCTGGGACGTGCACAACGTTGGAAGCGAGAAGAGAAGGAAGAATGTGGAAAAGCGAGAAAAAAAGTTCCAGTCTCCTGGTTTTGGCAGGACATGCCTCCGAGTGATGGAAAGTAGAAGTCAGAGAGAGAACGTTCCGCTAATTGCACGCGAAGACGTCTTTATCAGCAGTATAGACATCACAATAGTTCACCTGAATAAACGGTAATTATTTCTTACAAAGCCCTCGGCCCCGAGAAGGAACCGGGGGAGGGGCGGCATCGGAGGAGAAATTTTTGTGCCGTGGTGCCTTTTCGCCTGGGGCTGCTAGATAACAACTCGGATACCGAATATTCCGGAATTATCCGTGGCTCTGCCTCCTTTCTCTCTCGTTCCCTCCTTTTTGCTGCTGCTCCAGAAGAGAGCATCGTTCCGAGATCAATCGGCGAAGACTGCTTCTCTGCCCAAATAAATAGGTGGGAACTCCCTTTTAGTGGGTCGGATTTAAAAGTATTTTTAAGACTTTTCCGATGGATCAAAAGACTGCTGTGGCGGGGGCGGATGGAAGGGGTCAGCTACAGACGCATTCTAATTCGCGTGCGTCGATCGGTAAGCCGATAACTACACCGATACTCAGAGAGGTAATAATCCCGTCTCTTCGAAAAGGATGGATTCTAAAAGGTTTTCTGGGATCCCTCTTTTCAGCGTGTTGTTTATTTAGATTTTGTATCTGCTGCGGGATAATAAGGTTGGATTTGGATCGGGGATACTGCAACGAAATGCTCACGCCGGAAGTGTTTTTCTGCTGAATTCTCCGAAGGAGGTTTGTTGCATCAAAGTGTTGAACGTTCGATTATCAAGAGAGTTTTTAAATAGCACTCTGAGGGTGGAAATTATAAATTATAGGAATGCTTAAAACAGAAATTTCCCGAATTTGGATTCAATCTATATAATCCATTTTATTATTAATTCATGATTGGATTATTTGTGTCACGCATAAAAGTTGCCTTCGAAACAAAGTGATGTATCCAAATTGGATTTTAATTTGGCAAATAATGGAGAATTTTCATTTATCTGAATAAATACAAGGTTCAGGATCACTTGCTTTTAAGAGATTTGATGCCTGAATAATAATGAGTGACTCATGGATGTTAAATTTTTATAGCAATTACCTTTTCCTCATTAACGGTGTAAAATTTTGGGCTATAAGATCAGTTTCTCCGGAGAATTCAACCTCAGTATTTTATCACAAAGAAAACTGCAGTATAAATCTTCCATCTGCTGTTTTAAATTTAAGGAAACATCTTTTCAGTTAATAAACACTGCAAAATGTGGTTCAATGGGCTTGCAAATTGACATTACAAATACACATGACAAAGAGGAATCCTAAGAAACACTATCAAACATTTTTTTTCAGAATGAATATTTAGAAAATGATGGGATGAATAGAATGGATGAACAATGTAGAAGTTGAATAACTGAATTTGAACAAATTATAGGTTCAGAAGCGTTCATTCTTGACGAAGTGTATTTTATGATATTAATTCTCACCTAAGAGTTGCTCTTTCGGACTGCCATTGGTTTCAATCCATTTTTTAAAAATATCTCTCTTTTTGCAGGACAATTCTAATAAACAGATAAAGAAAATATATAACTTTTTCAAACAAAAGGAATTTTAACTTCAAAGATATTTTTTTTAATCTAATATGTGGATGCATTGCGCAGCTTCCGATGAAAAACAGTTTAAAACTATTTTGTAAACAAACACAGCTTTTTTTATTTACTGAAAAAAAAGGAAGATTCATTTTCATGCATCCAATACATGGAGGTTTTTCACAATACAACCAATGGCATTATTTTCCAGACAATCATTTGTTTCTGTCATTTCAAAGAAGATGTCAAAGCCCATGAATTTTATTTGAAATTCAAAATAGTAACAACTTTGGAAGTATATGTGAGGAAACAAAAATGCAAAAAAGAATGTCTGAAGTATATAGTTTTTTTTTCTTTTCTCTAGAGATTTCCTAAATTTATGCGAAGGATTCGACCGCTTAAGTGTTGCTTGAACCCTTGGGGTATGAAATTCCGAAATGAATATTTTTCGTGTATTCTATTCCAAACTTTCATTGGAAAGCTGTAATTTTACAGTTTTCTTTTAGTTTAATTAATTAAACAAGATAATTAAACTCATATTTAAAAACCAAAAAATACTCTAGCGTTTGATTCTTTTCAATGAAGTATTTTGACCAAATGAGATTATAAAGAAGTTGGAAAAAGTTTAAGGCAAAATATCCTATGGAATTTTTTTCAGAAGAAACTCCAAATTTCTGTTATGAAAAAAAGACAGGGCACAATTCTTCATTTTTGTATCCAAATGATACCAACAACTGCTACCATCGACAAGGTCGGCACCCATAGAGCAAAGATCGATAGCCATAAATAATCTCATTAAGTCTCTGATTTTAGCAATGATTCGCAACAATATCTAAACTTAAAGCTTAGCACCCAATTTAGCGAATTCTTTGCAGATATTTTTTAATCAAATCAAGTAAAATGCGAAGAAATAAAACACATTAAAAAGAATTAATTTCAATAAATGAAAATGTCGGTTACCGAGTAAGATTTAGTAACCAGCCAAATAGTCTGTTTTTAATATAAGATTTGTTTTATTTTGTTTTCTTCATCTCATTAACATTCTTTTTTTCTATGATGGGGCCGTATCGCTTTATATTGTATGCACAGGGCAAACATCATGCCTAACTACAAGCTGATTTACAATACTCTGCATGGTCCATTTCTTTTTATTTTCTCTTATACGAAGAGTAAGGATTTTGACAATAAAAAAAATTATTTCGCTATTTTGCAGTATTTTTTACATTTCAGCGATTTCTCTATCTTAAAAACATATTTTTGGAATAATGTCTGCTTGCCCATTGATTTGTGGATGCGATGACCGTTGATTTGTGGAACTTAGCTCGCTATAGACAAGCTATTTGGCTTTTTCACGAAATATCTAAATTCTTTAAAATAAATTTTGTAAAAAATATGACAGTTGCAAATTTTATCGTGTACTATTCTGATCTGATCACAATGACTCAAAAATACAAATATTTAGATGGTTCAACACACACACACACACACACACACACACACACACACACACACACACACACACACACACACAATCTTGCCTCTTCTCTATGATGGGAGATTAAGATCTATGAACATGGATGTGCGTCTGTATATTGGCGCTCTACAGGCTAGAACATTTGATGTTCAGCTGCCAAACTTTGGAGGAAACTGGGATGATTTTTTAATTCATTAGAATTTTAATGAATTATCAAATTAGCAAAATTTTGGCGTTTGCTCTGGAAACTTTTCGAAAATATTGCAGCAAAATGATTTTTACAGCAATAAGAATTTAAAAAAGTTATCTTTTCGAAGATACCTATCATTTTGCTGCGTCATTTTTCCATTTTTAATCACTTTTTAAAGATATTTTAAGCATATTTTTCAAGACAGATGACATCATCACATATATCATTAGAAATGTGGACTTACATCTATTTCTGAAAGAATTCCTCTTTGATTGTCTGTCAGTCTGCATATTCTCAAATATGTGAGCGCAAAAACCAAAAAAATGCAATGACAAAATAATGGATTTTGATTTGAGTTATTATCGGGGACATTTTATTAGTGCATTAAAATATGGACCCACTCTGCGGAAACGCAGATGTCCAAAGCTCAGTTTTTTTCACTTCATAGTGAAGGGCAAAACAAATCGCAGTTGTTAACAAACCAAAAAATTGTAGACTAAATTTCTCAACTATATTTGAAAAAGTGCGACGAATTCCAAAATTAAATTGTTACGTCATATTTATTTGAGGCTTACCACAGGATTCCATTGATTATTTAGATGCATACTGAGATATTGGTATTTTTCTCATGTTGCAATATAATCTGTTGTAGGGCAGAGAATTGGTGGCTTCTCTAAAAATATGTATGTAAATAATAGAAATCAATTTAATGGGTTGTATGCCAGGCAGATTTTCATGGTAAATGGGGATTCATTCTCCTTTTTAAACAGTTTAATTAGACATTTCAAAACACAGAATGATAAAAAAAAATTAATATTTTAAAATGATACGAGCATGAAAATTTTTAGTTTTGGAAATTTCCCTTAACCTTTTATAACGTCCTTCTATGCGGCTCCTCAAATTTTGGGACGAGAAATCGTTGGTTAAATAACTAGCTTTCGTTTAATGCGGTAGGTGCTCCAAAACAATTTATTTCTGGCTGGAAAGTGCCCTTTGAAGTATAATTACTGAACCATTTGTCGAACATTGAACGAACGTAATGCTGTTTCTAAGTTTAATAAAGACCCGAAATCTAGTAATCAATGCAAGTCAACAAGTTCGCACTGTCGGGCATCACTTCAAGTAAACACTATGAAGGCATTTTCCAAATGAGCATGTTGGAGACAAAATTATCGTTAGGACGAGAGTCTTATAAATTCAGATGATGAAATGCATTCGATAAATAGTTATTGCAACAATAGGTAGATAGAGATACTCAACACAGTCCCGTATTATCCTGATGGACATCTTCACATATTGAAAGAACAAGATAGGCTCGTGAAGTTATTATAACGATATTGTATTGCTTTCAAAATCAGACTGACAAAAAAAATACCGTAAAGAGACATCCGATAGTGAAGATAAAGCAGAATATATTTAGATTAGAATATTGGATTTTATTCAGTTCAATTATCGGAATAATATGGGCTGGATATTATTGCTTTAACTAATGTTCAGTGTTTGTTTTGCAAAAATTTAAAGTTGTTTTTAATCACATTAAAGAAGATAATACCTCTTGACTGCCAATTTGGTTATTGTATATTAACCTAGTTACCATATATGTTCGAGATCATGAAGAAATATCAAGGCATACATATAGACACATATAAATTTTCTAGGAGTTAAATTTAACAAGAATGAAAAAAAAGTCTTGTATCTTCTGTTATTTCTTATGAACGATGCCACTTACAGAATAACAACAATAACAATAAAAATATTAACCATAAATTTCAAACCATTCTGTATAATGAGATGGCTCTTCTAAAGTGGATGGCATCTTGTCCACGACTATAAAGAATTGAAGGAAGCTTCTTTTCATCGGGTGATGCGAAGTTTACTCCACAAACATTCACGAGCATTTAAAAATAAGTTAATTAAATCGGAGGTGAAGTTTCGTAAAAAAAGGAGGAAATCGCTTTGAAGTTTGTGAATTCATTTTCATTACACTTGTAGCTTCGAGAAAATCGGAGGCATCGTCATTTTGAGACAAAAGCGTATTGGTTCATCCACGAAAGGATTCCAATCCTCTTAGTAAGATGCATATAACTTCTCAAAATCGAGAAAATGACAGGGAAGCAATTTTTTCTTGTATCAACTTTTCCCATCTTCTATGCTTAAATATGGAAGTTGGAGAAAACCTTGTAATAAGGTAGATGTATTCGACTTTTCTTAGAAAACTATTTAGAAGAAAAAAATGTAAATATAAATACAGGGACCAAAATCATTCTTGCAGCTATGCTGAATGACAGTTAACAGCTTACTTATTTATTGCAAAGAGCACAAAATTATGCAAAATTATATATCCAAAATTATTAGGATATATTTAAGCCAGGTTATTCGTAGCTAAATTTAGCGTGCAAAGAGAATTCATATGATAAGTTCCTTGATTTCTTATCCTTGAAGAATACCTTGTGGTTAGCAGGTGCAAGCGAAAGTTCGCAAAATAATTTAAGCCTCATCAAAAAAAAAAAAAAAAAGCGCTCTTTTGTATACAGACTAACATTAAAAACATTTTTTTGGGACGTAGGTCTAAATTATTTGGCGACTTTTCGTTTGCATCCAGCTAACCGAAAAATAAACCTTGAATTTTAAATATCGTATTTGATTGAAAGAAAACAAGAACTCAAATCCATATATCTCCATTTCCCTCATAACAATACTGGTCATATTTTTTTTATGTGTAGATAAAATTATAAAAAAAGAAAAGAAATTATCTCACTCCGTAGCAGCAGAGTTTGTGGGAAAGGAATATAATTGCTTGCATGCAATTAATCTTGCATTAAATCGATCCAGAATTTCCCCCACATGGCATGAAGAAGCAGACAGTCATCTTCTCTTTAGTGCAAAGATTGCAGCTGTAAATAATCTTCACCACTTCTGTATAAGGACAATCGATTCGTATGTCATTATTTTGGCAATATTTGTTTTTCTTCTAAAATACGAAACATTAAAGAATTTTATATTAATTCTCTAGATAAACATCTATTAATGATTTTTGTTCATGTTTCTTGACATTGAAATGTGTTAAAATCATCAGTCAAGCACAAAACGGATACAATTTGGCATTTTCTGTTGTAGATTTAAGAAAGAAAATGAAATAAAATATAGAAACATTTGATGAAGTTCTTTTACGTCAGTAATTCTTTTACTGAATTGCTGATATGTGTGTTTCCAGTCGATTAGTTAGTATAATGTTCCGATGCTTTTTTGTTAATCTGTATGGTGCAACATCGTGACTAAGTGACGTCATTAGCCTTCGGAGCATCACAAAAAATAAAACCAATGAGCTCATGTCATCGACTGAAAATTCTGTTTAAATACTCAGAACCGAAACAAGCGACACTGGAAGCGCTGCAAAATAGGAAGAAAAAAAAAAAAAAAAAAAAAAAAAAGAACGTTTTCCAAAAATATTACCATTTAAAATGTAGTATTTGACGTATAAGTAAGTGTTTATATGTTGATGCTTAAGTAAATTGAAAGGGTGCCGAAAATTTCACATTTAATGAAATTATAGATTAGGCTATTATATTTAACTGTTGAAAATGCGCTAGACAAAATGCCTTTCAAAAAATATGACATTAAATGAACCATGTTTATCATTTGGTCCAGTAAGAATGGATTCTAAATAAGAAAAGCTACATATTACTTAGCTAATTATAAAGCAGTTGAATTTTTTTAAGAACAAGAGCCATCATGTCGACAGTTTAGTTCTAAAATAACACTTAAAAGTGATGAAAAAAATAAGTACTTAATATTACAAAAGTGAAAAAATGGATAGAAAAAATTTTCAGTTGAAGCTGAACAATGCTTATTTAAGAAAATATTCTGGATAATAAAATGATATAATAACTATAAATAAATATTTCAGCAAATTATAACTCAAAAATAAGCAACAAATTAACTTCTATCATTGTTTTTGTTTTGAAATCAAGCAAATATATATATATATATATATATATATATATATATATATATATATATGATGTCTAAAGATGTTTTATTGCAGTGAAAAACCACTTGTTCACTATGATTCATAGTATATGAGTAACTACTCCCCATTTTAAATCTAAAAATAAGTCATCTCAAAAAGTTTGCCATTGATAGCTAGTCTATAAAGCCATCAAACGCTCCAACACCTTTTGAACAAGCAGCCGCCACAAAAGCGACCTCCCCCGGCGCATTCAGCTTGAAGTATCCATTATGATTTCGTCCACGAGAGGCTATATTTAAGCACAGATTCCATTAAATACATATCCGTCCTCGCCTACTCCCCCCCTCCCCGGCAACTGGAGGACACTAATTAAAGGTAAAAATCGACCTCGAACAAACACACTCGGAATCGATCTCGACAAAAAAAAAAAAAAAAAAAAAAAAAAGGGAAGGGAGGAAAAAAGGAGGGAGTGGGGCAACAGGACTTTTCGGTGGAGGACAAAAGGTGGTATTTGTTCGATGAGGATCACAGATCTGAAAAGGACATGGAGACTATTTGTCCTGGCGGGAGGGAACACTAGCTGTTGCTCGCTGTTTTTTTTTTTTTTTTTTTTTTTCTTTGGGAGTTTACAAGGGTAGTTTCTCAACAGCTGGTTGATGGTCGAATTTTTATTTTATTTTTTATTTATCCGTTCTGGCGTAGGTCCGAAAATGGTAAGCAAAACAAACAGGAACGTGATTTTCTCTTATTTGTAATTTTCTAATTTAGAGAAAGTAGGAAAATCCAGCGATCGCACTTCAGAAGAACAAAGAATGACCTGGATGCAAGTATCCAACGTAATTCAGAATGCATTTATGATACACATATAAACATGATAATGACCAAGATTGTAGAAATCTTTTGGAAAACCCGCCTTTTTGAGTTGATTGCTCATTATACCAATTTTATTAATTTAAATACCATCAAGCTATACATCATTTCCAAGATAATTTAGACAATAATTTAATAAAATAATTTTTACTACGAAATTTGTATTGTAACAGCAGTTATAAAGAAGATAACTGATATATTAAAATAGTAACATACACAAAAGTTCTTACTAATGATAGTTAATACTTATTTAGGTAATCTTTAGTATTAACCATTTAACTGCTTTATTTTCTTTACTAATAAGATAACACCTTCCATTTTGAAAATATTTTCTTATTTTGATTCAAATGGAAATCCATTGAATACTTGACACATCTATGTATTCGATGTAATTTGAATATTGAATTATAATCGTTATGAATGCTTTATTTTTTGCTTACAACTATCAACATTTGATAAATCGATGCACGTATGGCATTCGGGCAAAACAGTTAAGAGGTTAATTACAGTCTTGCAACGTCGTCCCACGGAATTCAACAACGTTTTTAGTTCACACAGCTAATACAGTTTGAGACATGATTGAATTATTATTTCATTTATTTGGATTTTATTGCTGTGTTGCTTTTGTGTAAAAATTTCTTTTTGTTTTTTGTCCATAGATTTTCGATTAAGTTAAGGTCTGTATTATTCCTAGGCCTTTTCAATATCGAAATGCATTGTTCTGAAGCTAGTTTTTACATACAGTTGCAACGTGACATAGAATTAAATCTTGATGAATTATAAATTCCTCGTTATCTGGAAAAGGATTGCGTGCAAAAACAACAATTTAGTAATGGGTATGTCATTTTTATCTATTTTGGGGCATTTATTTTCCCATTAATCACACTAATTCTGCCCATGGATTTTGCTCTGATCATAATATTAACTTGGTGTTTAACAATAGGTGCTACGAAAATGATTGAAATTCTCTATTCTTCTTATGTATTTTCTACCAAATAACGAAATTTTGGTCCCGACACACAAAATCACACTACCTTATTGTTTTTCTAATGGCACTTGTCATAGACAAGCCCACTGACTTTAAAAGTCAGTGAATTTAAGCTAAAGGTGTGTCTCTCCTGTTTTTTCAGTAACGCCAGCTAGGTGCCAAGGGGGCGATTTAGCTACACACACGTCACAACCCTTTTTCCGGAAGCGGACTTCATTCATGCATCTCGTTCACTCATCCACAGATCGTAATTTAGACTTGAATCAGAGAACGATCGCCCCTGATCCAGTACTCCCAGTGGTA
The DNA here is from genome assembly GCA_026543865.1 of Argiope aurantia. NCBI lineage: Eukaryota > Metazoa > Arthropoda > Arachnida > Araneae > Araneidae > Argiope > Argiope aurantia. The sequence continues at coordinate 1,648,135 of JAPMOR010104843.1, forward strand.
TTACTCTCGACATGGAGAACTTTGTGATCACGACAGATTTATACGCGCGCCAGCCACCACACACGCACGAGGAGTCTTCGGCCGGCGGGGTTCGAGCTCGCAATCCAAGGGACGCGAATCCAACGTCCTACCAACCAGGATATCCCGGCCTTGCTAATCACTTAAGATGCTCGTTTAATCCTTTCAGCTATTTTTCCAGATTTAAAAGTGGTTTCTTTTGTGGCGTTCTTGTATTTAGACAAGATTTCTCCAATCTATGTTGAATAGTTTTCGCACCTAACTTTATATTCCGTTGCGCTACTTCAATTTCGTACGCTCCTGAATCTTTTTCATCTATCACGCAGGCAAGGTCTTTTAATTATTCTTTCATCACTTCAACTTTTTCTGCCTTTATCAATTTGGTGCTTGGAATCACTAAGTTTCCTTATACTTCATCAAAAATTAGGAATCCGAACCTCTGAGGAGCAAGTTCGGATTGCATTTGAGAGTGATTTCTTCAAGGATGAATTGAAATCTTATTCCCAAAATTTTTAAATATACTATCTGGTAAAAAAGCTTTACATTTAAAATGTTTTGAATTGTTTTAACTAAAAATATAAAAGAGATGTACACACATTTATACAAACATACTTATTTTCAAATTCTTGAGTTCATAAAACTGAAAATAATTATTCAAATTGTGCTAACATTTATTTGTATTTCATTCCTTCATTTCAGAAAGTTACTTATTTCCACGATTCCTCGGAATTGTGTGAAAATAATTGCTAAGTGTAGATTCCTTTTTGAATATTTTAATATCATTATATCTTTTTATAGAGTTTTGGACTGAAGTATTCCTATTTTCTTTTTGAAAACAACAAAAAAATCAATATGAAGTCCATTTTGATGCAAATAAAGATTTTTTCTCTTTCCATTCAAACAATAAAAGGAATCCGTCAACAGGTGGTGGACAATAGAAGCTGCTGTCAAGAAGAGAAGGGTTTTTGAAATGAAAAGAACATTGGCAAGATTGCAATTTTTCAATGCATAATTCCTAAAATCTACATCAGTTTTTTTAAGGGACTTTGAAGCCCTCTAAGACAAGAAATTTAGTTTCTAGCATCCATTTTATAAAATCTAAATGTTTCAGATTTGTATTATCCCTGAATATTCTTTATTATAAAACAAAATGTGCAGATCCAAAAAAAAAAAAATCTTGAAATTCTGTATTTAAGAAATTTTAAAAAAATCTACAGCACTCATAGTACTTGTTTTTCCCTTTTAGAGAGAGAGAAAAAAACTGCTGCCGTCTGTTCAATTCACAGAAGATCGCAGAACCCAAAAGTTGCAGAGTGTAACCAGGCATTTCCCTCTCTTTTGTGGACTGCGAATAATGTAAAAGATCGCAGAAATCCTTTACATTTAAGAATGACAGATGTGCTATAGATGGGAGGAGCAAATGTCTCGTTCATTTGTTGTTTGGTGTCTCAAATATATCAAATTCTTTTTAATTACATTTCTAAATATGTTATTATAAATCGAAATGAATTTCTCTGTTATTTTTACTAATCTTGAAAACAAACCACAATGATCAAAAATATTCAAGGAAATCAAAATTTAAATATGTTACAAGAGAAAAAAATAAAATAAATTCCTTAATCATTTGGCTGCACCCTAAATCAATATTGAAAAATCAAAGTGTGTTACAAATTGAAATCACACATTTGCAATCTTTTTTCTACATGATTTCGTGAAACAACTTAAACAATGGCTGAAACTAAATATTCTAAGTGGAAACAAAATGGTGAAAATCAGAAGCATTTTCTGTATTATTCTAGCCAGCGATTTCAAATATCGCAGAAATACCTTAAAATCGGAAGTTGGAAATGTGATACAAACAGAAACATTGAATTTTTCAATCGATTACCAATCCTGCAAATATAACAAAAAAAAAAAAAAAAAAAAAAAAAAACCTCGTTTTTTAGAGAAAAACTGACAATCAACGCCTATGTGTGTCGCCTATCTATAAGGACATTCCACTCTTCTTTCCTCTTTATTTCGCTATTCTTTTTATTTCCTTTGATGATTGTTTATATCTGCGTTCTCAAATTTGTTTCCTTACCCTCTTATTTAATCAAGGATTTTGCAATTAATTTTTAAGCTGAAATGCATCGCTTCCAGATATGCGTGCATTAGTAAACCGAATGACGGCGATTAGAAAAATGCTGTTTGTTTTTACCGCCATCGCTCAGTTATTCATCAGTTTTACTCTTTCTTTCAACATTACTTAAGATTTAATTCACTGAAAGCGTTGAAATGCGAACAGTTTTTTTCCCTCTTTTTATTTTACAAGAACTAACTTCTGAACTAGTTTTTTTTTCTTTTCGCTCCATTTGAGCCTGTTTTTTTTATTTCATGTTTCGTTTCACTTTCCTCATTAATTGATGGTGCAATAGATAAAAGAGATTTGAAAGTAATTGGTAAGATCTCAATCTGCAGTTTCTGAACATCATTTTTATTTAAACCGATCCATTTTTTTAGTTCTATGCATTAACTAACTTATTCTTAAACACACACGCACACGCAGACACAAACACACATAAGTGCGCCTCTCACGGCTTCTCTCAACGCCGAAGACAAAATTCAGGCAAAATGATGAGGGCTGCGGTGGTCTGACAGTAAGGTCTTGGCTTCGGAACCGAAGTGTTTCAGGTTCGAGACCCCAATTCCACCGAAGAACCGTCGTATAGCGGGTCCATTGCACGTTAAATCCGTCCTGACCAAACGTCCTCCCACTGGTGTGGAGTGGAAGTTTGGAGAGAGGGGTGCCAGATCAAGTGTCGTCCTCGCCATCCAACCTCGGTTCAAAATGACGATGTCCATCCCAAAATAGCCCTAGTGTTGCTTTGAAACGGGACGTTAATATAACTAAACTGTCAAAATGGTGGTTTATATAATCTCTTCGGAGTTTCACTTTGATTGCATGCATTTTGATTGAATGTTATTTTTAGCTTAAATACTGAAAGTTTTCGTATATTAATTTTTAATGTCCATTCTTATGAAAGTGTACTATTATTAACTCCCTCTGAACCAGGGTACGGTATACTTTAGCTCAGCATCATTTCACGCAATTTCTTATTTCTTATATTCTTTACTTCACTTTTTATTTTTTCGTTTATGAAGAAAAATAATATAATCGGCCAAAAAATGTGAATTCAAGATTTGGCAGAGTTTACATATTTTTAAAATTCTCTGCACTCTAAAAAAATTATTTTTGGTCTATCAATTAATGATCAATGATAGGCAATGATATCAATGATCTACATGTTACTTAAGAACGCAAATAGAAAGAAGAAATTTGGCAAGGGGGTTTCGCCTCGAAAGTGTAAGCATTTTTCTAAGAAACCTCCTCGAGAAGTTTTTATATCCGCGTGTCCGAATAAATCAACATGATATTTCAAAAATGCAACAAATGTAGATTAAAGAAATTTTAGAAAATACTGTCAAACTTTCAAGTTTTTGATCAAATACATCAGTCATAGTCTATGCATTTGGAAACATGATAAGTCATATCACTGACTCTCCGACTCGTCCGAATAAAGCCCACGGATAAAGAAAACTGAATAATCGGACCGCCGCAACAGCAACACTGGCGGAAACTGTGGTTGAGTCCTAAGGGCCATCACCGGCCACGGTACAACCCTTCCCGAAGGAAGTGCGTCCTGTCATCAATGGGAGGAGCCAGATCCCGTACCTTTTTGTGTACCCTCCATAGTGGCGAAATCCAACCACCATACCGGAAGCATCTCATCCTCTTTTCGAGGTGCCCCAAGGGGGTTTTGGAAACATGATAAATCAAAAGAGCCCCGAGCTATACAAATAAAATTTTTCATATGGTGTTGGCAATGAAATTGTAAAATTTCAGTTGCAGTCAGACAATCTCTATATGCATCTCGATCCCTCAAACACAAAATGCGCTATTGAATGTAAGACTTCCTGAATGTAAGCTGCTTTTTTTTAGCGTTAACGCCTAATTTGGAGAGTAAAAAAGCAACGCTGAATGATGTTTATTTTAAATATGCATTACTCATTTAATCTGCATTTTTTTAGTCGTAAATTGTCGTTGGTTGGATGAATACGATATAAGAATATCAAAATTGCTTTTTTTTCCTATAAAAAAAAAGATTTTTTTTCAATCGATTTTCACGCGTCACTATATAATTATCAAGCATAATTAATAAAATAATTATTCAGCTTCTCCAAAACGGAAATAAATACGGAGTATTAGAAAAGTTATTAACCAAATTTCATTGGAAAAAAATATCGAAAAGGGAGAAGATATTGTATTGTAATTAAAGTAAAACAATAAGATACATATATCTTTTTTTTCCCCCTTTGGATCGAAAACGTGGAATAAGTATAAATGAGTTACGCACATAAAGCTTTAGGAAAGGGGGAAAAAAAAATAGTGTCCGAAAAAGTATCAGAAAAAAAATAATCGACATCAGTATTTACATGAGGGAAAAAAATTCACCCCAGTCGTTTGTTTACAGAATGTATAACAAAAAGAAAGGAAAAAAAAAAAAAAAATCGTTTGACTCAAGCTGCGCAAGCAACAAATCAAACTCAATTGAAGTCGAGGAGAGAAAAAGATCTGCCCATTTAGATATCTTAAACAATTCGTTATTTTTGTAACCGTTATTTTTTGTATCGTTTTTTATCTTGTTTGTAACGGATAATTTAATTTATTTCGAAGAGAAACAAATAGTATTAAAATAAAAGGGAATTAAAAACAAGGAAAATGCATTCTCTCAAATTCGGTTTTTATCGAATTGAAGACAACCCTGTTTTTTTACGCTATTTTTTTAAATGTTTGAGAATGTAATTATTAAAAGATACATGGCAATTTTTTTCTTTGCTTCGTGGAGCGAATGTTCTCAAATATTCATAAACATCGGTTATAGATTTTGAACGATTAAATGGCGATGGATGCGCTTCCCTTTCTCGAGCGTACATTTAATCAGAGGAAAATGAAGTATCATTTTTGAAACTGACATTTGCTGCAAAATGTGTCCCGAATGAATATTTTTATTTATTAGTCAGTCAGTTTTGTTTTGAATATGTTAAGCATTATTAGGAATATTTGCAAAATAAGTAAGATGATTGTTATTAAAGTAATTCTTTTATCAATTTTATATTCCGCATTTAAAAAAATTCAGGATTTTTGGAAGTTTTGTAAAATTTTTAAAAGTAAAGGAAGTGGGGAGGAGAGGAAGGGGAAAAAACCCACAGTTTATTCAAATTATTAATACCTTCATGCAATATCCCCCTCATTGATCAGAGAAAAAACAGGTTATGTTTGAGGAAAACCTTTTTAAGACAAATTTGTTGTATTCTTTATAGTACGTGAAATGTAAATCTTGCAAAACTTTATAAGCATCCCCAACCACTAAAGAGAGTCAATTTCATGTCTGAAGGCTTTTGGAAAAATGTAACTGAGCGTGCCATTAAGCATTGATTCTTGTTTCTCAATTTAGTCCAGTCGAACTATACTTTTTCCTGAAAAAATATACATAATGGCAATTTTCTCACCTTCATTTGTTGATTCAATTATGCCAACCATCTTTGCATCCGGATACGGCACCAGCTAAAGATTTGAGGTGGAGTGGACATTCTAACACAGGTTTTTCGAATTTCATCTGAGAAGGAAGTTGTAGATATTAGGCTGACCGATGCAATCAGTCATAAAACATAATCATAGTTTTAGTCATTTCATATTTACATTCAATCTCAATGGACAAACCCGACTTTATTTTTCGTCAACATTTTATTGCTTTTGAAGTATCCATCACCACAAAGTAAGGCATTTATTTCTCCCACTTAATTTTTGAAAATGGACCCTTCTGATAGCATTTCAAATGATAGAGAAGGCATTTTTACGAAAAGAAATGATTGAAATCTTTTAAAAAATTCGAAATCGAGGTTTTAATGAATATCGCACGCTTTAGACTTCCGTGAATCCAAAAAACAGATGGAATTATGTTTGTCTGTCCCTCCGTTCGTCTACCTGCGAGTACGAAACTCGAAACTGCTCTGAGCCAGATGCACAAAATGGATGCACGGTTTCTACAACAAGTTGCAGGTTTCAATCAAGTTTTAAATAAATTCCACTCAGAGGAAATCCAGGGCTACTCGGTTGCCTGATAACTGTGGCGCGAAGGGAGCTTGATGGATAACATTTAGAACACAGATTTAGCATTCAAGTGTAGATATGTTGAATAAACGTTAAGTGGAGATACCAAGAAATTCGTCAAGAATTGGCCATCTGTCCCTCTGTACTTTCTCAAGGATGTAAACGTGATAATTCAAAATCGAAGTGACTTAAATTTGGTATGTGACTACAGTTGTGGCTCTGAGACACATTTAGGTTTCTTGAATCGGTTAAAAGAAAAATATTCAAAATGCATTTCTTCTTTATTTTTTGTCCCAGAGAATAATCACGAAGGTGCGCACGATAATATGATTTTTCTGTCTATTGTTCGCCAAACGCATGCGGTTAAAATATACATTCACAAGAGAATATGTTAGAAATGTTTCGGGGTACCCACTAGTTAAAAGAGGATTTTTTTTTTGTCAATCCTCGAATTCTGACTGATAAAAAAAGTGACAATAGATATTTTTCGACGACCTTGTTTCTTTCCTCCTAATTCTCTAAAAGTCGGATCTTCTTAATATGAATGCAAATATTGACCTCAAAATGTTACCAGCCATTCCCTTCCACATAGCATATGCCAAATTAAAATCTCAAAAATTTCGCTCAAGATTTAAAAAAGAAAATATTTGCATTTTTTAAAAACTTACTCCACGTCTATTTAAGCTATAGTTACATCTTACAGTTCATTTTAGAGGACTTTTTAATGCTTACAACTTCCTGGTTTAAAATTCTATCCCCAGGATGATAATTTTTTTTATTTTTTTTATTTAAACGTGGAAATCCGATGCAAAAACTTGCACTCACCCTCACCCCCTTAAACATATCCAGGTACAAATTTAGAGACCTGGTTTGGATAGGTCAACTCAATAATTTGAGCCCCCCCCCACCTAAAAAAAATTGCTATCATATACATCTTCCGCATTTTGATGCTTTTCATTGTAATTCGATTGACTAAGTTACAAAAAAGTGAAACCCAAGCATGTCGCTTGTTGCGTGTTTTGGCGTCCGTCCCGATTCTCATCTGTTTACTTAAATGCGTGGTTCTCTAAACATACAGGTTGCTGCCATAGTTCTTCATTTCATTTGAATTTCCCACGAATCGATTTTTTTCCAGTTGAAATAAAAACGATTAAATTTTTTCTTCCGCACAATGGATCTAACCAAAAAGCAAATTCTTTAATTGAATGATTCGATGATTTTCATCCGGTTCATTTGATTCTGGCAACTCATTCTCAAAGTAACATCAAAGCCAAATTTCCTGTGTTTGGGAACATTTCGAAAAGCGAGCGCGCACACACACACATACACTCACGCGCGCTAGCGCATAAATAGAATCTTGCATCATCTCTATGTTGGGAGGTATACGGTCTTTGAACATGAGTGTGTGTCTGTGTGTTGGCGCTCTACAGTGTTTCTATAGCGTTTGATATAGAATTGCCAAACTTGGCACAAACTTTGGAGAATATGCACCTCAGAATGATTTAAAAAAAATTTCATTGCAATTTTAATAAATTAGAAAATTATAAAAATTCTGCCATTTTTTCGGGAAACATTTCGAAAATATTTCAACAAAATGGTTTTTACAGCAATTAGAATTCAAAAAATGATCTTTTCACAGATACCTATTATTTTGCTGTATACATATTTTCTTTAATTTTTAATCACTTTTTAAAAATGTGTTAAGCATATTTTTAAAAAGAATATATCATATAAAAAAATTTAAATTTAACTTGGGGCGGTGTTCAATATATTGTCATCACTCTGACAAAAGTTACAACTAAATGATTAAATAAACTTTTATGACCAACTAAATCAAAGAAACTTTCATTTTCAGCACATGTCTGCATGGAATGAAATAAACACAAGTGATATTAATTAAACAAATGCAAAGATAAAGGTTTTTATGAATTTAAAATATCTTTATAATTGATTCAAGAATTCTGTATTATTTAAGACAAACTTAGTTTAATGTATGCAGAATATTCAATCTAACAATTGGACTCATCAGTAAATTCCTAAATTGTTAGTAATTGATATATGCATCTAATGAGAAAAGTGATCTAAATGAAGGAAAAAAAAATTAGATTTTTAAATTAAAGTTAGTAAATACTCAGATAAATAGTAGAATTTTACATTTATACAAAATGGTCCTATGAGTCGCATTTTATGAAATTCCTCTAGACTCTGCTATTTTGCGACAAAAACTGAATTTTTTTATGAAATTCTGAAAGTCGTTATAAAAGCGCGCGATTTCACACCACCCCGTCACCAGCGTCGAGGAAAATACGCTAATCAACGATCAGAATTTCTGCAAGGCTAATTGGATTGATTGTCTTAAAATAACAAGTTTTGCAGCTTCGTAACTCATTCAGATCTGATTTCAAAAGACTGAAACGTTTTTTCATGTAAAAGGGGGGGGGGGGTGTCAAGAATATTTTACTGAATATGATTCACAGGATCGAATGTCTCTATAAGACTTCCTAATTTTCAGAAGTAAATGAATTGAATAAAGCAAAATAATTACTATTTATAACATTTAAATCCTTACCCTTTTGAAATTAAAATTGAAAAAGTGAATTTTATTGCAAATCAAAAAAATTTACATAAACTAATATTTTAAGATATTGTACAATAAATTATAAAAATATATCATGTATAGGAGAGAATGTGCGACTCCTTTTCGATATAAATTTTTTTATTGATGTCGTATGTTAAGTTGCTCATATTGATGTTAACACTGCTTAATTTTGCATTTGTTACAGATTTTAAAAACTCAAATTTTTCACTTTTAAGATTTTTAATTATTTTTTAAAAAATCTGTCATAGTCTTTCAAAAGTACAACATAGAGCTAGCTTTACACTTATTATAAAAAAATATAAAAGAGAAAATGCATTTTATTCATATAAAATGATAAGATAGTTATTTTTGATTAAATCTCAAGTTTTTATTTTTTTTAAATAAATGTAAAAAATTTCGTAATTTTGGAAAAGTTCGTTCCTTTTAATGTCTATTCATTGTGTTACTATTGAATGAATGAGGAAAATCTTAAATGAATTTTATAATTTTAAGAAAAAATTATCACTACCGTCAGAATTTTTTCACAAACCGTTTTTTTTATTGTTATTGAAGAAGCATTCGTTTCTTTTAACAACCTTTATATTTCCATCAGACCTTTTTAACGAAACAATGACCGAATCATGCGCGAGTTATGGTTGAATCATCAGTCTGTCAGACAGAGAAAAAGACAAAATATTATAGATCTTTGTTCCGGTTAAATTTTTTTTTCTTTTGATGAAATAGTCAGTCCATCATCTTGTCAAACAGGTGCATTCAGCGATTGTTGTAAGAATGAAAGACTATGAAAATCGCATTATTTTTTGTTCATTCAGTAATGAAAATAAATATACAAGTTTTTGGTTGACTAAGCACGCATGACAAGTTTCTAATCACCAGGAAACAATATTTTTATGAAAGAGAATAAAAATCTATAATCTATAACACTTTTCCCTTCCCGGGTATTATTTTGAGTCACAGATTTTATAAGCCAGTTTAGTCTCATTATATATATATATATA